>VWYP01015592.1:24129-65297 GCA_013400435.1 Pycnonotus jocosus
GTCTTTAAACGGCGCGGGGGGGCGGGGGGGGAGGGTGCGTGTGTGGGGTGGAGGAGGAGGAGGAGGCGGCGGCGGCGGCCGGAGGGGAGGTAGGGCGGGAAGCGGCTCCACAGTGCTGTGAGCGGCCGGGAGGATTCAGCGCCGCGCTCCGCCGGGCCGGGGCCGCCTCCTTCCCACACTGCACCGCGTGCGCCCGCGGCGGGCACGGCGCTGAGCGTGCGCGCGGGGAGCGGACGCGGCGGGGGGGCGCATGCGCGCAGTACCGGGGGCTGTGTGTGAATTCCACCGTGTGCGTGTTGTGCTCTGTGTGTGTTACACCGCCTGCGTTCATTACACTGTGCGCGTGTTACCCCGTGTGTGTGCGCGTTATGCCTTCTCTGCATTACGCCGTGTGCGTGTTTCACCGTGTGCGTGTGTGTGTGTTATGGCATGTGCATTTGTGTTATAGCGTCGTGCATGTGATGCCATGGTCTCTGTGTGACACCAAGTGTGCGTGCACATGGGCATGCGTGTGTTACACCATGGTCACTCCAAAACCCAGTGTAGGAGGGAGATCATAACATTTTTTGTACAAACGCTTCCCTCCACAGCTCTTTGTTCTTCAGTCCAACTCATTAATGTCAGCCTGGTCATCCTGCCACATCATCCCTTTTTATTTATTCATGTATTTGCAGCCCTACATAGTTTTCTCATCTAACCCCCAGTCTACAAGTGCAGTGCCTCCAGTTCCTCCTCCTCCTACTGGTTTCCCTGCTCTCTTTGATCACAGCTGCTGGTCACCAGCCACAAAGTCTTCAGCCAGTCAGCCTCATTGTTACAGTTTTGATCATTTGTGGCTAAGTTTCCCTTAGTTTCCCTCACTGAGGAAATTCACAGAGGGGTGAATGGAGCAGGGCAGGGCTGGTGTGCCTTGACCTGGGGCTGTTTCCCATCTGTATATATGCTACACTGTGTCTGCTTTGAAACCAGGCATAGAGTGGACATGGAGGTCATAACATTGTTTTCTCTTGTCTTACTTTCTTTTGTTTGGCTCTAGGAGGATGTTATTACTCTGCAGACTGATGGATAATCCCACACAGAATCACTGAATCAATTAGGTGTGAAAAGACCTCTGCAAGCGTTGAGTCCAGCCTATGACCAATCATAACCTTGTCAGCTAGACCAGAGCACATCCAGGCTTTCCTTAAGCATCTCCAGGGACAGTGACTCTACCACCTCCCCTGGCAGACCCTTCCAATATTTAACCACCCTTTCTGTGAAACAAAAATCCTCCTGATGTACAATCTAAACCTTCCCTGGCATAGCTTAAAACCATGTCTTCTCATCCTCTCCTGGTTGCTTGAGAGAAGAGGCTGATCCCCACCTAGCTAAAATGTCCTTTCAGGTAGTTAAAGAAGTAATGGTAAAAGCCACAAGATTTTAAAGTAATGAAATAACTAGATAGAGGTTGTACTGGTCAGAAACCTTTATTAGGTAAAAGTAAAATAAAGCTTAGAAAAAACCCAATATACAGAAAACTGGATGGTAGGAAGTAGGTAAGGGCTCCCTCACCAAATATGTCTTGTTTAAAAGTAGATAGAGCACCTGTGACATTATAAATGCTGATGGCAAGTGATGATTGTTTCAGGTGTAATACTGCTGTAGTTTTAAGAATTCAGCTGTGATACATCCTTTATGTATCTTCCTGTGAAAAGTTCTCCTGTCCTGGAGATGTGCTGGGCATTAGGAACAATAATCCAAAGACACGAAATGGTCAAAAGTATGTTTTCAAGGAAAAGTAACAAAAACTCCCTAATTATTTGATTCCTTTTGAGCTTCAAATAATTTAAGCTTTCTTTGTTTAGTATGAGCAGGATTAAAGCTCTTTTACGTGAGGAAGTCTTGTCATCAACTGCTCTTGACCAATTACAACAACATCAGTTTATTTGGTGTTAATTGTTTGCCTGAATTCTATCTTAGGTATGTAGCTGAAATAGTTTTGAGTAGTCATTTAAGCTAATGCTAAAGATAACTGTAGCTGCACCCCATTGGTTTGACTTTACTCGGCAGTCACCAACATCCATGGACAGTGAACTGTATAAATGAGTTAATCAGATAAGTAACCTTTTAAAAAATATATTCAGGTTAGATTTAGTCCAGATAGCTGCCATTTGATCTGTGGTGCACATTGCATAAATGTTCATGCTGATACAAGGAAACACAAAAAAATGAGAGCAGGATTATTTTCAATTGTAGTAGTAGTATAAGAGCACAATTGCATAATGTTAGAGTGAATTTTAAAACACTTAAAATCTGTTTCAGTAGGAAAAAATTACTTCTCACAAAATATTTAATAAGAAAATTGCATGTTCTGCCCAAGATTGAAAGACCTTTTCTCCTCCAAATTGCTTCACCAAACAGAAGTACTGGCATGCTAAACTCCTTTTTGGGGCTCTGAGCAAGCCAGACCAGAATGCTGCCATGGCAGTATTAAAATTAAATTAGCCATTGCACATATTTCTGAGCTGCTACTTCTGACCAAAGTCTCAGTTGATATTGGTTGCATCATTTGAAGCAGTATAGAAGTATGTTATGGCTGTTACCTTCTAGATGGGTCTATATTTGCATAGGGCTATCCTAATGAAATGAAATTAATACAAGGACTTTTTTTAAAGTGGACTTACTGAGGTCTGCTGGATGGTGGGTTTTATCTGGAGACTTAAGTGCTTTCTATGTAATGGAAGGAAAATGGACTTAATAGTTTTCAAAACCCAGTAGTAATGCTAGAAGCACTTAATTTAAAAAATAAGATTACATTACTGCTTAGTTGGAAATTTAAAAAATTATCCTCTGTTGTAGAATGCGGAAATCTCTGAAACCATTCTTCCTGCACAGTAGCCTCTGAAGTTTACATATATATATTTTAAATAATCCTCTTGATTATTCAAGTCTTATTTACAGTATGTTTCCAGGTATGTCTATAGAACATGTAACAGGGATTATATACTGTATTAGTGTTGAACATATAATCTGTATTCTTATAAATTATTCATAAAGGAATTTTGTGTCTTTGTGTTTTTTCCCTGCGTCTTCAAAGGTTAGCTATCTTAAATACAGGATTTTCTTTCACATAATAAAGGGTATAAAATAACATTTTCTGTGTGCTTCTGGAAATTGACTGCATGTCTGTTTTCCAAGGTGAAAGTTGGTATGCTTTAATTTTCTGAGAGTACTGTTTGTGCAACAGTGTACTCCTGCAGTTTTCCTGCTATGAAAAATTTATTTGCAAGAGAATATTTAAAGTCTGAAATGCTTCTGTGATTCTTTTTACTACTACATTTCTCTTCCAAGCCTTACAGCCCTGTTGTTGGCATAACCTGAGTATGAGACGTAAATGGACATCAGTTTAATTCCACAGAGCTAGTTTTGTAGATTTGTAACCAGAAGTATCTATTCACAATAACTACGAACCCCAAGATACTTCTGTCCAGTTCACAGAATCACACAGAATCACTAGGCAGGAAGAGACCTTCAAGATCGAGTCCAATCCATGCCCTAACACCTCAGGCTGAAGGCTGCGGGCATCTCGCCACATGGGCGACAATAAATGGCGGCCATTAAATACAACCACGCAGAAGTCAGCCATTTTGCAGCTTCAGAAGCTGATTTCCCTGAGCCCTCAGTGCCACCAAAACCCATATCCAGCTCCAAGGTTAACCCCATACCCTGCAAAATACCCCGATGAAAATCCCTCCGTGGTTCATCCCTTCAACGCTAAATTCCTGGGGTGGGGGTGTTTGTTTTCATCCCAAAATGGTGGAGCCCGCACGCTGCTGATGAAGCCCACTGAAACAGCCCAAAGTGGCGACGTTTTAATCAGCGTTGGCGAAAATGCAGCAAAGTGGCGACAATGAAAGGCAACCTGGGAGTCATTAATGCGGTGAGCCAGCACCCAGCTTGCAGAGATAGTTGCAGCCCAAGGGCCTTGTGCACCCTTGGGCACGGCAGCTCCGGCTGCCCTTCAAGCGGACACTTTGCTTGCTAGCCGAGATGGTGCTCCTTGCTGCCAGGGTCCTGCTGGCTCTAGCTGTGGGTGGGTGGAGCTTGCCAGCCAGGGAGCAAGAAAGCCCGCTGGACAGCCACTTTGGGTGCACCTTGGTGCTGCTGGACAGCGCTGGTGCAGGCTGCCTGCTGCCCCCAGTGCCCGCCATGGCTGGCGGCATGGAGTCCACGGCTCCTATCGGGTTACAATTTCCGATATTCAGGTGGTCAGAGTCTTTTTGCCCTTCTGGATGCTTCAGGGCAGACGCAAGAAAGAGACAGATGCTTCAAGGTTCAGTTTTTTCCAAGGTCTATCATGATGTTTATTCTTTCTTGTTATCTCATAGTTCGCTCTGTCCTCAGTGAGGACTGTTCTGAACACCAGCCATTAAGGAACTCTCCGTCCCCCGAAAGCTTGTCCCCTTATATACAGGTTATTACGAACATATTGTTTACCATTTCCTACCAATGTCCACCATCCACATCAAACACACCATAGCCACTTGGCCCAATCTCCCCAAGCCACATTGTGCTAACGTCACAGCAGAAAATGGAGGTGAAGAAGAAGAAGAAAAGCCTTAGGAACCGCCCTAAAATCTCCATCTTGTCTCCATCTACTTCTATCACAAAAACCTAAAACTACATATTTCTAACTCAGTGATAAGCTATACTACTGTGTTTCACACTCTTGAGTTTTGTAATTCATCTCTGCCTTGTGCCATGGTCTGTGACCCCCACGGACGGAACTGAAACCCCCCTGTTCACCCCCCTGTACAGGGCTGTAACCACCCTGTACTGGGGTCAATCCTTCTTGTTCAGTTCCCAGACTATTTGGTCAGGGTCTCCTGAGCTCCCAGGGCAGCCAAAGAGATGCCCTGGGTTCCAACAGGCTCCAGGCACGGGTCCCACCGTGGCTCCAGGCGCAGGCTACCCACTGCCCCCCATGCCCATGCAGGGTGGCCCTGTGGGAAGTAGCAGCGGGCACACCTCTGGCCACAGGCTGAGAAGGAAGGAGGATTCAGCCCCTTTCCTGCTCAGAACCTGATGGACCTTAGCTCTGTGGGTGAGTGTGCATGCCCAAGCGCACCCCGCCGTGGTGCGCTGGCCAATGGCTGTTCTATAAGTTATTACTGAAAGATTTCTTTTAAGCATATAATAGGGAAGCCTTCCCAGTCTGGGTCTTAGCCCTGGCCCGGCTATGCCTTGACTAGCAAGTCAAGTATAACATCAAAACTAGGTGTTTCTGTGCTAAAATTGGAAGCAAGTCTCTTTGACTAGCTAATTTGGTTTTGCAGAAGCTAGATCACTTTCCATTGAGATAGACATGGGAGCTTTATCCGGAGAAGGCTCTCCAAGTCCTGTAAAAAGAAGGCTCCTTAGCAGATCCTGGGTGATAGCAAAGCATTTAAGCACTTGTAAGTTTCATCTTGTTAACTTTGTTCACAATTAAATTATGTTCCTCTTATTACTGCTCACACCAGAAAGAAGGCCCGTGATGCTATCTGGCATTGGCTCACCTGTTTTGCCACTCTAGGCCTTCCAGACACCATCAAAATGGACAATAGACCTGCCTAGACCTCAGAGCAAGTTCGTGACTGCTTGCAGCAATGGTGTGTGTCTCACAAAATGGGCATTTCCCCCTCTCCCACAGGGCAAGCTATTGTTGAGCGTGCCCACAAAACTTAAAAGACCATGCTTGAAAAACAAAAAGGGGGAGTTGGGGTGCCCTCATGACAAACTGGTTAAAGCCCTATATGTCCTCAATTTTTAAATCGAGATGAGATGGGACAGACTGCATGTGAGAGACAGTGGGTTCCATCACTGGAGTGTGCAACCTTTTGTCACATCATCCTGACTTAGTTGCTATGTTATAGGCAAGTCACAGTTTTTGAAAAGTTGTTACGGTCATAATTGTTGTCACTGTTACTAAAAAGAAGGGGGGAGATATAGGGTTGTGTTTGTTAAAGTTATTAATGGTTATGTTTACCATAAAGCCCTGTGGCAGGGCACAGCAGAGATCAGAGGTCAGCTGGGTGGTGAAGGGCAGGTGTGGGGAGAGACCTGTGGACAGCATGTGGGTGGGAAGCTGATTGGGTGATGAGAGGCAGGGACAGCAGACTGCAGCTGGGCAGACAATGGGTGCTCTTCTCCTGTTAAGGTTTGGTTATGTCCGGTGGAAACTAAAGGTATTTTAGTTTCCTTAAAGGTATAAAGAAAGGTGTTTTCTACAATAAAGTAATTTCCTTTGCATGCACAAGGGGGTCCATGTCTTTGTTCCCCATTGCTGCAGTCCTCACCCTATAAGGTTGCAGGGAGTTATTGTGGCCAAAATGCAGGCCTCGGCATTTGGACTTACTAAACTTCATCTTATTGGACTCTGCCCATCCATCCAACTGTTCCAGGTCTCTCTGCAGAGCCCTCCTACCTCCCAGCAGATCAACACACACTCCCAACTTAATGTTGCCCGCAAATTTAGTAACGAAAGTCTCAATACCCTCATCCACATCGTCAATAAAAATATTGAAAAGAGCTGGCCCCAGCACAAACCCCTGAGGAACACCACTGGTGACTGGCTGCCAGCTGGATGCAGCATTGTTCTCTGGGCCCAGCCATCCAGCCAGTTCCTAACCCAGCACAGAGTGCTCCTGTCCAAGCCATGGGCTGCCAGCTTTTCCAGGAGTGTGCTGTGGGAGACAGTGTCAAAGGCCTTGCTGAAGTCCAAATAGACAACATCCACAGCCTTCCCTGCACCCACCAGGCGGGACACCCAGTGATAAAAGGAGATCAGGTTGGTCAAACACAACCTACCCCTCCTAAACCCGTGGTGGCTGGGTCTGATACCCTGGCCACCCTGTAAGTGCTGCATGAGGACACTCAATATAAACCCTGGATACTGGATACTGGATACTGAGGTCAGGCCAACTGGCCTATAATTTCCAGGATCCTCCTTCCAGCCCTTCTTGTGGATGGGCATCACATTGGCCAGCTTCCAGTCATCTGGAACCTCACCGGTGAGCCAGGACTGTTGGTAAATCATGGAGAGCGGCTCCACTCATCTGCCCACTCCCTCATCCCACTGGGATGGATCCCATCTGGGCCTATAGACTTATGAACAGCCAAACGGCTCAACAGTTCTCTGACTGCCACCTTCTGCCTAACAGGGTGACCATTCTGCTCCCTGACACCATCTACCAACCCAGAAGAACCTCTGTCCTGAGGACAAGCTGTCTTCTCACTAAAGACTGAGGCAAAGGAGGCGTTAAGCACTTCTGCCTTTTCCTCATCTGCAGTTACTAAGTTTCCTCCTGCATCAAGTAGAGAACCAAGGTTGTTCTTACCCTTCCTTTTGCCGTCAATATATTTGTAAAAACATTTTTTTTTATCCTTTACAAAGTTGCCAAATTTGAACTGAGCTTTGGCCTCCCTAATTTTTTTCCCTACATGCCTTAGCAACCGCCTTAAATACTTCCTGAGAGACCTGACCCTCCTTCCAAAGGTGGCACATCCTCTTTTTATTCCTAAGTGCCTGCTGTTCTGAAGAACTGGGAGGCAAAGGTGGAGAATAACCAAGTCTTGCAAGCAGTGTATGTCAGACCTCTGGGGACAGGTGAATTCAGGCTGGGTAAGCAATACCAGTGACCAGCGTGCAACTTAACTCCCACCCTAAGTTATGGTAATGCAGCATCTCAGCTCCTCCCTTGAGGTTAGTTTTTTGCAAATTAAAGTTAACAATGTCTGTGATGATATGAAAAGGTTATCAGATGAAATTTCTATTGCATTTTCCCTGTTTCACTAGGCTTTTTTTCTTTTTATGGTTCTGATGCAAAGAATGGTGATTTCATGGGTGTTCTATCAGATCTTCAATATGAGGAAACCCAGCGGACCATTGTCTTTGCAGCACTGGACTTTGATGTGAGGATCTGCCCAAAACCCATGTTTTTGGTGCACAGTCTGTCTGTATTCTTACCTGCTCTACTTCTTACTCTTTTTACTCAGCTGTGTATTCTGGCCTACAGCTACTTCCCTGCTGCAGAGGGGAGCAGCTGTCTAAATTCCAAGCAACTGTTCTTAGTCTGGGCTTTTACCTGAGCTGCTGCAGTTTCTGAAGTTCCAGCCAGCGCAAGATCACAGCCTCCCCACCCCATACTATGCTGCAGGTACATGGTTACACCACCATGAAGGACTTAGGGGTGAGAGTCTGACTCCTCTTTTCCCTGTTTGCTTGCCCCTGCTCAGGGTTGTCTTTATTTGTCTGCATAAACCTTGCTAATCCCCAGTGTTAACATCACCCTCTTAAAGCACATGAACTTTGCCCAAAGTTTCACTGAAAACTGCACAGTGACAATAATGCTAGTTTCTGCAGCACCAGCTTGCTTTTCTGTTGCTGTTGTCACCCTACAACGATACTGTAAGTTTAAACTTTCATTTGCAAGGTGTTCCAGGATCAATATAATTTCTAATACTTATATTAGGATTATATAATCTTTAATATTAACTTCTTTCCGCAGTATTTATAGCAGACCCAACCTTGTAAAAATTATTAGTCAAAATCAAGAGCAAGTAATTTGTTCATGAGTTAATTTGAACTTTAAAGCAATAGACAGTCTATTGATGGGTTAAAAGTGCAACTTGAAAGAGAAAATACAAGCTTCCCTAAAATACAATGCAAATCGAGTCCCAGTGTGACTGAATTCTGCTAATTCCTGATCTGGGATATGTGTTCTTTGAATGGCAGAAGCTTGTTAGAGATACCTAGCATTTGTATAACACGTATGTGGCTGTAAGTAAGGACTCAAGTGGCTCAGAGGAGAAATAACTTCAATATTTTGCCTTTTTCCTTAGCTTTCTGTTCTGAGCAAACAAGTTTATATGTTCTTTACCAATACAGCAAGCCACAGAGGATGGAGGTTTTCATCTACCTCCCAAGATTGCAGAGGGTATCCAGTTTTATTCCTTCTTTGATATGTCGCAGAATGACGCAAGTGATTTTGTTCATTAGCTGAGGTTATGTAGTTGAGTTCTTGCCTCAGTGTAGCAAAGTGTTTAAACATGCTCAACTCAATACACAGTGGCATTTTGATGCATTTTTAATGCTTGCTGAATTAAGATACTTTCAGCTCAGAAGCTGTTAGGATTTGTAAAACAAAAGCATTTGTTGAATAGAATATGTATTACTTACACTAGGGGGGGAAAATCTATTGATTGGCAACACACAGCTATCTTTAGTGAAAGTAGTTGAAATATCTTTGTGAATTTAAAAAACTCCTGGATGACAATCTATCTGATAAGGCTGTGTATAAAAAGATCCTGTGCAAGCTGCCAGCATCTAGACATTGTTGAGGCTTCTGCTTTTCTCTTAGCCAGGAGGAAAAATGTGATTGCAAAGTGTTTGAGAAAGAAGAGAGATTTTAATAGTGGTCTGGGGGCAGAAGAATGACATTAAAATAGAGATGCTTATGTCAGGAAAATGTACTGAGTCACTGAATAACCTATTAGGAGAAGTGGAAACTCCATTGATTAAGCCGCTTGGAAACAAAAAAGGCCAAGAAATAATTTAACTTCTGTTAGAATCTAGGGTATTTCTCTCTTATGCAAGACATGGAAGATACTTTAAACTATCCTTAAATTCCCTAAAATTTGAAATTATCTACAGTGTTGCATTCATCTTAGTATCAAAAGCATTGTGGATTTTTTACTTCTTTCTCAATTGCTGGCAGACTGAAACAAGTATATTTTTCCCTTGATTTTCCAATTATACTTTTAAAATTACTAGCATAAGTCTCTTGGAAGTTGGAAATTCACCATTTACCTCATAAAAGCAGCAGCTGCAGTAGCTGTGCCTGGTTCCCTCCCATAGAATACCAAGCTGAAGCACCTCTCTTCTACCCATGAAAGATCGGAAGAAAAGGGATTATTGCAGAGCCTGTATCAATCAGGTTATAGTGATGTGAAGGGAGGTGCAGTTAAAAACCCAGTGAGAACTACAGCGGGGCTGCTCCCTCATTTCCTATGAGCTCCTAAAGAGCTGAGAAACACAGCTTTGTCCTGGTGACCCAAGCTGCATACAAATCACCTCCCTGGGAAAATCATCGCTCTTCCTTGGGCCATCTCACTGCTGAGGCTTCCAAGCTTACTTCCTTCTCTCTTCCATTGTCTTTGAGGATAAAAATAAGTGTGGTGAGACAGAATATTCTGTTAGCACCCAGAAAGTGTGGTTAATTAGACCAGTGTGTATTATAGATGAGATTCATATTACTTAAGCCAATGGGGAATCTGAAATTGTTGGGTTGTAGAGAAAAAACCAAAAAGTAGTAGAAAATTATGGTAATTTCTTTCCCTTTCTGAAAGGAGGAACAGATTTTGTTTAAATGCATATAACTGAGTAAATTCTTAAAAAGAATACTCAGCAGCATGGTTTTATAAAATTATCATGGAATTCCAGAGTGGTTTTGGTTGGAAGGAACCTAAAAGATTTGGTTACAGCCCCCTACCATGGACAAGGACACCTTCTACTAGATCAGGTTGCTACAAGCCCCATCTAGCTTGGCCTTGAACACTGCTAGGGATGGGGCTTGAACCACAGCTCTAGGCAACCTCTGCCAGGGCCTCACCACCCTACATATAATGCCTAGCTATTATATATCGTCTGTCATTAGTTTTTAAAATGCATTATAAAAGTGGGAAATGAAGGCACAAGAGAAATCACAAGAACTTGCAGAGTGTTGCTCATCAGGTTACCATCAGATTTGATCATTTGAGTTCTTAGCTCCCCTTGACCACACAAATTAATTTCACCTTGTGGGTTTTTTACACTGTTGAGCTTTGCTTCCTTAGGAAAAATGGCAAAATGCTGCTGTTAAGAACTTTGCATCTTGTTTTACTTTCTAGATGCTCAGAAAGTGCTCTGTAATTTTGGGCTTCCTTAAATGATGACTCAGAGAGCAAGGATGTAGGTAATGAGAACTGAAAATATTACTAGTATCTTTGAGGCACCTAAGGCTAGAAAAATGCTGTCATTTTCACAATGCATTTTCTTCCTTCACCTACCTCATTTATTTTATATGAGTTTACTGACAGAATGTGGGACATTTAGCCATATTTCTGTATTAATAAAGTATTAATGAAGTAAGCCTAAACCATATTGTCTTTTTTTTTTCTTCTCATTTTTTTAGTCTGTAACTGAAATACTTGATATTTTGATCATCAGACATAAGGAAATGCTGTCTAGTCTCAGTCTCCTGGATTAGGCTACGAGACCTGAGCTGGCTGTGTGCAATCATTCTGAGTTCAGACAACCCTAGTTCAGTTTTACAGAAAGATCTGTGCTGTTCTTGGACTGGTTAAGACTATACAGGAACATAGTGATTTCTGTATGATGTGGGATTTGACTAAAGAAGACCCTTCTGACCAAACCTTGCTGGGCTTGGGGTAATTCTGGTGCATCTGCTCAGACAACCTTGGTTATTGATCCAAGCTGATAAATTGCTGCAGAGCTCTGGCCTTTTTACTCTTTTCAGGACTCATTATTTATGTACTTCGGGCATTTTTTGACTTTGTCCATTTTTTTTTTACTTTGTCCTTGCTATCTCAGTCCTCTCATTTTTCTGGGTGATGGAGAATTGATTGTAGGCTAGTCTGAAGTAAATGGTAACATTATGGCTTTAAGTACAAGGAAAATTTGGCTTTTGGGCTTTCTGAACCCCTCATACATCTCCAAGTCTGGGTCTTCATCCTTAATACAAAGAAATAGTCTTGGAAATTATCTTAGAACAGTTGTAGAAATGCAGCAATCACAGTTTTAGATATTTCATACATACATAACTGACTAATTTTTTACATCACTTTTCAGTTCTGTGTGCTAATGGAAATGAAGTAAATACAATTTTCTTGAATACATACATATGAACATATGTGAGTCTAAGTGTGTGTCTGTGCACCTTACACACAATAACTTTTGATTCTCTTGGCTAGTTTCACCCATGAGAGAAAAAAAAAAAGATCTAAACCAAATACAAAATAGATCTAATTACGTTTAATGAATTTAGCTACTAAGCAGGTCTGAGAAAAGTGTTTCTGCTCCTTCTGTGCTGCATCACTAGCAGTGATTTCACTCTGAGAACAGAGCGCTTTCATAAACACACAAACTCAAACATAACATGCAGCTAAAATCTAGATCTTAGTACATAAGTTTTCTTTAAGAAGGCAGGCTTAGTAGTTTCTGCTCATGGAATAATTTATTCTACAAATATCAGGGCTGGCTGTTAAATATCTTGGGTGCAATAAAACTCACACTCTGCTAGAGCATCATAATTACAAATTCTGAATAAACCTCAAAAAAGGTTATATTCTGGTAAGTGATGAGGCTGTCCTTGACTGTTCCTGTTGACCAGAGTAGTCTGACTCAAAGACACATTTTGAGCCACCTGGTCTAGTGGAAGGTGTTACTGCCCATGGTAGGAGTTTGGAACTGGATGACCTTTAAGGTCCTTTCCAGCCCAAACCATGCTGAGATTGATTCGGTGATTTCAAGATTTGGAATTTGCGATTTCCTTCCCAGTGGAGTCTCTGACCTGGAAAGGAAAACTTTAGCTTCTGGCGCAAACCTGCATCTTCCCATTTCTGCAAATCTTAGGATATTTATTAAACAATATTATGTAAAGATGATGCTACTTGCCTTCAGCTCATTTTTGTTTAGGAAGGCATTAAAAGGAGAAAAAAAAAATCTAGCTGTCTTGTACTGTTCAGCATAATTGCTTTCAAGTATTTGAGATTTACACCGCTGTGAAGAATAATAGGAAACTGCAAGTGAGAAAAAAATTCATCAGTGATAACAGGGAAGAAGCATTTCTATCCATGGGAGATAGAAAAACCAGCCCTTGCAGATCTGCTGGAAATAGGTGTTACAATTCAGTGCACACGATCCATCCTCCTCGGCAAAGCTGTTTCTGGCATTCTGAAAGCAAACTGTAGCACATGACTTTCTGGAAGAGAGCAGAACGAGGAGGCCTTCGTTCCTCTTCACCAAATTGCCTGGCCCCAAGCGCCCGTGTCCAGAACGCGTCTGAGACGGGAAGAGTGCTAAACAAGTGCCTGCAGCAAAAACGGAGCCCTGTGCGACAGAGAGCCAGGAGCGAGCCTCATCCTGAAGCGATTTCCTTGCAGGCAGTCTGATGGATCAGAGTCTTTTATACTTTCTCGCTGCAAAGTGCAGCCACAACTGGATGCGTTGCTTTTCAGCTGCACCCCAGAGACACTTTATTTTCTATTTCTAATTTGATCCGAGGATTTTCAAACAGATAAAATTTACTGCTTTTAGTGGAAATCTTCAGGCAAACAAGTTATAATCGCTGTAATATCCAAAATAGCGGCCAGGCCCGGGGCTCGGACAATGGCACTCGCAGTGTTGGGGTGCAGGTGGCTGCGGTACTCGGGGAGGCAGAGACACCCCGGAGCGGCTTTGAGGGGGCTGTAGATGCGGTATTCCCTTAATGTTCCCTACAGGCTGTTCGCTACAGTCCCGCGCGTCCGTTTTAAGTTAGAAAATTGCAAACGGCCAAATGGCATCGGGGTGATGTTCTCCCCTGCCAGATTTCGTTTCAGGAGCGGCGGCCAGCTGTTAATTCCTAGCATTCGGAGGCACGCGGCTGCACTCGAACTGTGCAGGGCACCCCAGCCCGGGCAGAGAACGCGCAACGTGTTTTGTCCCCTCCGGTTGCCCGTACCCGTCCGCCGAGCCATGGCGGGAAGGTGGGCGCCGCTCCCCACGCGTCGAGAAACACCGAGAGAACTATCGTTCCCGGCATGCTTCTTGTCAACGCGCGTGCGCAGTATTGACTCGAGTGCCCATCTTGGCACCTACTTCTTCGCGCTCCTCACGGTCGAGGGGCGGCAGAGACTACAATTCCTAGCGTACCTCGCGGCACTTGCGCATGCGTAGCGCTTTTGTCTGCCATCTTGACCCGAGTAAACGCCGTCGCCGCCGCCACTAAACAAACCCGAGCGCGGCATTGGCGAACGGTGTGTGTGGGGGTGCGGCTGCTGCGGAGCCTTCGATGTACTGGGCACGGCCGGGCAGGTGGGTCCTGCTCCCCGCCCTACCCGGGGCGGTCCGCCTCGGGGAGAGGGGCAGCTCCGTTTCCGGGACGGCGGGGATCCGCCGCCCCTTTACGGGCCCAGGGCAGCGCCCCGGCCCCCGCCCGCCGGCGCTGCCGCTCCGCCCGATGCGGGGAAGCAGCGCCAGCCGCCGCCCGCTCCCTCTCTCCCTCTCTCCCTCTCTCCCTTTCCCCGATCCCGGCGGGGACCGAGCACCGCTGGCTCCGGCCGGTCCCCCGCGCCCAGGGCCCGGGAAGGGCAGGCGGGGAGTGCTCGGGTGGCGGCTGCCTTCGGGCGCCCTTGTAGGAGACCCTCCCCTCCTCCAGTCCCCCGCTGGAAGCTGCGACGGCGCCAGGGCTTTTGTTCCCGGTGCCCACCCCCACTGTCGTGCCGTTCCCTCCCAGCCCAAGCCTCGCTTGCCCAGCTCGCCTCCGGTTTCCCTTTTTCCTTTATTATCCTTGTCGTATCGGGGAGATGCGCCCTCTCTCCCCGCCATCCCCGGAATCTCGCTTGGTTGGGATCGAGGTCTTCCTGTGTTTGGCTTATTTTTGGGGGGAGGGGGCTGGTGTTGGTATGTGGAGAGCGAATTTTTACACACGATGTTTTTGCCATCCTGTCATTTAATATGGGCTGGCGCAAAATGCATTCTCTGGGGGGAAGGGGAGCGTGCGGTTCGCAGGAAGAATTCTTTTAATAGGTACTCCGCATAAAGAGAGGGAGGAGACTTGAACATCAATTCGGAGAGCGTTTCAACGTGAGAAAAAAAAAAAAAAAGCTTGAGAAGGAGATAAAAAACTCCGTAAAAAGGCTTGGGTGATGCATTTGAGCTATAGAGTATAGGAAGCCCTTGTGAAGCTGCCGAATTCCTTCATGCCACTACCAAGACGGGCGGGGATGGGAGTGAATATGTCAGTGGAGTTGTGAGCAGGCTAAGAGGAGTTTACATTAATCAGCTTGGGAAATCAATAAATTATGGGCTTGAACGTTTATATCCATTTTCCAGCGAGGCTGAGCTCTGTGGGAGCACAGACACAAGGGAAAGATGCCTGTGGTGTGGCCAACTCTTCTGGACCTCAGTAGGGATGAGTGCAAGAGGATCCTTCGCAAACTGGGTACAGTAAGATACAATTTGTGGGTCTGTATTTTGCCTTTTTATTTGCCTTCATGCTGCTTGCATGAAATATTTGAATATGTCTACAGGCAACTTGCAAGTAATTTCCTGTGTTTTCCATATGTCGTTGGTTTGACAGCCGTGGCTTAAAGTTATGTTTGGCCGACACTCAGTTCTAGCAAAATGGGTAGAGAAGAATTGTTTTAATTTGTTTGAATCTCTCTTGGATGCCCTAGCTGCTGTGTTGCAGGGCTGGGTTTTTCTGTCACTATTAACATGCAACAAAATTTTCTGTGAAAGGAGAACCTTTGGGGCTGGGGTTTTTTTTTGGATTGGTTGTTTGTTTGTTTGTTTTGTGCATGTGTGTTTTTTGGTTGGGGTTTTTTTTTTCCCAATTCTATATTAGACACCTTTTTGTACCCCAAAAAAACCTAGTGGAATCCTGGTTTAACTTGTGCTGTGGGGATGAATTCAAGTAATAAGTTATTATTGTGAAGACATAAAACAGGATTTTAAAAAATGTTGTTTGTGGTTTGCAGTTACACAAGTTGTTAGGGAAATGGGAAAATGATGTCCTCACTCAACTGCCATAACCACGGGAGCCTTTTTCATTGTTTCAAATGTAGCTCAGTATTTGAGGCCCCTGCCCAAGAGATAGATATGGGGAGATATTTTTGTACTCTGTCCCTGTAGATCTATGTGTATGAGGAGAGTTGTTTCTGTGTTTTGGAAAGTAATAAAAACATTTGCTTTTTCCTCACATATCTGCTTTTGGCTATTGCAGGGGAGAGAATCCTTTGTTAGACCTTTGATCTGATCCAGCATAGTTGGGTTTTGAGTTCTTATGGCTGAATTTGTGTAATTAAGGGTTTGGAGGTTTTCTAGTTAAATGATGCTAGATGAGAGGGAAACAAAAACCTTAGATTTTTCAGAGTTTCTTCTGAGGACCATAATCTAGGAGATGATGTCAAGGCGAAAGTTGAGGTTCCCTCTAACTTCCTGTGACTGTCAAGAGACAGCTTTCCTTATTCTCATTTTGCTTGACTGCTAAGAGATGGTGTGCTGTATTTCTTAACTGTGCCAAGGTTCTCATACATTGTGGAGCTGTCCACTTTCTTTTTTGAGAGTTGAGAATTTATTTTCCCTCCCTTTGCCATTTTTATTTAGTTTCTTGGGAATATGGGATTTGTGTGCTGTTGAAACAGTGATGCAGATGTTGCACACAGCGTTGCAACAAGCTGTACTATCTGTTAAAGTGACAGCCCTGAGTCTTAAGCAAGGCTCAAGAAGTACAAACTAGGAGAAAGTGCAGAGTGCCAAAAGCATTTGGCCAGATCTGTGCTCCTAAGTTTCATTAATGTAGCTGTGCTGGCTGGAAACATGAAAAAAAACCTTCCACCTGAGCTGACAGCAGTGTGCTGGTGCAGCTGAACCAAACAGAACTGCAGCTACACCTCCTTCAATGACATAATTTAGGCTGACAGGAAGGAAAAAAATCAAAACATAATAATTTTTGTTTTGCTGGCCTGAGCTGTGTCCCCACAAGGGGGCCCTGCCAGCAGGGTAAGGCTGAGGCACTGCCTCTGTGAGCTGAGAGGAGGCACACCATGGCACTGGGGGGTGAAGGAGCACAGGCAGTGGGAGCAATAGCTGTGTGACAGTCGCATTCAGCAATAGCCATCTGCTTTAGAGGGTCCTGCTTTTCCAGCTCACAGCCCAACATCTATTTTAGCTAATGGTACAGCAGTAGGGGGAGTACTCTGTATGGAGTGAAGCAGGGATGTAGGTGAGGCTGAAATGCATCTCGAGGTATGCAGGACCTGGTGTTGATTGTGGTTTATTACTGAATGATGGTAGCACCTAACACTAGCAATAATGATATCTACTTGCCAAACCCATTTTAGCTATTTCGTGTGTTTTGTGTTGGAAAGAGAACGCACCGGTTGCTGATTGCTGCACAAAGGGGAGGAAGTTACAGCTGTTCTGTAATCCTTACTAGCTTTCAAAAGACCTGAATGTGCATTTTTACAGCTCTAGTGTAGAGGATCTTTATTTATAATGCAGAAGGAAAAAAAAAAGTGTGCCTTTGATAAATAATTATTTGGTTGCATCTGAGAATTACTTTAAGTTGTTAACAGAGGAAAATAATTAGCATCGTAAATATTGTAACATGGTTGTCTAAATAAATGTGGATATTAGGAATAACCATTGCATTAATTAGTGAATGTTTTATAACTGAAGCTGTAAATGCTTCTGTACATCACTAGTATCCCCGTGCAGGCTGCATAGTTAACCAAAATTACTCTGCTTTTTGTTTTATCTGCTTAATTGGGACAGGAGAGCAGAATTTCTTTTCAGCATAACTCCTTGATTTCATGTGTAAATGAGCTCTTTGGAATCCTAAACTGAAAGCTTTTCAGAATAGCATGAGCCTTTTCTTTTGCAGCAAGCTTCGGCAGTGTTAGGTTTTGGCCTGCACCTTTTATTCTTGGTTTTGGTTAACTGGAGTCTGTTGTGGGGTTGTTTGGGTTGGCTGCTAAAATGTCAAATGAAAGGCACCTATGTAAGGATCAAAAGAATTTTTGTTTCTGGTTTCCCTGAACCGTGTGAAGCTGAGAATAGTAAGTCATTCTCCGCCAAATTAGCAGGCTTCATTATTTGCACTAGATGTATCTTCACCCTGTTTAGTAGGACAAAATTCAAAAATATCAGTAGCCTTTTATAGTTCCATTTTTTTTAACTGCTGATGGCATGACATCACAGTCGCCTGGAATTATACATTTCTGGTAAATCAGAGTTGCATTTTTGTGAGTTAGTCTTTGTGGTAGCTCTATGTTTAAGAATAGCTGGATTGTTTATTTTGTGTTGAGCAGGTTTAATTAAGTGTGTTGAATTTCTTGCAGATTCAAGCAGTTGTACCATATCAAGTAAATGGGCATAAAAGATTATGATGATCATATTTAAGAAACTAGAGCTGATGTTCTCCATGCTAATTAAGGAAAGGCATTAAAAAAACCAGTTGCTCTTTTGATAGTGTATTTCTTGTCCAAGCCAAGCTTTTCCATAGAACTCTTAGTAATGATACGTGTTAAGAGAATTCTGAACTACTTTCCAAACACTTTCTTCAAGGTTTTTGCTGGAGTTGTCAGGTCAGAGAGAGCTTGACACATTCATTTGGGTTTATAAACTAGATAATCCTCTGTGATGAGACAGTTGTTTCATAGAAATGTTTTGTGCTGCAGAGTAATTGACTGAGAGAGTTCCAAATCATCAATCTCTTTTGAAAAAGCACTAAATAATTGAAAGACATGTTCCTTTTAATGATTTTGAATATTAGAATTCTGTCAGTAATATGGAAAACAACATTTTTTCCCCTTTTGCTGTGAGCATTAAATAGAAATATTATTCACTCTAATTCTTCAGAACTGGAGGCCTATGCAGGTGTCATCAGTGCCTTACGTGCACAGGGAGACCTTACAAAAGAGAAGAAGGATCTTCTTGGAGAACTCTCTAAAGTGCTTAGGTAACTCTGATCTTTTTAAACTAAGAACTGTGACCTGTTTTCTTTTAAGGTGTTACATGCTTTTTCTTTCACTGGGATCACAACATAAATCTGAATTTGGAGAAGTAATTCTCCATGTTGTTGAGGTTTCATTCCTGTTCTCCTTGGAGTTTTTAATAGGGAAAACAACCATCATTCAGTGGTAAAAGCCTTGCTGGTTTGTTGGTGCTTTATGGGATACTGAGTGTTAAAAGGGGTACAGCCAGGTCATGAATGTACACTGGCTTGTGGTTTTGTTGAGGCAGAACTCCAAAGCCTTTGGGCCCAAGGTACCTCAAGAAAGAATGCTGCATGTCCTATGTGAATTTTTCTGCCATATCCTTGAAATGTATTACTCTCATTAGGAGGTTGGATTCTAGCTGTTTTTCAAGGATACCCTGTGAACAGTAATGTTCTTTTCATTCTTCAGTAATATTTTTGAGCAATAATACGATTAATTTTCTCAATGATAGCAAGGGTTAAGTGACAGTATCTTGAATGTGAAGTCTAGTTCCCTTTCTTCTCTTAGATAGATTATTCATAAATTTAATTTTAGCTGGAAGTTTTAGATGAACATCCGTGTCTTCCTCTGATTAGAATAATATTGCTTTATTGTTTTTTAAATAGTATTTCAACAGAGCGGCATCGTGCTGAAGTTCGGAGAGCAGTTAATGATGAACGACTGACAACCATTGCACACAAGTAAGTTCTGCATCGTTTTGTCGCTGATTTCTGAAAGTACCTTTTGGGAAATCCATTATGCTTTAACTGAATGGTAGAATTTTGAAGATTGATGATGGTTTAAAGAACCAATGTTAAAACACTGTATGGATGAAGGAATTACTGTATCAGATTTACAGGGATCTAGAAACAGTTATTTAGTACCACTACATTTTGGATCCAAGGCCATCCCATTCGCTGTATAAGTACAATGTAAGAAACAGGTTTTTGGCATGGAGACCTTTCTGTAAGATAGACCAGAATAAACAGAGAATGGAGAAAATATAGAAGCTCCTAAGTAGGATGGACACGTTTGCTTTTGTTTGTTTTGCTTTGTTTTATTTTAATCAGATTGGAAAGGCTGTATTAACAGGAAAGAGAAAACTACATAGGAAAGACAAAGAGAGGGGAAGTGGTGGCAGATTAGTGGAAAACAGTGTATCAGCATAGAAAGGAAAAAATGGTCATAGAAGAAAAAGCTGCAGCAAGCTGATGACATCAGTGTCCACCACTGTCTGTGATGCAGCTGCTGTGCTGGCATCAGCTGTGCTGGTGCCTCCTTGGATTTGCTTTTACAAGCTCCACATGATTTTGAGAGGTGGCGGAGCAATAGATCAAGTGGTTATGTATCTTTGATAATTACTTAGTCTTACTGTTAAGGTCTGTCTTTAAACAGAGCTGCATTAGAAGTGTTTGTATTATTTTCTTTTTATGTGTTACAACTGTTGACATTTTTCAGTTTGAGTGTTGTAGCCTAGGTGTTGTGAGGAGGAAAAAATGGAAATAATATGAATAGCAGGACACCTGGAGTTACCAATTGTTTGATCCAAGTCTAGTCAAAATCAGTGTAGTTGTTTAGTGGTGTAGAAGGACTTTTAATTTTCAAGTTTAAAGATAACTGTTCACCAAACAAAACCCATGAACTTCCTTACGCCCCTTTAAAGAAATGAGGGGGGAATAATGAAAAGCATATAGTTGTCAACTCAGGATTCTTCTCCTAAATAAAGTTTTCCTTTGAAGTAGTACTTCTGGTCTTAGCATTTTGCAGAACATGAGTAGTTTGTCCTGAGGTGTCGCACTTTAGTGAAATGTTGTATAACCCAGACAAGGTGCAATTTTGAAGTGCTGCTTTTCTTTATTTTTCTGTGGTGATTCCGTTTGAGTGATGGTTGGAAATATAGTATTTGACTTACATAATTCTCTTAACTCATTAGGAAAGCTTACTTTGCTAGCTTTTGTACCCTTTATTTTTTTGGTTTTTAAATGTATTTTTACCTCAGCTTACGTAGCTCTCTTTATACAATGTGCATATGTATGAGGAATGCTGAAGCATATCAAGATTTAACAACAGAGCAGATACTCTGCATTTTACAAACTACTTTGTTGTAGCTCTTGCTGCAACTTGCTTGAAATATTTCATGTGAGAAGTTATTTTTTAGAATATATTAATACATTAAACGGGTTGATTTGCTTAAAAACATTACAGCATTGAAAAATAATTTGCCATTTTGGTTTTGCTGATTTGACAAATGACTCATGTAGAGCAGTCAAACATATTTCTCCGTCTAGATAAGAACAGTCTTTTTATGAAACATTCTAGTGTGGGTGTAAGTACTAAGGTTAAGAGTAAATTAGAGCAGAAGACAGCTTTCTGTTTATTAAATAATCTCATGTTCTGTCACCCTGTTTGGGACTACTTTAATAAGCATCAGAAACTCTTCTGTTCAGGTAAAACAAAATTTGCCTTAGAAGCTGAGAATTCTCCCCTATAACATAATCCATTTCAATAGTCTTTTATGATATTTGTTTGGTTTCTTGGTATTTTTGTAATCCAGAAGTAGAGAGTATACCAACTGTATCTGAATAGTAGCTAACCTAATGTGGGGAGTTTGAGTATGGCATTCACACACCTCTGGCTCATGAGCAGCTCTGCTAAAACAAAACAACAAAAGAAGAGTCTACTCTTCAATTTAAAATGGGATTTTTTTATATCAGATGACAAAAATGCAAGGGCTTTCATGAAGTAAAGTTGTGTATTAGTGCTCTAGTATGTCTTAAACTGCTTTTTAGATTTGCACTACTGGGAAAAAAAATGTACTTAAATAGGATACTGAGTATTTGGAAACTTGTCAAAATACTTACAGAACATCCATTTCTGTTTAGTATGTCTGGACCAAATAGCTCTTCCGAGTGGTCCATAGAAGGTCGTCGCCTGGTGCCCCTGATGCCACGACTTGTTCCACAAACAGCTTTTACTGTTACTGCAAACGCTGTTGCCAATGCAGCTGTTCAGCACAATGCATCTCTTCCAGTGCCTGCAGAAACTGGAAACAAAGAAGGTGAGAGAAAGATGGGATTCTGCTGCAATCTATGGGAATGTGAAAACAATGTTGCAGTAGAAATTGGTGTCTTAGATTTTAAGTATTAAATATTAAAGATATTTTTTTGAAGCCAGTTTGGATGGGGCTTGGAGCAACCCAGTCTAGTGGAAGGTGCCTCCCTGGCTGATGGCAGGAGGTTGGAACTGGGTGAGCTTTAAAGTTCCTTCCAACACAAACCATTTGATGAACCTATGAAAAAAATCCAAATCTTTCTTATCAAACATTATTCACTGAAATATAAAACATCCCTTTATTTAAAGATACCATTGTGGTATCTGCAGCATTAATCTGACTGCTTTGTGTTATTAGCACTTTAGCAACTGAAATATAAAAACAACCGAATTTCTCAGGAAATGACATTCACTGATAAACTTCTTCAGCTCTGTAAACTTTAAAAAGTTGGACTAATGGCTGGATTCTGTAAAGTTCTGTAAGTGATGAAAGCTGTTTCAGAATGTTTTATTTTAAGAATGCAAGTAGCTTTTGGTGAAAGTCAAGAAAATACTGCTTTGTGCTTTTTCCTTCAGATTAAATGTACTATCGTAATAAGTAAAAAGGTTGCTTTCTGCTTTCCCTATGCTTTTTGAATAATGGTAATATACATTCCGATTAGTTTGGCTCAGCAGGCTTAAATTAGGCTTCATAGAACTGGAGAATGTGGAACACTTCTTGAAAGAAGCTGTTTCATACTGGTTTTGTGCTATTACTTAAAAGCAGTAGTTTTGAAAAGCTGATTAGCACAATCAGTTCTTCATTATTGAGGGAATATTTTCGTTTTTTTCAACTGTAGTGTTGAGGCAGTAACACTTTTCTATCAGTTACTAGTCTAGATGTGATCACTGACAGAAAAGCAAAAAGATTGACTTACTGAATTAATGCTAAAATTAAAAATAATAAATTATAAAAGTAAAACAAAGATTAATACAAAAAAAATCTCATATTGGCTGCACAGATTTTTGGCTTGTCTTTGAAGATCTCTAATTCCATGGCCATGCTTAGCTAAAACTGGGGAGTATTCCACAGTAACAGGAATTCAGAGGCAAATACACAGATAATGACCCAGTAAGTCTTTGGCTTCCGTTTCAATTGTAAAAATAGTGATAGAATAATGGGATTCTGCACTTCAGTTATATGGAAGGTGTCTTTTCTCCTCTTCAGTGGTGGTTTGCTATTCCTACACAAGTACCACTTCAACCCCAACATCTACCCCTGTTCCAAGTGGCAGTGTAGCAACAGTGAAGTCCCCCAGACCTGCCAGTCCAGCCTCCAATGTAGTCGTCTTGCCAAGTGGAAGTACTGTTTACGTCAAAAGTAAGTGATACTAGCAACTGATTAACAAAAGGGAAAGAAAGGGAGAACATGGCTGAAGCATAGACCAAGTTAAACACTCCAACACTGGGCAAGTCATTAAGTCATTTAAGGCCTTCATGCCTTCATTTAGTCTAGAGAATGAATTTTTGCTTCCCTTTTTCAGATAAATAGTGCTCAGGATAAATCCACTCACTGCAAAATGCTGCAAGGAGCACTAAAGCTACAAGGACAAGTGAAAAATATTTTGAAAACTAAATATGGAAATTTCTGTATATCAGTGGATTTTTGATCCAACTTGCTGAGAACTAATGCATAGTAGTCACTTACTTGAATTAGAAAAAGTCCCTCTTCCACTTTCACAGGTTGACATAGAATTTTTTTATTTTTGGATGCAGTTTGGCAAGGATTTGTATTTACATACTATGTCTGGCCATTTTGTGATTTACCTGGAAGTCAATCTTAATGAAGCTTATGTTCCTTGGCAGCTGGGAAAACTTCATACAAGTTCCTACCAGAGACCCATCTTCATGTGTTTAAATCTGGAAATCTAGGACATAGAATCTAGAAACAATCTTTTTTATTGAGTGTGTATGTGTCCCCATCATTGTTTGGCTAATAAGTCAGCTAGGTCTAAAAGCAGATTATATTCTCATGTATATGCCCTCATCATGGGTTGTTTTATTTTACTATTAAAATATTTCTTTCAGTTCTTATTTGATTCTGTTAAAACAAGAAGTAAAGATTAATAGTGAAGTAGATAAATGCTATTTTTATTCTTGCTCTGTATGCCTTTAATATTTTTAAAGTTACTTAATTATTATTCAATTATTTAAAATTACTATTTTTATGCTATATGTATACATCTGTATAAGCTTCTAGCTAATCAGAAATGCCACATAGTACATAAATATAATGTTACTTGCAAAAAAAGATCGTTAATGGCTCTGTCAACCCATTAAACCCATTACATTAGGGTTTTTCATTTTTTTGATCTATGCACTAATCACTTGGCTTTAGTTTGAAGATTCAGGGGAAAATGTTCTTAACATCTTTAAATTTTAATGTAGACTTTATTGAATTATTATATGGTAATGAGTATCAAATAAGTCTAGACACATGATACAGGGATGATAATTTTTATTGTCTGTCCCTAGATTTAATTTCTTCCTTACTTCTTGTGCTTCATTTTGTTGTTATTGTTTTATTGACCTTTTTTTTAAGGAATTGTGTTTCTTTCAGAGCATGTTACATCAGCCACATTGATTTTAACAAACCTGCTTAGGAGCAGATTTGGGAGATCTGAGTTACAGTCAGGACTTTGCCACTGGTCTGTGGTGTAACCTCTTCCAAGTCACAGTCTGATTGAGCCATTAACCTTTCCATGACTCTGCTTCCTTACTTACCAAGTGTGAGTTACAGTCAAAGCTGTATTACCTTTTAACTAAATGTCTGTGGAAAACTTTGCACAGCAATTTCTATCATGAAATAATAGGAATAATATTCTTGCAAAACCCCAGCAGTGAAAACAGGACGTGAAATGAGCTGTTATTAACATAAAATAATGCTCTGCTTGTTTAATGTTACTTTCTTATGTCTTGATTGATTGGTTGATGGGGGTTTTTTTGTGGATGAGGACCACAAAGAAAGTTCTTTTTGTTTCTTGGTGCCCCAGCAAAATAACAACTGAGTCCTAACATGCTACTTGCTTGTGGATTTTGGATTTAAATGGATTCTGAGATTTTTAATTACTGTACATGTTGAATATGATTAGTGCACTCATAGTTACAAGTTTCTCTAGTGCACTCACAGTAATACATTGAAGTCTGTCCATAATAAACCTTAAAGTTATGTAATCAAACCTCTGCTTTACAGAGGGAGATTGCCACAAGGCTTATTCCGGGGCATAAAGTAATTTATTGATTAGAGCTTTGAAATCTGATTTTTAGATCCACACTTCGCTTGTACTGCTACAGCCAACTAAGGCTGTTTTTGAAGTTTGCTTCTCTTTCCTAGTTCAGTTTCCTATCTCTGATAAAACTGTCAGCCTTTGGATGCATACCTGCAAATGAGCTGCTACTCCTGCTGACAGAGAATACCATTTTTCAGAAATGCCTCTTGTGGTGCTGGTCAGTTTCTTGTCCATGTTAGTTCTTGCAACTTCACTTTTTGAATGCCAGAAAATTTAGTAATTTTAATTAGAGATTGGCCATAATTAGATCTTGGCCCTAATTAGAGATTGACTACCAACCAAGTTTGCTTTGATTATCAGCAAGACTGCTTTTTGCTGTGATAGTGTTCTTTGTCTTTAAGCTCCAGGCACGTGGAACAAGATTTTCAATCATCTCTTGCATAGGCAGGATTGTATCTGTTCAGCTTCTCTCTGATTGTATTTTCTTTTTAAATGATTTGACACAGGCTAACATGGTAAGCATAAACAGCAGGATTGCAGATTTGTCAAGGCTGGAAGAGACCTTCAAGATCATCTAGTTCAACCATAAACCCAGCACCATCATAATCACCCCTTAACTACATCCCCAAGTGTCTCATTCAGATACCTCCTGAGCACTTCCAGAGTGTCATCTCTCTGGGCATCTTATTCTAATGCCTGACTACTCTTCCAGTGAAGTTTTTTTTCTAATATCTAATCTGGACCTCCCCTGGTACAATTTGAAGCTATTTCCTCTTGTCACCTGGGAGAAGAGCCCAGCCCCCATCTGGCTATGCTCTCTTGACAGGGAGTTGGTGAGAGCAAGAATGTCCCTCCATAACCTCCTTTTCTTCAGTCTGAGCCCCCCAGCTTCCTCAGCTGCTCCTGGTGCTCCAGACCCTTCCCCAGCTGTTCCCTTATCTGGATGTGCTCCAGCACCCCAATGTCTCTCTTGTCAGGAGGTGCCCAAAAGTGAGCCCAGGACTGGAGGTACTTCAGCAGTGCCCAGCACAGGGAATGTTCACTGCCCTGGTCCTGCTGCCACACCAGTGCTGGTATAGGCCAGGTGCCATTGTCCTTGCCCACCTGGGCACACTTGACTCATATCCAGCCAGCTGTTGGCCAGCATCCCCAAATCCCTTCCTGCTGGGCCACTCTTAAGCCACTCTGCCTCCAGCCTGTACCTGTGTATGGAGTGGTTGTGATCCAAGGGCAGGACCTGGCACTTGGCCTCGTTGAACCTCAGCCCATGGATCCAGCATGTTCAAATCCTTCTGTAAAGCCTTCCTGCCTTCAATGCTACTGAGTAGCTCTAAGAGGTTTGCAAGGTTATTAACCTGTGTCTTTCTGTAATGTAGACCTGTGTCTTTCTGTAATTTATGAATCTGTTGCCTACTTTGGCAAGTTTCATTTGTATTTAAGATCCATTAATCATGCTGTTATCCTTTGCTGAGCTGAATATTGTAGCAGATGTTTTTTTCTATGTGTGCAGTATATGATTGTGAGGAAGAAGGAACTCTTTTGAGCCTGGACTTTTGTTTTTCATGATTGTGTGTTAGGTGCCATTTCATATCTGTTGCACAAAATGCCCCAAAAAAGGCATAAAGTATATAATAATTAAAAAAAAAATTATAAGCATGACATGGAGGTAGGTGCAAAGGCTGAAGTCTAATGAAACTATAGGGGGATAAACTTTGATAGTCCAATTGCTGTAAACAAAACCACTACCAAAAACAACCAAATTGTTGTAAAGTTTTAAATTATGTGTGGCATGATCCCAATCCCCTTGTGTGTGTAGTCTCACTAGTCAAACTTCTGTAGACAGAATGAAAAGCCTGCACTGGCTCTTATGTTCTTTTAACCTCTCAAACTGAATGAAGTAACCCAGTAACTGAGTATATTTGGGGTTTGGGTGATTTGTCTCTGATTCATGGCACTGTGAGTATGGCCTGTATCAAGGATTGAGAGCATCTGAGGTGTGATACAGCTTGGTTGTGACCATAAGATGTAATTTGTCCTTTATTTCTTTTTATCTTACCTGAAAGAGGGTAAGACTTAAAAAGGATGTAGTGTTTAAGGAAGCACTGGGATCTGCAGACAGGGGAAACATAATTTAGGAAAAGTATTTCTTTTCCAGGTGTCAGCTGCTCAGATGATGATGAAAAGCCCCGCAAAAGACGGCGAACGAATTCTTCTAGTTCTTCCCCTGTTCTCCTGAAAGATGTCCCGAAGGCAGTGACTCCTGTCACTAAAACTATCACAGTGCCTGTAAGTGGGAGCCCCAAAATGAGTAATATAATGCAGAGCATTGCCAACTCCTTACCACCACACATGTCGCCTGTGAAAATAACCTTCACTAAGCCCTCAACACAGACAACAAACACCACAACACAGAAGGTATGTGGGGGAAGCTGCCAACTGTTACTGTTCTGGTTTTATCAATGAATAAGATGTGATGTTTGACTCTTCCTTCTGTGATCTGACTAGCTGTTTTTTAAGGATTGCGCTTGGGATAAAGTAATCCCTTTTTAAAACAAACAAAGGGAAAACCAAACTCTTGTATGAATTTAGTTCACCTGTGTGTGAAAGGACCTGGATTGACAGCTGTGGAGACTGAAGCCCTCTTTTTATCCACAGAACAGGTACAGCACAGGCAGCGGGAGTGCAAGCTTCCCCCAGACTGCCCCACCAATGTGCCTCAACCCTGACCTGAAGGGACCACTTCTAGGGATGAGAGGGGATTCAGTCTCCATGCTCATTAAATTCTTGGCCTGTCTGGTGAGACTGCCAACAAGGTTACCAGTTAGTACCATTTGTGGTGTTGGGTTTTGTGATATGGACACTAGTCCACTGAAAACTGGATCACATAGGCCACTGAACAGCCTTCAGATGGTAACAACTGTTGGTCAAAGGTAATATTTCTTATTTCTATTTTCATTATTTATAATTATTCTTTGCAGTAGTAGAATTCCAGGAGAGGTGGCATGGGCTTTCCCTTGCCAAGCCTTTTATCTAGAGACTACTTTTTTGGGGTCTATAATGCTTATTCTTGGAGCTGGTCAAAGTCTGGGGGGCTTTTTTTTTCCTTTCAGTACTAGTGTGCCATTTCTCATTCTACATTAACAGTGTTACAGTGGTCAAAATCAGTTGCGTTATTTCAGCTGAGTGTGCCTAGCTTTCACCACAATGCAGTATGCAGAAAAGGTTTTTTTGCTGGACTTAGTTTTTAAGTGCCTAATCTATGGCATGACTATATTACTGTTCTTTAGGAGGCATTTCAGTTGTCTGTTCTTCTGTTCTGAAGATTTAAAAAGATGAATGGTTCAGACCAAGTTCATTCTTGGTACAGTTATTAATTACAGCAGACTTCAGGGAGAGGTAGGGTCTCTGTGGAATTAATTTTACCTTGATACCAACAGGCTTATGGTAGGCTGGCCACTAACAAGCATTTTTTTCCAGCTGTGACAGTTTAATTGTCAAATCTTTGCACGTATTTGTCCTACTAGTCTTCTTAATTGCTTTATGTCTCTTTTTGGATTAGCAGAGTTCCTGTGTCTTGATTTTTGGAAACTTTAAAACCAAGTAAGATTAACTGAAGTAATGTGCAATAAAGATATTGCCTTCTGACCTCTTCCCACTCCAGGGAAAATGCTTTCATGTGATTCACAGTTCATTAACAGTGCCCTTAATCAAATTTCATCTCTGAATACATGAGTGTGTAAGAGAAATCCATGAGTGAGCATAAACCATCAAATTAAATTCAGTGCATCAACTCCACAGCTACTACAAGGCTTAACCTATCCGTCCTGTTGCACATTAGGGATATAATTTGTGCAGGAAGAATTTTTTGCCTTAAACATCTGTAGGGTTGTGTTAAGTATGGGTGTTATATATCATGGAAGTTGAAAATGGAGTGTACTAAGCCTCCAGAAGAGTGGACTGTTGATAGGACCTTTCTTGCAGTTATGCCTCTCCACTTGTTCTGACATGGAAATTTTAGAGTTCGCTTTGCAGTCTATTATTTGACTGTCTTACTAATCTACAATGACAGGAAAATCAGTGCTTGTTTTTTAGGCAGCCAGAGTAGCATTTGTTTCTGAACTTGTCACAGTGCCCTCTTTTGTTGGATTTAGATATGCCAAAATATATAACTGGATGATTTTGGTGGGAAAAATCTCCTTTAGTAGTTTTAAATTAAAAGTCAGTCTTGTTCAGTCATATCCAACAGCACATTTCCAGTTTGAGCGTAAATTGTTAGATATGAATGGAATTCTTTGTTTCTGCATGCCAGCTCTTTGAATTGTTTTGACATTTTAGTAGGTTGGAGGAAGATTTGTCATAACAACTAATAATGTCACAGCTCCAGTTTCTGGATTCTCTTCTAATAAAGTTACCTATGTAGGACACGGAAGGAGTCTAGCTAGTGAAGTTTCTGGCAGTTATAATAACCTTATTTTTTCAGGTACTAAATTGTGACGTCTCTCAAAACAGAGCTAACAGGACTAAATTCAGTACATGTTAGGGATTAGATTTTACTGTAGCAATTAAAACCACCACCAACAAAATTACCACCTTCATTTGTGTGTGTGCATGTTTAAAGTCGGGCAGTTTCTCTGCTGTAAAACATGGCATGCAGTTTTGGTACCCCGATGAGATTATTTGGATCACTTCAACATATGTGACAAAACAGTATTTCAGATGCAATGGTTGTGTATTAACTTTAAAATTTAATACTTAAATTTTTACCTGAATTTTTTGATTTCTGGATATACTTCATACATGAAGATTCCTGAACTTTGCTCTGCTTTGTTAATTTCGAAAGATGAGATAAAATAGACAGACACAAACCTGCTTAGTCACAGTATAGCAGCCACTGTTGAACTGTAATGGTTTACAAGCTTTTTTCCTTCCTTGGTTAAATAAAGTATTTTTAAGCGATACTCTTGGACTTAAGGAAGTGCAGTGGTCTACAGGAGTTGCGATTATGCCCAGATTCATTCTACATATCTGTACTTAGTTGTGATGCTGAACTTGCCCTGTTGTTGTATTGTTTATACTTATACTGAGCATTTTGAGAAAGGTGTTTTGATTAAATCAAGATTAGGCAGAATGCAAAAATAAGACTGATGCAGAGATGATGTTCTCACTGGAGAATATAATCAAGTAGAAAAGCAGCTGAATGTGGAAACCTTGTCCTTCAGACACTGGTTAGTTGTGGTCAAACTGCTGTAGCTTTTGGGGTAGTAAGGTTTTGATTTTCCTCAGATCAAGCTGTTAAGGGTTTATCTTAGCACCAGAGACCATCAAACTAAGAACTGAGGCAAAAGAAGAGACAGAACCAGCCATGGTGGTGAAATTTGCTGCTTTTATTCCATCCATGTGGCTATTTCTTTCTTTCTTTTTTTTTTTTTTTTAAGCAAATTATAAACTCATAATCTCTTGCTGCTTGATTTGTTGCTTAAGTCTATTTCTGGTGCCATTATCATATTATTTCTTTATCAGACAAGGTTTCAGTAGTGCTTGGCTAGCAGTCTAAGACTTTCTGCGTGAGCTGACGTAGGTTTTCTCTGCCCCTTTTGTACCTTATTTTTCTATCAGCTTTTGTTACATTGAATCATTAATGAGTTTAAACTCTCAAAGTTTTAAAAAACAAAATTTTTGTTGGGACAACAGCATTATTAAAATAGCTTCTCAATATTCTTGCATGATAAACTGAAAATGTATTTTTATGCTTCTTTTTCTATTTTAACTATGTAAGTACAAGAAGGGACATAAAGTTGAATTAAAGGAATTTCTTTATGTAAACAGTCCCTATATTCAATACTTAATAAATGTTTAATTTTCTAGCTCAGTTGCATAAGGACAGACTTCTTCCAATGCTGTCATGAATTTTGTGTTTTTCTATGTTAGATCAGATTCATGCAGTTGTAGTTGTAACTTGCACTGGAGTGGTGTTTATTCTCTTCAGACAAATCAGAAAGAATTTCTTGTTACTGAGAGCACTAAATTAAATTGCCTCAAACCTAAACAATTTTTCTTTCACTGATGAAATATTGTTTACAGCCTTGTAGATCAAAAGCATTTCCCAATACTGACTCAGCAAGTGCTTGTTAATTGCTAAAGAAAAAAAAAAATCTATTTTCTCTCATTGCTGTTTCTTGATATTTTTGCAAGGTTTGGAAGAATGGCACTTAAAACTTGCTGGAAATCCATTCAGTTTCTCTTAAAATGGGTTTCAAGCTTCCTGGCCCAGTTCAATGAAGTCAGGTTCATTCCTGTCTGTCTTCAGACATGAGATAATTCTACTTTAATTGGATAGTAATTGTTTTCCTTAAAAATCCTAATTTTAAGGAAATGTTAATCACCACTTCTTCAAAATAGATGAAACTTTTTCTTGTGAGCAAATGTGATTGACAGACTTAAAAGCTCTTAATAAACATGTATCCCTAAAACTAAATACTCAGTTACTGAAATTTCTATGCTTCTAAATAGATGCAAGGAACAAATGAATTTCTTCTTGTTGTTTTTTGTTTTTTTTTTTCTTTTCTTAGGTCATAATAGTAACCACCTCTCCAAGCTCAACTTTTGTACCCAACATCCTTTCCAAGTCCCACAACTATGCAGCAGTTACAAAACTTGTCCCAACATCAGTCATTGCCTCAACTACTCAAAAGCAGCCTGTGGTTATCACTGCTTCCCAGTCCTCTGTGGGCACCAGCAGCACCTGCTCCACTCCCTCCTGCACTGCAAATACCATTGCTGTGACTGCTGTAGTGTCATCCACACCATCAGTGGTTATGTCAACAGTAGCACAAGGTATGGCAATTATCCTATAAAGGCTCTTTCATTGAGGAATTGAACTTTGCATTGAGAATAGCACTGGGGAGATGCAGTTTTTGTTTTATATATGAGTAAAGCACAGAATGTGGGAAAGAAATCTGTTGATGAAACTAATCCAAGAGACTCCACAAAAGTTCTTGTTGAATTGTTTTCCTCTGTACTTCAACAGTTAATGTGCAGTTCTTCCTTTTAAAGAGGAGGGGTGGTGTGGTGGTGTGACCTAGCTCTAAAATAGCCTCAAATATAGCCTCAAAATGACTGGCTTTAAGGACTTTGTCTAGTGCATAGAAAAATGTATATTTTCAATATTTGAAGATGATTGTGTCTCTAAGAGCCCAATTTACAAAAACATGCAAAGTTAACATCAAGTAAATACAAGTTATTAACATGCTCAGATGACAATTTTGAAAGGTAAAGAAATATTTACACCTTTTTATTGGTGTATTTTATCAGCATGTCAGTTTTAAAGTCCTTTATAATTAAGACCTGAGTGGGCCTGATTAGAATTCTTAGGTTTCTGATTTCAAATTCCAGCTCTGTATGCTAGCTTGACTGTTTCAGCCTCACAGCCACCAGCTAGCATTTGAAAGGGAAGCTGTGAATGAATGAATGAATGAATGGGCCTTAGTGAGCAGCACTTGAAAGAAAAACTGCCTGACAATGACAAATGTCACATCATGATTTTTCCTGGTCTGTATTTTCCATTTTTGTTCCATTCCACAAAACATGGGGTAGCCATATCAAGGATAAGGAGGTATTTTCCTTCCCTATTGCTTGTATTAATGTAATCAGATATTAATCAATGGAGCAGAAGGGCTCACAGCAGGCTTTCATATTGTTTGAACTGTTGATTTTTAGTTGGCTTTGATCATGGAGGAGACTTTAATTCTAAAGTACATTAGGTGGAGTATCTCTCCAGTGTTTTTTTTTTCCAAGACTGTCAGTGTCATTGCAGAAGGTGCTGGTGAAAAGTTTTGTGGTACGAAGAGATAATATCTTCAAATGTAGAGTTAAACTCAGGAATGAAAAGAGCTGCCCAAGGAAGTGGTGTAATCATCTTAAATGATGCAGTGAGAAAAGAGCTGCTTATTTAGATTGCAAGAATTGTACCTTTACTATGATTTCTGTCATCATCACTGGAATCTGTTTCTGTTTTCCACTACAACTGGGATTTAGTTAGAAATTGCTTAATAAGATATGGACTCTGTCTGTTTTGGTGCTTATGGATGTGTAGTCTAGAATTATATACAAAGCTAGATTTTGCTGTAAATGTTGGGACAGCTATGTAGGGGAATGACAAAAATAAGCAGTAAGATTTATTTGGGGACTTTGTCTTTCCATCTTACAGCAGACTTCTTTTAATCACTTTTACTTACAAGATCACCCAACCTAACAGCACAAAACAGGTGGCCCACAGTTTATGACATACATACAATTACTTGATTTTTTTTTAAATGCCAACCGACTCTTTTGCTAACAGATACTCCCTTCCAGTGTTGATGGGTTGATACTTGACATCGTCCTATCACCAAGTTTTTGTCATTGTGATTTTGGAATCATTGAATCACAGAATGTTTTGGGTTGAAAGGGACCTTAGAGATCTAGTTCCAGCCCCCCTGCCAGGGGCAGAAACACCTTCTACTAAACTAAGTTGTTATAAATATTTATAAATATAAATATATCTGTATATATATATTTTAAATACTTTCACTATAGGTATTTTGCTGTCTTGAAGCTTAAAGATGAGTCTTTGAAAATATTCTTAAATTATTTGTATTACAAAAGCTGCAGAAGTAGACTGGGTTTGTGGTCTTTCCGTTAGCTGCTGTTCTGCTGCCACATTGAAAATCTGTATAAAGCTCCGTTGTCTCCTAACAGAGCACTTCTGCTAAATAGGAGCTTTATTTCCTTACATATATCAATGCATTTTTCAGTAGTAAAGATAAATGAAATGTAAGATTATTTTAGAAATTATGGTGTTTTTCTTTCTCATTGCACTGTTGAATCTTAAACCCTTTACTCTTTCACAGGTGTATCTACATCAGCAGTTAAAGTTGCCTCTACCAGACTACCTTCCCCAAAAGGTTTGGTTGGGAATCCAACTCAGATCTTAGCACAGTTTCCCAAACAGCATCAGCAGTCTCCCAAACAGCAGCTGCACCAAGTCCAACAGGCCCAACAGCAGCAGCAGCAACCGCAGCAGCAGCAGCTGGTGCCGTGTTCTGTAGCCCAGCAGCAGCCACAGCAATCTCAGTTGCCAGCTGGCATCAAGCCCACCATTCAGATCAAACAGGAATCAGGTAGTTGGAGTTGATCTTGGGTCACATTGATGAGGTCTGACTGCAACTCAGGAAAGTAGGGCAGAATTCTGTCCCAAAATGTGCATGGAGGAGTGGTCATGAAGGCATAATTTCTTGAGTACAGGATTTGGCTTCAAACATGAATATAAGTAGATAGTGAAGAATGTTTTAATGTTTTCAAGTAATAGTAATTAAAGAATTTGGTTCTTTCAGTCTTCTTGTTTGGCTCAGGTATTATAGATCATGCTTTAGGTGTATATGTTTTTATCTTAGAGGTTGAAAGGTATGTAAATAACTTCAAAAGTAATGTGATTGGCTACGTGAAACACATCAGTTTTCTGAAGATCCAAGAGTTGTTCAACTCTATCACCTGGAAAAAGAAGTTACTCCATGTTTTAGTTATTTTCTTTGGTCCAGAAATCAAAATGTACTTTTGAGGTACTTGTCAAAACAAATACAGTTAGATCTGGAAGTTAGACTGGATTCTTCTTGTGACATTGGTTCATTCAGCTGACTTTGGGCAAGTCATGTAATCTTTATTTCTTGGCTTTTCTCTGCTGTAGCACACAGTTTTGTCTCAGCAAGAAGTAGGAAGAAATAAAGTTTGCCAAGTTATCTGGTTCTCAAATAAGTGCTATAAAAGTGCAAAGTATTTTTATGTATATTAATATAAAATCAGTATTTTATTTTAATCCTGTGGGTAAAATTGCTATTTTATATCATACTATTTAGATCAAAGAATTAAAATAGACCACGGAATGAAAACATAAACAGCCCTACTCCTGTCCTTTGATAAAACTACCTTTTGGGTTATAGCACCATTGCTTAAAAAAATAATAGCTACTAATTAAGACATAAAAAAGGCTTCCAGCCACTGAGCAGTATCAAGATAAGCTTCATTTCCTTGTCTTCTGCCGTGAATTTAGGCTCTTTGTGCTTTTTTGTTAAAAATTTCTTTGGAAATACCATCTGATACCATTTCCTTCTGGAAGATCTGAATGACTTTTCATGGAAACTTTACTTTTTATCCAGTTTGATGTCTGGATGATGCAGAGACTTCAATTTCTCTTTCAGTTTGGAGCTTACTTGCTCTGTACTGCTTTTATAGTCAGTGTAGAGAGAACTCTGGAGGATGTTCCACATCTCAAGTGGACAAAATTTTTCACCTAGGAATACTTGTGTACAAACATAAGTGCTTCATCTAGGCGGGATTCATCCAGGCTGTGTGTTCCATGGCAATTGGCCACCACAGTGCAATGCATTTATGTCATCATGGAACAGATCATGAGATGCACATCTCCTGGGTGTACAGATGTTGAACAGATGTTGTGAATCTGCAAATCCAACAGAAGTTGTGAATGGTTTGCAATTGAGAAGTGAATCTCACAGAGCTACCATTCCCCAGCACAAAATAGAGAGAGAGGGAGCAGAATCCTGGAGATAATAAGGTGCCCTCATCCTTCATTTATACTGATTCTACTCATAGCTTAAGCTGAATTTTTTGTGGCTTTAAGATAACCAGTAAATCAAGGGGAAAGAGAGCAGTTTACTTAAAGTAACCTTCCCCAGCCAGTGTCACAGTTGCTTTCTTACAGTCACTAATACTCCTTGTGCAGAAATGTTTTTTAATTTATTCAGGATGGTAAAGTTTGTCTAGGCTTATGAGGCATTAGTATTTACAGGCTGAATTGATGAAGAGTTACTTTGCTTCTAGGTGGTTCATTGTATATGAACCAATTTAGTCTTGGTTGTGACCTGTTGGCTCCTGGGAAAGTTCTGGCTTTTTGTATCATGGACCAGGGAAAATAAAAAATTACGTCAACAAATCAGTGATGGAATAGACAGTGGAAGTAGCTAGGAACTGAAACAGGCACATGAAAGGCAAAGATGATGTCTTTCTTGGTATTTGCCAAACAAACAAAAAAAAAAACCCCAACCAAAACTAAGGAAAAAAAAAAAAAAAGGAAAACCAAACCCAAAACAAAACACACTCCAAAACCAAAAAATCCCCCTCAAAATTAAATAATTTTTTTCATTAATACATGGGCTCAGAATTGAAGCCTTGTGGGGCTACTTGCCTACTAGGCCTTGGTCTGAGAAAGCATTTCAGAAAGTAACTTATCGTGCCTGTGTTTTAACAGTGACCTTTCTCCTTTCCTAGGTGTTAAAATAATCACTCAACAGGTGCAGCCCAGTAAAATCCTTCCCAAACCAGTTACAGCGACCTTGCCCAGCAGTAGCAATTCACCCATTATGGTGGTTAGCAGTAATGGGACTATCATGACAACTAAACTGGTCACTACTCCCACTGGTAAGTTATGGCTCTGAGAAGGGAAGGGAGGGTAAACCCAGACATACAGGTGATCAAACATGGTTTCTTAGGGTTAAGAAAAAAGCACTTACCTCTTCTGAACAGTGGCCACAATGGCACATTCACAATCCTGTTGTTATTTATTCTAGATCAGGATTTTTGCACTGAGTGCTCTTTCATTCCTCTGTTTGAATTGGTACACAAAAATACCATTGTTCCTTCCTCACTGGGTTTATTTTAAAGGAAGTTTTCATGCAACCTAAACGATACTTTGCACTTCTGTAGTACCTTATATTACATGATTAATACTGATTTAACTCAAGCAGATAGATCAGCGCCGTTCCTGTTTTGCATAGATGGACTTCAAAAGACATATGACTTGCTCATAGTCCTGCAGTGAATTTATATAAAGACCAGTAAATTGAAATTTAAGCTCCCAGTGTTTTTCTGGGTATCTGGTTGTATTTGTGTCTCTAATAGATAATAATGCAGACTGCTCTGATTGTAAACTTGCATGAGGAAAACTTGAAAGGTACCTTTATCCTGGTTTTCAGAAAACTCTTCATTTCTTAATTTTTTTTTTTTAGCATATCTGGGAATATTAGAACCAAAAAATTGTTATGGTTGGAAAAGCCCTCTAAGATCATCAAGTCTGACCGCTAATCCAGCGCCACCATGTTCACCACTTAAATCCTTATCCCAAGTGCCACATCTACATGGTTTTTGAATGCTTCCAGGGATGTTGATTCCACCACTTTCCTGGGCAGCTTGTTCCAATGTCTGACCACCCTTCCCATGAGCAATTTTTTCATAATATCCTACCTGAACCTTCCCTGGTGCAACTTGAGGCACCATGTGACCTCCTGTCCTTAGTGTAACTTTTGTAACTTTTAAAGTACTCCACAGAAATGTTTTTGAGTATGTTAGAAAAAACAGAAGTTTTGCAGTTCATTTAGTTGGTGAAATCTGTACTGTGCTCTTTTGGATGCGAACACACCTTTCTTGATGAAATAAATGGCTTTGCTCTGTGATCTTTAGCAATTAAGGGCACTATCTGCAGCAGTACAAGCAGAATGGAATTTCAATGTTTGTGTAGCTGTTATTATTTTTGAACAAGTTTCTTTTGTGGACTCAGTTCTCCTTCCATTCAGAAAAGGACTAGTTCTAAAAAAACCCAGCATTTATACTATGCTGGGAGGTTTCTTCTGTGCTGCTGTATGCTAAGTCCATAAAATAGCATCATCATTGTAAATTATATTTTTTTCTAATGATGTTACTTAAACCAGTCATTGGTGGTTCTCTTTATAGGCAATTTGTCATATAGGAGAAGTGTCATTCCTGAGAGGGAGGGATGATGAGTTCTGGTCGTGCCATCAGATTCTTGGCTCCTGGGCATCTAAGGGAGCAAGAGGCAAACCTACAGGCAGAATCTGCACATCTATTGAAAATTACAGTTTTATGCACAAGGACATGAATTAAAATAAGGCAGTTGTGGAACATTTGTTAAAATATTCAGAAGACTGTTACATCAATTTAAATTTAGTATATACTTGAATATTACTCTCTGGATTTAAAAGTTACTAGAAGAATTTTAAAGGGTGGTAATAATTTGCAGGCTAGAATATCTTTGAATAAATCTGACACACTTTTCCTAAACTAACATATTTTTCCACAGATATTAGTAGAGGATTGCATTGTAACAGTGAACTTTTTTCCTCTCTCTTTAAAACAGGAACTCAAGCAACATATACACGGCCGACGGTGAGCCCCTCTCTGGGAGCTCGGATGGCTGGAACTCCAGGGGCTGCTACTTACGTGAAAACTACAAGTGGTAGCATCATTACTGTAGTACCAAAATCACTGGCTACTCTAGGAGGGAAGATCATCAGCAGTAATATTGTTTCTGGTAGGCATATGAGTACTTTTGTTATTGTTAAGGCTTTTATTTCAAAAGTAACTTTGGGCTTGCTTTAAATGTTCAAGGCTTTTCTGTGGTTTCATGCTCAGATAGTTATTAGGACTTTACTGAAGAATTCAGTAGAAAAATAGCTGAACTTGAAGAAGGTAATAGGTAGAAGTTTGAAGGTGAAATGTCCTTAAGGATTGTGGTGGTTCTTGTGTTTAAGAAGGAAACAGCAAAAGTGAAAGAAAACTAGGAGGAAAGAGAAGTGTGGGGTGGGGTCTATTATGTTGTACAGTGAGCAGAAAGATCAGAAAACACTATTGGCCCAAATTTAAAACATTTTGTAATCTCAGTGCTGCCCTTCACTGTTCCACTGCATGTCCAAAGAACCAGAATAAAAATGGACATTGTATGTTAAATTCAGCTGTGCAGTCTGCACCTTATTTTGATACTTTATCAGTGGTAGCCTGTCTTTCCTTTAGCCCGTGTTCTGCCTTAAGCTTTCCCTCCCAGCTTTATGCTGTATTTTAATGTGTTGCTTATCTTTGTTAGTCTGCTGACTAGCCCTGGTTCTCCCTGCTGGTTATGTACTGGCACAGGTTGCCCAGAGAAGCTGTGGCTGCCCCGACCCTGGAAGTGTTCAAGGCCAAGTTGGATGGGGCTGGGAGCAACCTGGTCTAGTGGAAGATGTCCCTGCTCTTGACAGGGATGGAACTGGATGAGCCTCAAGGTCCCTTCCGACCTGTGGTAGTTTAGCACAGAGGTGAGGTTTTTTTCCTAAGGCAGTTATAGCAAATATTGACAGCTTGGCTGACCAATTGAGACTTAGTTACGCCTCTGGAAACCCCTGCTTAAAATCAGAGATCCCAGGTGACTTGGCCTTTTCCTCTTCCGGCTGGCAAGGAGTTAACATCACTCCGTAAGTCAGTGGCCCAGGTCCAGGCCCTGTTACCCTCCACCGGCAGCCGGGCCCAGCTGGGCCTCCAGGGGCCACTGCCCAGCAGGAGGGCGGCCCAGGCTGGCTGTGTCCCCTCTCTCCCACCTCGGTTCCCGACACGGGGAGGAGGAGATTGCAGATCGGCAGCTCTGGCCATGCCCTTGGCTTGGCTGCCAGAGCTGCTGGCCCGAGGGAGGAGAGAATCTTTCTCTGGAGCCTCAGGGAGCTGATCCAAGTTTGAGTCTGCTTTGGATCTGACCGGGGGTGGAGGAGGGTCATCTTATCAGCATTCCTGAGCCACCCGCATCACCTGCTCAGCTTTGAAGTTCCACACTGGGAGTCAGCTGGAGGAAAAAGACTCTGAGCAAAGACATTAAGCCTTCCCCTTCTCCATGGAAGACAAAGTGATTTAAAACAGAGAGAGACAGCATGAGACAAAGTCAGCAAAAGAACTGATAGAGACTATTGGAAGAAGGGATGGAGGAAGTGGGCATTTTTGACTGGGCTCCTCTGGATATAAAACATGGAGATACGGACTATTTCTTGTAATATCATAATGCTGTTTGGGGGAATGCAGGTTCTAGCGAAAGGTTGTGTGTATTGATATAATTGCAATTTAATTGAGAATTCTGAACAGAGTAAGCACCCCGCTACTTGGGTAAATAGGAAATCTCAGCTTTTGAGACAAAGATGATTTTAGAGAGAAAGTGATTTTGAAGCCCTGGCTCCTGGGCTAAAGGAGGTCTCTATTTCTTTTGAGATAGAGAGGATTTTAGAGATAGAAGAAGAGAATCCTTGTTTTATACTAGAAGAAGCATTCTTAAAACGATGTATGCTGAGGCCCATAAGCTGCTTAGGAAACTGTTAAATAGGTGAGACTGCACAGACCTGCAAAATTCTGGGTGGTTGCAGACTTGTGACATTGAGAGCCACCAGACCTTTTCTTGTGGCATGGCCTCCATAAAAGTTCTAGAGACTCCTCTCCCAAAGTGATGTAAGATTATGTTTAAATGGTTGCAACTGACTGAAAATCATAGTTTTCTCTCTATGTTATGTTGGAAAGTGAACAGTTTGTGGTGGAGGAAAGGGTTGGTTTAGAAGTTTCATTTGGTTTTTTTTTTTTCTTTTTCCTTAGTGTGTGTTAATAAACTATCTGTTTACCTTAAGTTGGGGCCTGTTTTGCCTTTTTCTCCCAAATCCTATCTCCCAGAGGTGAAAGAAAGTAGACACTAAAACCACTACACTAAATTGGGCAAAACAGAATTTGGCAAACCCGAAACCACTACACAACCCAAAACATTCAGTGGTTCTATCATCTCTAACAATAAGGTCTCTTTGGGACTGGGACCAAGCACACTAATACCAGTAACAATTTCTTAGTATATATTTAGGACTTAAACTTCATTTAGCAAAGACCTGCTGACATGGGCACCAGCCAGCTCCAGTTGCTGTAAGGTGCTGTACAAGCTATCCAGTAAATGCACTGTTGGGCTGTAGTCTGATAGAGCAATTTTACAGGTTTCGATTTCATAAAAAAATTACATTTCATGATACAGGATCTTCTTCAGCAACAACTAACTTTTTTTAGCCTGTTGTGGATATGGTGAATTGTTAAGACAATTTCTAGGTCTTGTAATGAATTGTACACAAGTGGAAGTATTCTCTTGAGCAGCAGCTGATATGGGGAAACCTGTGAGTGATCCTGATGAGAATAATAATGATTGTCTTGAAAGAACACAAGTTTGGAAATCATACCTGCTTTTTTTTTTTTTTT
>VWYP01015592.1:65322-132040 GCA_013400435.1 Pycnonotus jocosus
TTTTTTTGCTTGTTTAATTATTTTTGCTAAGAGAGCAGTCTTTAGATGCCTCTGGAGTCAGTAGGATTAAATAAATCTTAATCTTGTTTCAGCATTTCTTCCCTTTCCCAGAATTAGTAGAATTGTTAATCTGAAATAGGTTGTGAAGTACCTACAGGTGGGACTAATGGGTAGAAGGTAGTAGAGGAAATCATTGGGTTTGTGATGTCACAAGCTCTCATGTGACTGAATGGTGCTTTCCTCTAGAGAAAGGAGAAATTGTTGACAAAAAGATGTCCAAGTAGCTACTGCAATGGCAGTCCGATAGCATTGATTCCAATGTATGTGCTTTTGTAGACTGTGGAAGGCTGACCAGAATTAGCTGTCACTGTAGGTAACTAAAAACCTGATAAAGGGAATGGAAATAATGAAATACCAACATAGGAAGAGAAATAGCCAAGACAACTCTTAAAGAAAAAAAAATCTACACAAACAAAAAAACCCCACAAAACCCCAAAACAAACAAAAAAAAATCACCAAAAACCCCAACCCAAAACCACAAAAACCAAAAAACCACCACAGTTCTAAACTTAGCTTTTATGGACTGGTTTTGAAACAATAGCATGTTTTTCTTTTTTCCTTCTTTCAATCCACTACCCGTCACTTACATTACAACAGAAAGAGCTGGTGTTTCTCTTGACTGGAGATACATCCTTGGTATGTAGATTCTTCTACAGAGGTCATCTGTAGAAGAGTATTTGTCTGTGCAAATAGGACCTTGAGTTGACTATTAGTGATGTCCTTATCCCACCCTAACTCCAGCCTTTGAAAAGTTCTACGTGTTTGCCTGAGAAAACTGTATTAGTCTGCTCTGTAAATGGTGAGAAGGGGTTGCCTGTCCTAATATAGAATACATTATGTTCCCCTGGGCACACCTGTTTTTACTGTAGGTGAAAGATATGTCAAGTTGGCATGTAATCTTTCCATGTTGAGTTGGGTGACATGAATTCCCATTCCAGATGCTGCTGATTTCTTGATGTGCTGTTAGATTTAAATACATGATTCCTCTATAGATTACCAACTTCTGTGATGAAAGGAAATACACAAAATGTGACAAACTTTACATTATTTCTTTTCCCACAAAAATTTAGGAACTACAACGAAAATCACTACAATTCCGATGACATCAAAACCCAATGTGATTGTTGTGCAAAAAACTACTGGAAAAGGAACTACAATTCAAGGGCTTCCAGGCAAAAATGTTGTCACAACACTGTTGAATGCTGGGGTAAGTAATTGTTTCAAGTCTCAAATGGAGAGCCTAGTGATAAGCTTTGTGGTGGCTGCTGCATTCATTCTGCTAAAGGCTCAACTAAAAGCAAACTGTGCATGAGCTCCTTAACAGATCCAGCATGCCTTGATGTCAGGGCTGTATGAAAACTGACTCTGGTTTGCAGAATATGATTCCATGCTTAAAGCAAACTGAGGATGTTTTCAGAGGTAAAGGAAAATATAAACTTTAGAACTTGCCTTTTTTTCCATGGACAGTGATTTTGTATCCCTGAATTGAATTAAATTAAATAGATGAAAATTACTAGACTCTTACCCTGTTTGCTCCAGTGAGAACTGGGGTCCTGTGCTAATAACTTGCATCTCCAACCATTTATCTTTTGGGTATAAAGGACAGAAATAAACTGTCTTCACAGTAGGGGAACCACTTTCAATTAATTGGTGTGTAACATTGTGATATCCTGTGCCCTGGGTATTGCATAGTGGTGAATTTTTTTTTTTTTTTTGATAACATGAGGTATACCTAAGAATAAAATCAAGTTTCTGGCATCAACTGAGCTTATCTGTAAGTACTTGTAAATAAAAATGATCAATGTTCCTAGGTAAAACTGTAAGATTTAATGCCTTAGTCCTGTAAAACTTAAAAGGCTGCTTGAGTAGCAGAACTACTGAAGGGGTTTTTAAAATCTTTTTTCATTTAAAATTGGTCTTTTAAAAATCTTTTATGGGTTTTTTTAAGGTTTTGAACTTCCCTAGTTTTAGAATTACAGGTGTATTTGCAGACAAGTGGAAATCTTACGATGTTTACACAATAGTAGCTACCAAAATGGGATGGTATTTTTGAAACAAGCATGGTGTGGGGGATTTCCAGCCTATTTCAGGGATATTGGTAGGAACTGGTTCCTAATGTTTGTTGCTGTGCAAAGCTTTAAAGAAGCATGCTCAATGTCTTTGCTCTTCTTAAGCTATCAGGAGTCTAGTCATATGTAAACACTATTCTGTAGTCAAATGATTCCTGTAAAACCACTGTGAATCTGCATTTTTTGATGAAGTGAACTTTTAGTTGAAAAAAAAGTCCTTACATAATAGATGTGTTGGTCCTGAAGACAATGCCAAAATCTATATTTAAATAATTTTTTTTAGAATCTCAGTTCAAATTCTGTAGATGTCTTGCCAAAGTTAGTGTTAATAGAAATTGGTGGTCTTAAAAAAAATATTTGTGAAGGATTCGAAGAAAGTTCCAATAAAAAAAACTTCATGTCTTTTAGTTGTTTCTTTTTATTCACACCTTCAGAGCTGCTGAAAAGGTAAGGTAATGGAAAAGTGGGTTTTGGTAGCTTTTTCCATTCAAAACCATAGATTCTTTTGTTCTTGGTCATCTAATGTATTTTGTATCAAATAAATGTAGTTGTAGCAGCAGATTTATTTCATGGTACACACACTCACATATAACTGTATTTTTTTTGGAAAATTGGGTCTAACTGAACAATTCCATTAAGTTAACCTGTAAACTTTGACTTCTCTGCAGGGGGAGAAAACTATTCAGGCAGTGCCAGCAGGAGCAAAACCTGCTATCATCACTGCCACAAGACCAATCACAAAAATGATTGTTACACAGCCAAAAGGAATAGGGTCCACGGTCCAGCCAGCCACCAAAATCATCCCAACTAAAATTGTTTATGGTCAGCAAGGGAAAACACAGGTACAGTGAGGACCCCTTTCTGTCTTGGAATGTACTCCTAAATTTTAATGGGAAGTAAATAATTTTTCAATGTGTTTCCTCATTTGTTCCAGGTTTAATGTATATCTGTGGGAATGAGGCTTAGTGGTGCAATGAGGTGGCCTCAATCCTGATTTTTCAAGCACAGTATCTGCATTTGTTAGCTTTTTCTGAAGGCCTAGAGCAAGCCAAAAGGATTTACTAAGCCTTTTTGGTAGCTGAAACTGTCTGGCCATGGTTCCAGATACTTGCTTACATCTTACAGCTAATGGTTAGACCATTAGAAATAAAAATGCAGAGTCTGGACATAGGTCATTCATCAAATCTGAAGTTTTATTGAAGTTTTTTTTCTGCTTTATACCTGTTATGGCTGTCCCTGCCAGAAGGTTGTCCCTACAACCTTGTGTAGTTGGTGGGCTGTATACAGAGAATCTAGCTTATTTCTGGATGCTTTCAGTTTCAGCTTTTTCTCTGGCTGCACTTAGTATTTGAAAGAACTAAACTTTTATCAGATGTAACATTTTGTGTGTTTTGGTTGTTCAAGACTGTATTTATTGTGGAAGTGCTTGTTCTTATCAGTGCAGTGCATGTTCCAGCTCACCTGCATAGCTTTCTCTTATCACTCTAGTTTTATTTAGTCCGGAAAAAAACCTGTTTAGTGGTTTGTTGTGTTACGCACTTCAAATTACTGAGTGAGAAGTACATTCTTGTGCATTGCCATTTACTTGGATTTGTGGTTTAATAATCAAAGTTGCTGAATTTAGAGGTAGACTTTCTGAGTAAAATAATATGTAGGTGGTGTAAATAGATCTGAGTGGCACCCTGTACTCTAATTGCTCAAATCTGTTTTCCTGAGTGCTTTTATTATAAACATAATTTACCTTTCTAATTAGGTCCTGATAAAACCAAAGCCAGTGACATTTCAAGCAACAGTTGTGAGTGAACAAACCAGGCAGCTGGTGACTGAAACATTGCAGCAGGCTTCAAGGGTAGCAGAGACAGGAAACTCATCTCTCCCAGAAGTGAAAGAAGAACCACAAACCTACACTGACAGCAGCTCTTCTTCTACAGAGTCTTCCCAGAGCTCTCAAGGTCTGTGTTAGTGTTACATAATGTATGAGTGCACTGTCTTCCAAGCATGCCAGCTTGCCCCAGAGAGCTCTGTGTGTCTCCTTTTTGCACAGGTTTCACCCCATTTGGTTGCAGTGAAATGCCATTATTCCATTACTTTTACATTTTTCTTTCTTTTGAGCTACTTTCTTTCTTTCATTAATCCTTAACATTTTAAATTAATAATTTCTTTCATTAATCATTACTTACCTAATTTCATTAATCATGAAAAGTGGTGATAAAGGTGTCTTGCTGGGCTCAAACTTGCTGTTACAATGCAACCTGTTCCCTCTTCTTGGAGAGTCTGCCAGAGGTAGGCAGGGTAGCAAGTTTTGGAGATTATTTTGGCAGTCCATGCTCTGCCGCTGTCTTTTCAGAATGTCTGCTGCATGTCTGAAAGCTCCCATGAGACCAACACAAATCTTGGTCCTTTTATAGACATGTACATGCATCAGGACGTATATCAGACATGCAGTCCTGATGGGAATTCTGCCCTGGCTTCAAGCCATGGTACAGATGCAGCTCTTTGTGTGTAAGAGGAGCATAAATAATAGGGCATAAACAAAATCCAACCTGTGTTCGGGAGTGACCATGATACATGTCACTACAGCAAGTAAAAGCAAATGTCTCAGTGAAACCTTTGTACCTTTTCTATATAATTTTGTAACTGTTTGTCTCTATGGCCATTTAAGTAAGTTTTTGAAAAGTTCTTAAGATTCAACCAACTTAACAAAATTTAGGTGCTGTTAGTTCAGAATGCTGAATATATGGTGATCACCAGAACTGCTAAAACCTTCTGGGAAAAAAAGTTTAATCCAAGACAAATTCAACATACAACGAACCTGCTGAACTTTGATTTTTCAAACAAAATCTTTTACAAAAAACTAAGATACAGAGCTTCTGGTTTTTTGCTGGAAACTGTTCATAATATCAACAGTGTTTTACTTCAAGAATCAATTGAAATAGAAACTAAAGTGTTGCAGAATGAGAGTATGCATCCTTGGCAATATTCAAAGCTAGTAAGTAATGTGTAATTGGGTATAATTTTGAACTATCACCCTGCTTTAAAGCAAGAAGTTAGATGAAAGCTCTCCAGCCCTAAATGGTTCTATGATGACTTAAACTGGTGCAGGTTGCCCAGAGAAGCTGAGGCTGCCCCATCCCTGGAAGTGTCCAAGGCCAGGTCAGACGGGGCTTGGAGTAACCTGGTCTAGTGGAAGGTGTCCCTGCTGTTGGCAGGGGATTGGAATGAGATGAGCTTTAAGATTTCTTCCAACCCAAACCATTCCATAATTCTGTGATGTGCCTTTGGTTTTTTTTGCAAACAGATTCTCAGCCTGTAGTCCATGTGATTGCTTCAAGAAGTCAAGATTGGTCAGAACATGAAATTGCTGTGGACACAAACCCTACAATAATTTACCAGGACGTATCCAGTGAATCTCAGTCAGCTACTTCCACAATAAAAGCTTTGCTGGAACTTCAGCAGACAACAGGTGTGAAAACCCATGAGATTGTTTAGGATAACTTCAGAGGTTATTTTTTGCTTAAGTAGGCTTTTATAACAAGTTTTGTAATTAAAAAGCACTTATCTTGAATAAACTTGATTCTTTCCTTTTTATCCTGTATCAGTTTGTTTCTGAACTTGTTTGCATCTATTCTATAGTGTTCACTATATTTAATTAAACTGTTACATTTATATTGTAGGTTTATTTTATTATGAAGGTTTATATATTAGAGGTTGATTTTATGCTTTGCTTTTCTTCTAAAGCAGTGAAGGAAAAGTTGGAATCAAAGCCAAGGCAGCCTACCATTGACTTGAGCCAAATGGCTGTTCCAATCCAGATGAGTCAAGAAAAGAGGCATTCTCCAGAAAGTCCTTCAATTGCAGTTGTAGAGTCAGAACTAGTGGCTGAATATATCACAACTGGTAAGTGGCTAAGGTAGTGTGAGGGTGGCTTTGCAGTTGAACTCTGAGGACTTAATTTTGGAGTTTTCTTACAATGAGTTTCACTTTTGTGTTTTTGTTGTAATTTTCTGTAGAGGAAATGAGTCTTTTCTTCCACTCCTGAGACTCTGCAGTGGACAGAGATTGCATCTGCCTTGCTGGTGCATAAGGGAAAATGTTTCTAACTGAAAAAAAGGGTGGTTGCTTCAGGATAGCCCACTTGAGTAGGTTTTCTGTTCCCTGGATGTAGAAGAAAGACTGTTCCACCACCCTTAAAGGAAAATCTCCAGTAAGGAGAAAGTAGAAAAGCTACAGGAACCATTGCCTAGTTTTCATACATACTGAAAGAAGTCAGACATTATTAAAATCCACATAGTCCCAAGTTAAAGCCAGTTGTGCATTTAGCATGCTAATGTAGCCCATTTCTTCATTTGCTATAAAGCTTTAAACTAATAAACTTGCACTTTAAATATATATAAGTTACTCAAATTAATCTCTTTAAATTCTTGACTCCTCCCGTTTGGATATCCATTTTGTGTAAGTTCTTTCTCTAATGTTCCTTACTACCCCAGAACACTAGGTATGAGCCACTTCCCATGCATACATGAAAGGATCAGATGACCTGTTTTCCATTTTAATTTCTTAAACCCACATTGTTGGTGTCTATATTATTTGGAAAATGAAAGCAAAAATGTGTTGAAAGTTTACATTGGAAAAGAGAAATAAAACTTAATTATGTTAAACTGTATTACCGCATATCTGTAGCTCCAGTGATTTTAGTGCTAAATGCCTAATCTGATATTTTCATTTTGTTCTGTACCTCCTCCCCTTGCTGCCATCCCTTGAATGGCCTAAATTTAAGTTGTGTGAAATTGGAGCTGGGGGAATGTTATTATTTTTCTTTTAAATAGCACTTACTGTATCTGGCTTCAGCTTTGAATGTTTGAATCATGCTCCCTTGGATCTCCTTTAAAACAAGCTCCAATGTATAATAAAGGGTGTTAAAGTGCTTTCCAATTAGCAGTCAGATATCTTCACTGACACAGATATTGTGTATTGAGCTTCTCTCCAAGGTTCCAGTTTTTGATGGGCCTTGCTGTGAAGGTTGATGTACAAGAGGGCCTTTTGCAGGGAGGATGGAAAATTAGTCAGTCTTTGTAGACTTCAGTACTTTTCTGCAGCTTAGAAGCTGCAATGGCTAAAAAGTACAATGGCTAAAATTTTCCAGGAGATATGGAAACACTATTTTAAATATTAGGATTTCTGTAAACTTTGATTTAAAATGTGGAAATCTACCACAGAAGTGCAGACTCTCATGGGTTGGTAGCAGCAGGTTCTGCTGCGGCACTAAACTAGTTATTTTGCACTTAGATTTTTGTCCTTTCCCCCAGTTTCTCTGAACATTGCCAAAGAATACAAGTAGTTGAGTTTCTTTTTGGTTTAATTTGTGTTTCTGAATTTATCAGTAACCCACATAGCTGTATTTTCTGCTAAAAATTCAGTAGTAAGATAGTAAAGAATCTATAGTCTGTTATGAAATGTTCTGCATGGGCCTAGACCAGAGGAGTAGGTATTTGGGAGCTGGGATTTAGCATGTGCTTCCTCATGAGATGAAGGGAGCAATTCACACATCTTAGTGTCACCATTTTTTGTCTGTCTGCAGACTCAGGAAGACAACACTGTATTGGTTCACATTCGGAAGAATATCTACACAACCATATAGGTTAGAAACTTTATTTTTAAATTAAGTTTTCAATTGTGTAGGAATTTGTTGGGAGATATCCAGGATAAATCTGGCACAGCATGCAGGCCAGTATTGATATAAACCAACTTTATCAGAGTGAGAAAGTAAAATTACCATATTAATTCAAAATTTGACCTTTCTTTGGACATTCAAGAAGGTCACTAGAAACTTTTTAATTTTTTGTTATGTTACTACTGAGTTTAAACTTTGCTTGTTCTCCTTCAGTGATTAAATATTTTGTAACTAAGAAATTAGATTATACAAATGTCTGCATATTAGTATGGACAGACATAAAGTGATTTGGATTCATATCTTATCAGTGACTGGAATATAGAATGGTTTTTGTTTTTTTTTCTCAGCAGCACATGATTTTTCTGTCAATATACTGTTTAATTACAGGCCTATCATTATAGCTCTGTAACTCAAGCTAGAGCTGTTCTCAAAAGTGACACAGACCTATAACAAGGTCTCAGTTTTTTTGATCTATCATTTCTGATCAGCCTCACTTGCTTTAATAATACCCAAGCATTTTCTGTGTGCTAATCTTTCAAATTTAACTTATGCTCTGGGGAGTATTGTGTGCAGTTTATCAGTGGTAGAAACCTGGTGAGCAAGGCTTGCTGTTCTTAATTGCAGTTAGTTGTGAAGGTGCTTTGAACGTGTAAAAACCACAGAATAACTTGTGTTCTACAGCAATATTCTAGTGCTGTATAAAGAACCCAGGTGAACATCAAGTATAAACTCTGCCTGCAGAAATGATGTATTGAGAAAGGACACCAGAGGAGGTTTGGACCAAGTGTGGTTACTTTGAAAACAGAGACAGAAGCAAAACCCACAAGCTGCTACTTTAAAAGGTTTCTCAGAATAGATCTATCCATTAAGGTTGACACTAGCACACAGTGAAAGACATTTTCCATACTTAGATCTTTTTCACTCATATGTGCTTTCAGTTGAAGCTTAACTGCAAAGCAAACAGTTGAAGTTCCTGCAGTTAGTTCTGGAGAAGTGCCACTGACCTCTTTACTTTCAGTCAGTCATCGGTCCCAGCCCCATCAGTCATCTCAGCCCCAGAGGACTCTGCTGCAGCACGTGGCTCAGTCGCAGACAGCAACGCAGACTTCAGTTGTGGTGAAATCTATTCCTGCGTCCTCCACTGGTGCCATTACTCATATCATGCAGCAGGTTGGAGCCTTTCTTTTCCCAGCAGTCTATAAACAGCAGTAGGTCATATAAATTACATAGGACCATGGCTTATTCTAAATGTATATATTGTGGTGCTGCCACCAAAAATTTTCAGCGTATAGGCAAATTAATGATTTTAATACTGCCTCATTAGCCAAAGGAGAGGAGGTTTACATTAAATATTAGAAATAAATATTAGGAATAAATTCTTCACTGTAGAGGGTAGTGAGGCACTGGCAAGGATTGCTTAGAGAAGTTGTGGATGCTGTATCCCTGGAAGTGTTCAGGGCCAGGTTGGACAGGACTTTGAGCAGCCTGGTCTAGTGGAAGGTGTCCCTGCCCATGGCAGGGGTGTTGGACTAGATGGTCCTTAAGGTCTTTTCTAACCCAAACCATTCTCTGATTGTGTTTTGATGGTGAGGGTGGTTGTAGTATTGCAGTGACCTGACCTGTTTAGGTTATGTTGGTGGTAATGTAGGAGGAAGAGGGCTGAAATGGAATCTGGTCAGTACACAGAGCACCCAGTATCTTTTCCATTTGATGTCTTTAGTTTGTGAATAGGAAAACTTCGCTGAATCAAAAACTCAGATCATATTTAGATCAGGACTGTGGGGATTCCAAGCAATTCAAACAAGCAGTGCAGCTTGTGGTGAGATCTTGCTGAAGCCACGTGAATGACTGATCAGGACCTGCTGAACTCTGCAGTGCTTTAACTTGTGAGAGCTTCAGCTGCAGTCCAGAACAGTACTGCATTAAAGTTATATAAACTCATGTTAGGCAGTATATTTTTACAGGTGTTGGATTAGGCTGTTTGATCTTGCTAACACCATTTGTCAGTACATTTATACATTTTGGTTTACAAAGCATAGGTTGCTCATTCCCTCAAAAAGTCAAATGTTTGTGTAATGCTCAAGAAAAACTGCAAAGCAATTTTGAGAAAGGAAGGAGATGATCTCTGCTGCAATAGGACAGCCTGTAGTTACATGGGGCCCTGCAGAAGAAACCCTAAAGAAGGTGATTCAGCTTTCAAAAGGCAGAATAAAAAATTATTATGCAGAGATACTCTGGTTTGAATGAGGAGCTACTGGCTCAGCTACTTGCTACTCTCTGCTGCTTCATATCCAACTGCCAGGCAACCTTAGGGAGCTTTGAGTGTCAGTCTGACACAAGCGAGATCTACATAATCTAACTGAGGGTTAGTTGTGAAGCTCATGTTCTCACATAGAGATGTACCACAGTTTAACATGATAATAATAAATCTTGATTGCTTGTGTACTGTGAAATACCCACATAAGAGCATCTTTTTATACATGAACTGGGAGTCTGCAATGATAGAAAAAGTTAAAAGTAGTACATTTGAAACATTAAAAAAAAATTTCTAGATTATGTATTCTTACATTTCTCTTTACTAACTTGCTCTAAATTATTCTTCTTAAGGCCTTAAGCAGTCACACTGCATTTACCAAACACAGTGAACAACTTGGAACTGAGGAAGGAGAAGTGGAAGAGATGGACACCTTAGATCCTCAGACTGGCCTGTTTTACAGATCTGCCCTGACACAATCGCAGGCACAAAAGCAGCAAAAACTGAGTCAGCCACAGCTGGAACAGACTCAACTGCAAGTGAAAACTCTGCAGTGTTTCCAGACTAAGCAGAAGCAGACAATCCACCTGCAGGCTGATCAAATCCAGCACAAACTCCCACAAATGCCCCAACTTTCCATAAGGCATCAAAAGCTAACCCCCCTGCAGCAAGAGCAAGCACAGACCAAACCAGATGCACAGCACCCCCCACACCATATGATGGCCAAAGAAAGGCAACTCCCTACCTTAGTGGCACAGCCACAGCAAACTGTAGTACAGGTGCTTGCAGTAAAAACCACGCAGCAGCTGCCCAAACTGCAACAGGCACCAACGGCACAAAAAATCTACGTGCAACCCCAGCCCCCCCAGAGTCAAATGCAGCTACCTGCCTCTTCAGAGAAACAGCCAGCAAGCCAGGTAACGGAATATTGATAGCATGCAAAATACACGTCGCTGTTCAAGGAAAAAAATAAAACACCAACCCTATCGCTGTAGCAGTGTTTTGTCCTGGCAAGACAGAACCCCTCATTCTGCTGGTAGTAATTACCCCAGCAGAAGGTTGACACTAGGAGAGAGAAGCACATGTTATAGGGGAAAAATCCATAGAGCTCACACACATGTTTTGTTGGACAGTTTTTATTAATTTCAGCCACCACTGGTGCATGGAATTTGTCCCTAGTTATTTTCTTTTAATTTTTAGATAATGACACATTAGTAATTTCCATTCCCATAGCACTTTTTATTTCTGTAAAAATAAAGATGAATACACTGCAGTTTCCTAATGCTCTCCATTGTTCCTCTTCCTTTACATCTTCCTGAAGTTATATGGCTTTCATATACAGGAGTAATTTGATTTTCCTTGGGAGGGAAAAAAGCAGAGATTGAGGAAAATGGGAAAAAATGTATTTTAACTAACTCCAGCAAAGTACAAATTTTTTTTGCCCTTTCAGGAGTAGATGTGAAAACTAGCAAATATACTAGGGGTCTGTAAATCCCAAAGGAAAATTAGGCTACTGCTACAATCCTTATCTAGCAGCCTAAAAAGCTGCTTTTCCCCAGGCTTCAATTAACTGTTGCCCTATCATTGCTAATTCCTTTGTTAAAACACTGAGTTTCAATTGTCTTCCTAATAGCAAGTATGTTGTTTGTGCCATTCTGTCCTTGGAAATATTGATGAGGATTTCAATTAAAAAAATATTAACTGTAATATGCACAACAAAAATTTGATTTTCAGGTGCAACATCTAACTGTAATGCAAGGATCCACTGTTAGAGAGATAACTTTTGAGGGGCATGAGCCTCCTTTTGTTTCAAAGGTAGCAGGTGGCAGTTCTGTGCCCAAACTGGCATTGCTGGTTACCAGCCTATTTCCCATGCAGGCATCCACGGAGACATCAGTAGCAGATATATTGAGAGTGTCTGTGGTGGAAGCTCAGATTGATGCAAACATAGAACATACGATAGTGGATCCCCCAAACAAGGCCACGTCCACTAGTAAACCTGCTAGTGAAGCAGAGTCGTCACCTTGTACCCAGGGCCCGAGGGTGGCTGCAGTAGGGATGACGGCAACTTCCATCCCCCAGCAACAGACACATACAGAATCCAGCTCAAGTCCTCCTGCTGTTGATCCTGCTTTACCTGAGAGGAAACTCGATGCACAAGGAATACCTACAACAAACCAGTTAGTACACATTCAGAATATATCACAAAAGAAAGCTGAAGAGGCCTCATCAGAAATTGTTGTCCAGGTAAGAGAAGACTGAGTAAATAAGGCAAAGATTGAGCAAAGCAAACACGTGTCTGATGCAATGATAGTCACTAAATGATGTTCAAGTACTTGTGAGTTTATTCCCCAGGTTTTGGTTCTGTTTCTACTCTTAGCTTGTAATCAATTGCGATGTTGAAGTGTAATTCTTCTTAATTGGGCTCAGGTTTCTCTAGTGTTGTATTATTCACTCTGTCCTCAGTGTCTTCCTTCTGTTAAGGAAACAGTCAAACTCATCTCATTTTGCAAAGTACTTTCATTTGCAATGCTTAAAACTGCTTCAACACTTAGTATGGAGTTATGTTCTAGAATCCTTTATCTATTAATGTTGCTTCTCAGTCTAAAATTATTGACAGAGTTGTGCTTAGTGGAAAAGTTCACCAAATCAGAAGAAAGCTTTTTAACTTCACTTAGGCTAAGACCACTTCTAAGTTAGCCTAAATGCTTTGAATCATTATTTAACTGCTATGCTTGATATTTTAATTGATTCTGCTGCCTTAAATATGATGGTTTATGTTGCAATAAGTTGTCAGAATGTCAACTGACAAGGTATTTAAGTCTTCCAAGTGGTATAATGTTAATCTTTGTAGACAAGTTGGCATGGCATATGTTCACACAAATGGTAGTGTGCATTGAAATTGTTTTAATAAGTATCATACTTGTGTTACAGTGAAAATATTTCTGATGTGGGAAACAATTTGTGTACCGAGGTTTCAAATTTTTCATCATACTTTGTGAAGTCTTTACTGGGGTTAACGTTCCTTTTTTAGAACTTACCAGTTCTGTATTCGTTTTTAGTCCTCCTTGAATAGACAAGGATAGATTTCTGTTTTACTTCAAACCTGTATCTCTTAAGAATCGGTACTATTAATCATTGTGGCATGCTACAAGCTGTTTCAAAAGTCAAATAATGCCCAGAATTTTGTATAAAGTCAGAGATGTAGTTTCTAACCTATGAAAGTATAAGTAAAAATAAATAATATAAAAACCATAATAATAATAATCTTAGAAATAAATAGCTATTGTGTTTCCTTACCCTTTGAGCTGCAGCTCTGAGCAGGGCCAGAGCTTGAACTCTGCTGTTTACGAAAAACATAGTCCTCCTGGAGTGCTTGGACAATGCACTGCCTGGTGGGATTCTTGGTGTACTCCTGTGCAGAGCCAGGAGTTGGACTTAGTGTGAGTCGTTTTAACTCAGGTTATTCTTTTATCGGCACATCACGTCTGAAAAAGATCAGGCTGAAGAAAATATTATTTCTGCTTTGGATTTGCAGAAGGGTGGATGATGGGCATTGGTTATGCTGTCACAGACCTTTAGGGAAGATCAAAGGCCAAGATCACTGCCTGGAGAGCAAGATTATTCAAATTTTACCTTTCACAACCCAATCCAGTAAAAGGGTGCTTTGAGGCCTTAGTTAGGGAGAATTGCCCTTGAAAATCAAATATCCCTTTTCCACAAATCTCTGTGCTTGCACAGATGCCTTTACCTTCAAAATCGTTCATTAAACTTTAAATATTTTCTTTCAGACTATCCCTCACTATTCCATCCCTTGTCACTCCAGCTCCAATGTGGTGGTGGAACCCAGCGGGCTCCTGGAGCTCAACAACTTCACCAGTCAGCGCCTTGATGATGAGGAGACAGCAATGGAGCAAGATGTGGACAGTAGCACTGAGGACGGCACTGAGCCCAGCCCCTCTCAAAGTTCTGCTGAACAATCCTAAGGAATAGGGACACTGGAGTGCACTTTAAAATATCTTGGGATTTTGAGCATCCGAGATGCCCTTCTATTGTGATGTCTTAGAGCACTTTGCCTATTAGAATTGTTCATTGGACTCTTGAAGCATCAGTATGTTTTAACGAGACAGCATTGCAAAAGCTGCATCTTAAAAATTGTTTTGGAAAAAAAAAAAGAGATGTAGGTACCAAGATTTAGTAAACCTGTGACAGTGGAATGTACTCCTGTTCAAAAAGAAATCTGCAATGAATTTACAGCTTGTGCTATTGAAGCCCTTGCCCAGATACTGGAACCGCCCTAAGTGAAAAGGGATCATTATTTTGCTGTGTCTTTTTAGCTGTTGAGCAAAACACCATTAAAAGAAAAAGGAAACATTTAATAAATATTTTTATTCTCAAATAGCATGTGAGAGAAAAAATGTCTCTGACAGTGCTTGAAAAGCCCCAGGAATTTTGGAATTGGCTAGCTTTCTTGCACTCATGCTCACTTAAATTTTTTTTCAGAAGCTTAAAATATTTTTTTAAATTCTTGTTGGTGAGTGTTTGGAAATAAGCAAAACTGCTAACTGATAGCAAAGTGGCTTTGCTAGTGGAGTTTTGTTTTCATTATTTACAAGAAGTGGGGTAATGGTAGATGAAGCATTTCTTTGTGCCATAAGCATGCAAAATGCTCATCTACTGTAGTTAACCTTTGATTATTTAAATGTAAAATTTAAAGTGAGAAAAGTTGCTGGAGAAGTTCCTGTGAAAGAGGCAGTTGCATTAATTCTAGTACAAACCATGGAGAAGGAGGTGTATTTTGCTATTAATCAGTTTTTCAAAACTGGGGATAAGTAGTTCAATATCTTTCCAAGTTGAACTTGAGAATTTAGAGGTGAGTGAGCTAAGACTTCTAAAAATCTGTATTTTACTCTTACATGCTGTTTTTAAAGTTGACTATTTGGGGAGTTTAAAAGCTTAAATGGGTATACGATGGTAGGTTTCCAAAATTAGCCTTATGCCTTGGCTTGTTGAAGCAATACATTGGGGTTTTGTGATAGTTACAAGTCACAGAGAGCGATTTGGGTTCAGATGGGACAAGAGAACCAGTTTTAATACATTCTGGTAATCAAGACAATACATTTTTTCCAAAATGTATATAAAACCATGTTTTTAACTGTTTTGTATAGATTTCATTATAAATAACTAAGCATTTTATGACTTTGACATATCATTTAATTGTATATACATGTATAAGCCTAACTGCCCACGTTTTGGTGCTGAAGTACTGTAAGTAGATTTCATCCAAAGTCTAATACAGCTTTTTTTGCGTCAGTCTTTTTCTTAAGCTGTCATTTTACTGTTGATGTTATAGTTAAGGTTAAATTCCAATTGGAGTAACTCAAACTGAAAAATACAAACCCTAAAAACCATTTATCTTACTTGTCCTGAGTATCCACCTATATCAGAACTTACAGTAACCCCTAGAGGGGGCTCTTGGTTTTCTTTAACATCAGTTATCCTATAAACTAAGGCACTAGGACCTCCATATACTTCTTTTTTCCTTCTGTTTTCTTTTTCCAACATTAGTTCCAAAATAATGTAGTTTATAATTGTGGAGAAATGTCCAGATTTTATTTGACATGCAAATATTGGAATAGTGGGTTATGAAACTAATGATTTTTGTGTTTACCTTCGTATTGAAATAAGTTTTGGGGTTGGGTTCTGCTGTCTGTAGTGCTCAGGACTGAAGAGAATAATATGTTACAAATGAAGAATTCCACATTTCTTTCTTTAGTTAAATAATAACCCTGCCAGTATGCCATTTTAGATAGTTAAGGTTTTGATTGGGAGATTTTACTCTTGTTTTAATGAAATCACAGCAATCAACAAAGTGAAGAAGTTATGCTCTAAGTTGTGAAAGTTCCACATTGCTACAGAATGACAAAAAGTGGCTTAATACTGATGTTATCAGCAGTGGACAGTCTGTTGTGCTTTGCCTAAGTCAGCATAAGGAATGGTCTGTGTTTCCGTAGCTAGTTTTGAAGGGCCCAAAGCAGGTGACACACAGTTCTTCTGGCTTGTATCAAATTTTCATTGTCACCTGGGCTCTTCTCACCGTGGCCTTTGGGTGTCCCTGGCATGTCTAGGACGGGAAGGCCATGAGAATATAAGAGAGAGCAAGATTTTTCTAAAGCACTTACGACTAAGAACATTACCCTAAGTTGCAGTTTCAGTTTTAGGTGAAGAACATTAGCATATACTCTCCCCAGCCAAAAATAGATACCAAGAAATGGCCTAAGGTGGATTCAACACTTAATTAGTTCACTATATTGTTGAGTTCTGATCCAGTTTGTGCTGATGTTTTATGTAAGACTTTGTTTGCCTCTTTAGTGATGACTGGAGCAAAGGTATGGACAACTACAGTGGACTGTTTGACAGTTCTTTGAAGACAGCAAAGAATTTTAACACCTCAAAGCTTTTCATGTTTCTATGAGAAGTGATTGATTTAAGGTTGGCAAGTTGAAGCACATGGTGGGGATGTCCAGGGGTGATGTAAGAAATTTAGAAGGAACTTCAGTAATCAGTGTGTTCATTCTTGACACGCTTGCTGCTTTCCCAAATTTCAACTTGTTTTTCTTCAGATTCTTTTATTGAATTTGTCTGTTTCAGCACTTCATCATATGAATACCTATACAAATAAGAAACAGACAAGATGAGCTAAAATGTAGGGTAGATAGGTTGGAGTTTTTTTTAAACTTCATTTTTTATAGTGACAGTAAGGCAAGGTGCTTGGAGCATTTGGCTGTCTCTCCTATGCATGAACTCCAGGCATCACTGCCTGTTCTTTCATCCTCCCTAGCAGATGTGCAGGTTTTTCCTACCGGCCCTTGGGATACTTCGTGCCCCTGCAGCCATATATCTGCTTCTCACAGCCCTGTAAGTATCAGTAAACTGCTAAAAATAAAACATCAGTATGTACAATAATATTTGCATATCCCATGTCCCTCATAAGCTGCATCTTCATTCCTAGAATTAATTTGATGTCCCATCTTGGAATAAAAGAATGAGTAGGTATGGTGGTGGTAATTTTTTGGTACTGGGAATTAGCAGGCAATAGGCTTGTATCCTAGCAGAAAGATAAATTGTAGATAAATTGTAAGAGCAAGTGAAATAGCATTAATGAGTCGCTTTGAATTCAGCAGTTTAATGAACGTGCTCTAGTACTGCAGTAGCACATGAATTTTCAAAAAAAGAATGCTAAGAAAGTGAACTGAAGTTAGAGGAAGTACTGAAACTAGGAGGAATTAATGTGTGCTTTAAAGATGTAAGGAGTCACAGAAGGCCACATGTTTTCTGGAAAGGTTAAAGCATTGCAGTGACTATTTTCAGTCTCAGTATTTCTCCCACTGACAAAACAAGCTCTTGATATTTCAGGGCAAAAGAGAAAAAGGGCCCTTAGGGCCCTTTGAACAAAACACATTACTAAATCAATGGGATTTAAAAAAAACCCCAACAAAATAAAATTACACCTATCTAAAACCTTCTAAAAAATGAAAAATCTTTAACTAAGAATATATGGTTTTGTTTCTAAGGCAGAAATAGTTGCTGAAGTGTAATGATTTCACAGGTGAGGGTGGTTTTGCATCCCCACAGATGCACACAAAGGCAGATGATTTCAGCTTGGCAACATTCAATCCAGAGAAGACTGATCATAATTTAGGATAATGAACTGGAAAAATACTGCTTTGGGTTTTGCCTGTATTGGGGAAAAAAGTACGTTTAGCACCTGTGTGTCTATGCTCGGCTCCTTTCCCTAAGTTTTGAAGTAAACCATGAAGAATGCTTGCTAACAGCCTGTGCACAGTTTCCTTCCACACTGTGGGACTGAGTTTTTCCCCTACTCAAAGTCTGTCCTGAGAATCTTTGAATCTGTTTTCTTCCAGTAGAAAAGAAACACCTTATGATAAATTTAGAGTTTAACATAGCTTATCTAAGAGAAAGTTAGGGAAGAAGTACCTTTAGGTGTATTTGTAGGTTCCTTTGTAAGAAGCAGTTGTTGGGGCATTTCAGTCTGATATAGAGGCAGTGTATCATCATCAAATGATTTGTGTTGGAATGGACCTTAAAACTCATCCAGTTCAACCCTCCAGCCATGGGCATGGTATACCTTCCACTAGTCCATGTTGCTCCAAGTCCTGTCCAACCTGGCCGTGAACACTTCCAGGGATGGGGCAGCCACAGCTTCTCTGGGCAACCTGTGCTAAAACCATGGTACTCTGACAGGAAAAAAAACCACCAACAAACAAAAACAAACAAACAAAAAACCACCTTGGGAGAAAATGATCAATAGTAAGATTGAAAATAATTAACTGGGATTGACAAGGGGTATAGTATTTTTATAATTTGCAGTCTTTTCTCTCCAATCAGCACAGATGCTGCAGGTTGAAATCTAGTGGCCTTGTATCTCTGATACTGGCAATGAATTGAGAGTTGCATTGGTATGCTAAGGATTTAAACTGGGAAGAAAAAAAAAAAAAAAGGAGAACGTGGTGGTACCTTGAAACAAGTAGAGCTATTAGTGGCATGCGAGATAATCATCTTGGATGGGTTTGGGGGGGGGCTGTTTTCACTTTGGTGAAAAGTACTTTGCCGAAAAGTTTCTGAAGTGTTAAAATGGGAAAATCACTACCTGTGAACTTGCTCATTAATTCTAGAGAAAAGGGTCTTTGAATTATTTGGTACAGAAAAGATATTAAAAAGTTTTCAAGCACTGTGGACTGAAGAATGATCAAATGGTCTTACATCATTTTTGAAGCCCAGGACTGCCCCCACAGCAAGGGATTGAAACAGGATGATTTATAAGATACTTTCCAGCTCAAACAATTCTGTGAGCCTGTGATAACTGATAGAAATGTCCAGTACTCCAGATCTGGTCCTACTCAAAACTTCCTATGATTTTAGTTTTGCTCAATCCCTGGCCTCTTTAAAAAAAAAAAAAACCCAAAACAAAAAAACCCCACAAAAACAAAAACAAAAAAACCCCAAAACCAAAAAAAAAACCCCCCAAACCACAAAAACAGAGGCTTTATTGGTGGTTTTGTTGGTTTGGGGGGTTTTTTTGTTTGTTTGTGGGTTTTGTTGGCTTTTGTTTGCTTGTTTGTGGATTTTCTGGTTGGGTTTTTTTTAGGTTTCTTGGTGTTTTCATCAACTTTCCAGCTTCTTACTACTTACTTACTGTTTTCAGCAGTTTTGAAATTTTCTGTGGTCCTGGTGATTCTGTTTTCTGTAGCTGCCTTTATTAAATGGATTTAGAAAAGCTACTCTTGTCACCCAGCTGGGAGTGGGTGATTAGGAACATGGGGTTTTGGGGCTATTATTGAACACTTCAGTGAGTGGTAGGCACATCAGCCAGTCTCTTGTGGACTACATAAGGTTTTAGACTCCATAGAGTGGTTTGGCTTGGAAGGAACAAATCAAGATTATCTAATTCTGTCACTTGAATGTCCAAATTATCTAGCATGAATCCTTTTTGACGACACTTTTACTAAAGCTAATCCTTACTTGTAAGAGCCTAATTTATTACTCATTAGAACAAATATTGTTCAGAAATTGTCTTTTATAGTAAAAAAGATCAGCTTGCCACAGCTCTTAGCCAGACCTGTCCCAGAAGCTCATAGATCTCCAGTACTTTGTGACTTCCTTCATGTCAGGCTCTTCAAAAAGCCAGCTAAAGGCTCTGGAAGTCTTTGCACAGGCTTTTTTTGCTGTTAAGGATGCTGCCCAAGACCTGCATACAGCAAAGAGCTGGGAACAGTTCTTGGTGCCCACACATCAGTGAGGTTGGCAGGAACCTCTGGAGACCATTTGGTCCAACCCTCTTGCTCAAAGCAGGGTCAGACTGCTCAGGACTGTGTCCAGCTGGGTTTCTGGAAACCTAGCATGATGAAAACTGAACAACCTTTCCCAGTGACCACCCGCACATTCTTTTTTCTTCTTTCCTAGTATGTGCTGCGTTTCCTGGTTTTTCTCTTGGTTTGTTTTGGATGTGAAATAGAAATACTGTATGGGGAAGAGGCTCACAATGGCATGAGAACAAACCACAAGGAAGAAGCAGAAATTTAGTGAGAGCAAAGTGTCGTAGCTGCAGTGTTCCCAGAAACAGGGATATTTGTTTTTCTCTCCAGACTTCAACTCGTTCAATTCTCTCTGCAGCCGCTCCAGGACTGCAGAGACACAGGGTACTAACAAAACACTGTCATCAGATGTCACTTTCTAGTATTACTTAATATTAAAAGGTGTCTAGAGAAGAATTTGAAGGCTTAGAAATGTTTTTTCCAACTGCATCAATCTACAGGTGGATGCAATAGCTGCTACTGAGCATTGTGCAGCCTTGGTTTTTTGCATGAAAATATATAATATAGATCTATAGGTGACCACAGCACAGTTTTACCTCTTGATTTTTGTTTTTTGTTTGGCTTTTGTTCAAATCCACCATGTAAATGTGACTCATGCAAACCCAGAATTAATTTGTGAACTGGAGGGCTGCCTTCCCTGTGAAGCAGGAATTTTGGCCAGGGTGGAGCCTTGCTAGAGCCATTCCTTGAGGATGCACATACTCATTTGGTTGCAGATTGTGCTCCCCTCTGAGTTTGTCCTCAGGCATGCATGAGTTCTCCTGCAATAAATAGAATTGAGGAGACCAAAATCATAGTAAAAATCTGCCAAAGCATCTTAAGACAACTCAGGAATATGCTTCAAAGCAGAGCTGGCTAAGTACAGAGAACATAGGGTAAGGCTTTACTACAAATACTACAAATAATTGTTATCAAATGGCTGTATTATAAATAATTGTTATGAAGTTTGACTGATAGTAGGGCATGGACTCAAGTGAGCAATTGCCTCATCTGATCAGCCACTGTGAAAGTACCATAGGGTTTAGGGTTACTTTTGATTAGGTTTAGCACAGGTGCTTTATGGGAAGTTACTGTTTGGAAATAAAATGGGAACCTCAAGCTGAAATAAACGGGTTGAGGAACAGGGGTTGCAAACTTTAAACTTGAGGGTAAATGTAACCTGGATCCTTTAAATTCTTTCAGTCAAGGTGCAGATGGTACAAGAACAACTCTGGTCCCAGAGCTTTAGTCCCATTGCAGAAGTTGGGTAGAAGAATTGATCTGGTAAATTGCATGATTTGGATGTATGTGGTATGTACAGATGGAATGTGGGAAACAATGGTGTACAGATGCCAGCAGGACAACTGCTGGAGGAGAACTACCAATATCCCCTACAGAGAGCTGCAGCTCCTGTTACGGTGAGACACAGCCATGGTTTGCACCTAGATGGTTGATTTGGTAGAGGTACCCTTGTTTGCAAAACTTACAAGAACTCAAAAGGTTTCCAAGTTCCTGACTGAGGTGGACTATGCCCCCCATTACCTCTTTTCTCCTTACCTTTCACTCCCAGAGAAAAAAATTTAAATTACCCAACTTTATTCTCAAAGCTACTGGAAATTACTTTTCCTGTCCAACAATTTTTCTATAAGAGTAAGGTTTGTTTTAATTACAAAACACAGTCTTGATCTTGGGTCAGGCAGAAAGGGTGTCCTTTGTGTGATTTCCAAAGGACTTCATGGTTTCCCTTTCCCTTCTTCTCTGTCCTTTTCTTCCTGGACTTTGTGGTCATAATACAGTAATGTACAGCCTAGAGATTAGCAGGACAGCTATGTAAGGAATGGACATTCTTAGGCCAAATCTGAATTAGGTTCCCCTTTGGAAATTGCCAAGAAATTCCTTAGTTGGTTTGGATGACTGTAAAAAAGCTGTATGAGACAGCTTCCTCACCATAAGCCTAGAAGATCTGGATTTCCATGCCATGGAGACTGCCTCACAGAACTGAGTTTTGCTGTGGGATGGGACACTGGAACAGGCTGCCCACAGAAATGATGGAATTACCAGCCCTGGAGGTGTCCAAAAGATGTGAATACGGCAGTGCTGAGGTAACAATGTGACTCAATAATCTTTTCCAACCTAAACAATTGTGTGGTTTATGATTTGGAGGAGGGTGTGTGGCACTCTGAATGCATGTCACAGACCAAGGTACTGATGTTGTGTTACACATGCACTTTTTCTTTGGGGAGACACTGTTTGAGTTACTGCACAGGTCAGTGGAGTTCATGGGCCCATTGAGAAGTAGGAAGGAAGAAAGAGAATGCCTTCTGTAGCTTGGTGACCTCAGCAGGTGAAATGACACATAGCTTGCAAACTTCAGGTTGTCAGTCACTCCCCTAGAGGTGTGGTGACTTCAACTATGCAATCATTGCAACTCTCTGGGATATGTAGGGTCCTGGATGTGATGAAATTAAGCAGTACAAAAGCAAAGACATAATGACCCCCAAGGACCTGTGGAGCCTCCTGTGAGGAAGCTAACGTGTTTTCATCCTTCACCTTGTTTTTTGGCAGGTTGCTACACAATCCTCCACAAATAAATAAGTCCACACTACAAAAAACATTCCCCATTGCGGGACATCCCATTTGCTGCTGTATCCTATGACAATGTCCCTTAAAGCAATGACAGCTCTTGGATTATTTTTTGAGCTCCTTCATGAACCCTGGAATATAATAGGCAATGGAAACACCAGGATGCACTTGGACAGCTTGGATTATATTCCTATGGAAAATGGAATAAAATCCAAAATAAAATCTTAGAGACTTAAGAATCTGTTTCTAACTTAGGTTTCCACTCTTTGGCTTGATGTTTTATGAAAATTTAATGTCTTGTGATTTGAGCCCTCCTTTTGTTACATTCCACCCATCCTGCTGATCATAATATTTCTTGTAGATTCCCAAGTTCCCACCAAACCGGTGCAATAAGTCCAATGAAACAGAATAGTCTCACTCCTGAAATTCTGGTGTGTGTCTTTCTGGTGTGACTTGTCCATCAGACTTGTCTTCTGCTTCCGTTGCCCAGACGTGTTTTGTAATAGCAACTTAACACTATTGCTGCAGTTGGAGTATCACCAAAAATGTTGTTTGGTATTTAATTTCTGCATTTAATTTTGTGATACCAAAATGAATTTTCCAACTTGGGAGAGCTTAGTGTAGATATCTTCTGGTTTGGCTTGGCAGGGACCCAGCCTACAGAGGTCCATAACATGTTCCATGCTGTGCACAGTGTCTTGGCTACAGTCTTGTTCCTCTTAGTTTGTGGCTGTAACATCGCTCTTTTGCTGTTATGGGGTGTTCAAATTTGTTCTGTTCTTTCACAAACATTTTGAAGAATTTCTTCTTAATGCTAGTGCCTTGTGTTGGTCCATCTTCTCCTGTTGAGGGGGACTGCTCAACCTCGTTCCTGCTTCCTTTTCCTTACAGTCTCATATTAGCACACAGATTTAGTTTTCTGTTACTATTATTTACTATTTTGTTACTATTCAGGTCACACCAGTCCCTTCTGAACTATATAGGATACTGCTTATTTGTGTAATGAAAAAGCAAGGAGCCTCTGCAATTTCTAATGCACTAAAGACAAGGAGTAGCTCAGGGCCATGAGAAGTGTGGATAGATTAAACCACAAAATTAAAGGCCAATTATACTTTGGATTTCATAGAACCATAGAAAGGCTTGGATGGGAAGGGACCTTTGAAATTATCTCATTCCAATCCCCCTGCCATGGGAAGGAACGCATTCCACTAAGCCAGGTTGCTCCAAGTGCCATCCAGCCTGGCCTTGAACACTTCCAGGGGTGGGACAGCCATAGCTTCTTTGGGCAACCTGTGCCAAGGCCTCACTACTCTCTGGGAAAGGAGTTTCTAATCTAAAATTCTCCTCTTTTAGTTTAAAACTATTGTCCCTGATCCCTTCTGGATTTCCATGGGTTTGCCCCAGTTTCAATTTCTGTTTGCTCTCAGGTACAGCTGCTAAGAATTCATTATTTCATATGAAAAAAGTAAATAGTTTTGCCAAAATAATATAATTTGATTATAATGGAAGTGAAGAAAGACTGCTGTTTGGAAAAGACCGACTCTTTTAATTGGATGCTTCATTTTTGAAACATGAGCTCATGATGTCATATGATTCTGTTTTTCTTTTATGAATGATGAAGGATTTTGCTGGCAGAAAATGTACCTGAGTTTTAAATTCAACATATGATTTCACTCTGTCCCCTTCAAAAACATACAGTTATTGATGTAAAAGACAAATCAAAGAGTCAGGTGCCTTTATTGGATGCCACCTGCATGAAGCTCTCTAGGAATATAGCCAGACTTCTCCAGTAAGCTCTCTCTTGTTTTCCAGGAGTGTAAACAATCCCATGCAGATGTGTCACAGTAAACCTTAGCCAGAACTGCCCAAACTGCATCATGCTATAAATGGTTTCCTGTGAAGAACAATACCTACTCAGTTTTTATTTTGCAGTTTGAGTGTGGTGGCAGACTGGTCTTCTTTGTGATATTTTGACAAAAGAAGTACCTCAAAAAAATCAAGTGAATACCAGAAAATCCCCAAATTACTTAATTTGGTTATGCCATGTACCATGACAAATATGAATTTTTCACTATGAGAATGAATTCTTCATTATGGGATTAGAAGTAGGTGATCTTTAAGATCCTTTCCAACCCAAATCATTCTATGATTCTATGTGTCAAATGGAATAAAAAAATTATGCTTCTACATTAAATTTCTTATTCTGCTGTTCACATGTCTCCTGTATTCTGCTTTTGTAGGTGAACCTTTGTAATAGAACTTCTAAGCACAAAAGGCTTGTGCTGAAGCAAGGAAGACTGTGCTGTATCCGAATGATGGGAACATCACCTAGCAATGATCAGTTTTATATCGGTACTGAACTGCCAGTCTAAAAGCCACAAGGGAGTGTTGTTGTTTTGGGGAAAATGTGTTAACTTCAACAAACTGTTCAGATGGTGGGAAATCCAGCTGGACCAGCTGTGGTTTCCAAGTTGAGAAGTATGCAAGAGTCCTTTTCATGTAGCCTATAGAAAAAAAACCCCACATGAATGGCTGTAATGGACCAATATCTTGCCTCTCATCGGGACCTATCTCACTACTGTCTCTCATGAGCAGACCCAACAGTACGATGCAGTGTCAGCTCTGTCTCAGCTTGGCACACTTATAATAATGTATTTCTTTTTCCTGTGGGGAGATGTTATAATAACAATGTGGTTGTAATTTTGTGTGTGTGTGACACTTCTCCATGATATGGCAGATGGGGACATGATTTAGTGGTGAAAACACTGGTGCTGGTTTAATGAGTACTTGATAAACTTAGAGGGTTTTTTCCAACCTTAATGACTCCATGATTAGTGTTTTCCTTATCCTCAGGCCTTCTTTCAAATAAACACCAGTAGGCTGCTGATCAGTTCCTTCCTTTGGGAAAAGCATGCCTTTGTGGTGAAGAGGCTTAACAAGGGCTGGCATCACCAGAATCTCTGTGACCTCAGGCTAATAAATCACTTGCTTTGCTCTTCCCTTTGGCTCCCCGAGCCTTTGGCCCTCTACCTTCTCCACAGGGTAGTGTAAAGATAAAATCCATTTGTTATTGAGTCGCTTGGATACTGCTGGCACTTAGGGCAAAATTAAAAGTACGTAAATAGAAAAATGCATCTTCTAGAGTCTTTTCTCTGGTCTCCAACCCTCCTCATGTAATTAACCAACCACTGTGTCTTTCCTTGGTCCAGTTTGACATCCCAAGCTGCTGCTCATCTGGTGTCCTCGCTCAGCAGTTCTCTACAGGGCCCTGCAACTTCTCTCCCCAGCTAGCAGCTTTTAATTGGCAAATCATCACTCTCTTCTAGCACAATTCCTCCCTTCTCTGCAATGTTTCTAGTGATGCCTGAAGAATTAAGACCCAACCAACATCCTCTTCCAGGCCTTTCCCCACATTATCTACTCCTCAGAGGAAGCTGTGCTCAATTTAGCCTTATTTTGCTATTAGATTATATGTTATTTATATATAGAGAGAGATTCCCTGATTATCTGTCTATAACCTTTATTACTTAATTCAAGTCCAAGTTTATGAGTTAGACTAAAAAATCCACAGAAGTCATAGCTATGATGTACAAATACAACCATGCAGTGATGTCCAAGGTGTTTGTAGTTGTGATACAAGATAAAGTGTTTTACAGGGTTAGGTTAAGATGAATTAGTTGGGTTCAAAGGGACTGTACATCAACCAGTCCATGCTCTAGGTATAGTAGAGCTACACTGGTTGAAACCTGCTTATGAGCTTCAATTCCATTAATGTTTTAATATTTTAAACTGCTTTTTATTCTATTCCCAAATGATCTTCCCACTGTATACACAGAAGGTCAGGAGGTACCAGTTTGGTGACTATAAAGCAACTGAAGGTCATTCTGGCTTCTTCTGAATTGTCAAAAGCCACTTTTATCTTTTGTTAATCCCTTTCTCCCAATTTACAGCAATACACATGGTCTCAGCAGCCTAACTTCATGGGCTGCAACTCTCTCAGTAAGCCCAACAGGGTCAGAGCATGGTCATGTGGTTGTCAAGACTTTAACTGTTAACACAACAATTGCTATTCATGCAAAGCAATCTGAAATGCTTATCCACAGATCTGAGGCATATGCTTCGGAGTAAATTCCACCTGAGTGGAAGCCCTGAAGCAAAACTCAGCATTTTGCTCAAATGCAAAAAAATACTTTCATTATACAACAAACCAAAATTTCACTTGAAAGCTATAGAATCACAAAATAGTTTGGATTTGAAGTGACCTTAGAGCTCATCCAATTTCAATCCATATCTTCCAGTATATCAGGTTGCTCCAAGCCCTGTCCAACCCAGCCTTGAACACTTCCAGGGATGGGAAAGCCACAGCTTCTCTGGGCAACATGTGCCATGGCCTCACCACCCTCAAAGGGAAGAGTTTCTTCCTAATATCCAATCTAAATCTATCTATCATCAGCTAAAAACATACTCCAAGTCTTCACACCACTGGGTTCCTTGTTTCAGGCTTTAAATGGTTAACTTCACATCTTAGCTGGTCTTTCTCATCCTTTTGTAGCTGATTATAAATACAGTGATGAATTCCATTTATTAGATAACATTTGTAGGGTACCTTAGATGTGAACAGTATTTTATAGACTGCATGTAAGACATACTCCCTGTCTACAACACTTTGAAATCTAAAGTAGTCAAATTTAACACTTGGCAGGGCATGAGAAAATATTTCATCACAAGGATTACGTGAGGTTGCCAGTGATTAGAAAAGAGGAGTGTTGATTAGAAAAGATTGGAGAGCTGAATTTTAAGCAGTGCTTTGAAGAAAAGAGGACATTTGACAGATGAACACAGAGAAAAGGCAAAGGCACAAGGCCAAGAATGTGAAGAGATAAAAGAAATTAGATGAGAAGATAGAGATAAGCCAGTGCACTCTGAAATAATAGTCTGGATCTTGATCCTGGGTGGAAGAACTCCAGTTATGAAGGTTGAGGAGTACTGTAGGTAGAAAAGAAGAGGTCTTAGGACAGCTGTGTTTATAACTTCAACTGTGTGATTAAATATGATTTCTTGGTCTCCAAGAGAGAAGTGTGGACTTGGGAATGAAAGAAAAGCATGAGTGCTGTGCTGCACCAAGGGCAGAAAAGGAGGAAAAAGAGTCAGAGGTTTGTGGGTCAACACAAGGTGGAGAGGTGGGATCTGGAAGGAAAATGTGTTCACTTCTGGGAACAAGATGTGTGTTTGAAATGCAGGTCTTGGTAGTGAGAACTCCCTGTGTTGAGGTAGAGGGGGAAGAGAGGTCAAAACCTAGTGCCAAGGTTTCATGGCTGGATGGCAGAAGCAGCATGGACGAATACTTGAGCAGAGAAGGTGGATAGAAGGAAACATGGAGGACCAAAATCATGATCCAGCCCAACACCAATACACAGAATAAGACTAGAGATAGAGGAGCCCTTGCAAAAAGGTTTGTGGGAAAACGTTCAGGTACACCTTCTTCAACTTTGTTCTGTCAAAGACATTGTTACCTCTGTCTTCTCCAATGCAGAGAAGCCAACTGCTACTGCTGGCCTGGATGTGGCCATTGTTGCTTATCATAGAATCATGGTATGAGTTGGGTTGGAAGGGACATTAAAGATCATTTAGTCCAACTCTCTGCCATGGATGGGGACACCTTCATTAGACCATGTGTACTTCCAAAGCCACAAGTCTGTGCTTTTTCATTCTGTGTTTTACACTTGGTAAAATTCCCCTTCAGATAAATCTACACCTTGCAGAAATATTAATGGCTTTTGTTGAGCATGACCGTTTCTTCCCAGTGCTCCTTTGTCTGTGTTGACATGTCTGCCCCTTGCTTTATTCTTTGACTGTGAGTCAAGTAGACCCTCCAGGTGACCTTCATGGCGCTGCAGTCATGTAGGATAGCCAGGTCCTGGTCTAGGGTTTCCACCCTGGCAGCTGATGCAGGATGGGTTATCATCCTTCTCTTGGCAGGACTGGTGGAGCTCTCTCCCTTGAGTATAGTAGTATGTGTCAAAAAGAACATTCCACCTTTATGTTGCTAATTTGTACAAGAACCTGAGTTAAAAATTAGCAGAATTATGTGGATCCAGGAGCTGGTTTGGGGCACCTAGCTGGACACAGGATCTGAGAAACCTCCTGGTTTAGCAATATAATTGTGGAGAGAATGAGCTGTCTCCAGCAGCACCAGGTAACAGAAGAGAGCTACCAGCAATTGATGAGTGGGTGGTGGGTTGATTAAAGACAAAAATAAAGAAACACATTAAAGAAACATCAGGAACACAACTTGGTGATTCCCCCCCCTTTTTTTTTTTTAAGCCTGTGCTTGGTGCAACAATTCCCAGGCAAAAAAAAAAAAAACAACCCAAACCAAAAAAACCCTAGAAAAACAACAGCCTTTCACAAGCCAAAGTTTGATTATTAGTAGAAAAACAAACTCTTCTAACAGCAGCTGCTATTTTATATGTTGGTCTTAAAGCACATAGTATTATGAAACTTGGAATAATATTTAGCAACTGCAGTAATCCAGTTAATTCTTTTAATAGACATTCACTTACATCCTGTTTATAAGATGTCCCTGAGCATCTGCAATATTACAAATATGTATTGTCATGACAAGGTGATTAGAGGAGATTGTTTGCTTGGGGTGGAGGTGATTAATTACAGTTTGATTTACAATCTAGAAAGTAAATGATGCATGTTAACACTTTGGCTGAGAGGTCTTGTGCTACTCCAAGCTGACCTCAGCCATTTCAAGAATAAACTCTGGTCTGCCTTTTTATTCTTGGTTTTAATCAAAATCAAATCATTTTACAAGACCTTGTAATTTGTTTACCTATTTGCACTATGGTTTTTGGCATTATTTATACTGTGTTTTATTTGATGATGTTACCCAAACCATGTAAATCATCTGGAATTGAACTTGAGTGTTTATAAAAACTCTGGTATTTACCTTAAGAGATTTTAACTCAGGAAGTCAGAATGAAACAGGGAATAAGAAGAGGACTGTGTAAAGATTCCAAGTTCAGTGCAAATTTACCAGGTTATAAAGTTTTCTTCAACAAATGTTCCCATGCAAGGATGTCCCAGAAGATGACTGAGGAATCCTATGCTGCCTGTGGGACTTGGAATTGGGGCCAAGTGCTTGCACAACTAGAGTGACTGTAGACCTACAACATAGGCATGAAGTGAAAGACCCGTAGGTTGGTTTCTTACCAACCTAAGCTCTGAGCATCTTCACTAACATGTTGGAGGCAGTGAGATGTAAGTCATTGTTGGGGTTTAGATTTGTTTGCTTTTTCTTTTTCTTCTTACTTACAGAATTTTTCCCCATATATTGCTAAAGAACTAATTGCTGGATACTTATGAGTACTCAGGCAGAACAAAGGGGGCCAAAAGAGAACCTGGCTACACCTTTTGTCTCTCTAGGGGAGGGGGAAGGCAACATGAGTGCTTTTGGGGGCAGATAAAAGAGGGAGCTGGAGGCAACTTCGGCCCTGCTTCGCTTTGCTCTTTGGGCACCCATCGGAGAGGACACAGACAGGCTGTTCGGCGAAAAGAACCCCAGTCCCGGGAAAATTTTCCACTGTCTGCTCGCGTGCCTAGGAATTCTGAGCTCCTCGGCCTGCCTGCCAGCGCAGAGCCGGGGCCCGGCCCTGCCCCGCCACCGCGGCTTTTCTTCGGCACTGCTCTTTCTGCTCCAGTGTGACTCCACAGCTCCTGCCTCCCTGCCGGGGACATCCTGCCCTATCTCAACTGCCAGCCTGGGACAGGGCACCGTTTTCGTGCTCCAAAGGGCCTGCAGCGGCACCAAGACCAAACTGTCCTGTGTTTTGGAAAGCAAGGCTTTCAAGGTTTTTTTTCCTTTGGTACTGTCTTGTTATAATGGTTGTAGTTGTTTTTGTTGTTCTTCTTTGCTTTGTTATACATAATAATAAAGAGCTGTTATTTCCTATTCCCATAACCCTGCCTGAAAAGAGCCCTTTTAATTACTTTTTTTCTCTAAATTATAATAATCTGGAGGGAGGGGATCTGAATTGTCCAGATACCTGTCTTCTAAACCAAGACAGTCATCATGTAGTTTAGCAAGCTGGGCAAAGCTTGCAGCCAGTTTCTATGCTAGTATAGCTGATTTTGTCACTTCTTGCAGCAAAGGAAGCAACAGCAGAGCAACAGCAGAGCCCGTGTCTCATTTGACCATCTTGGTGGCTGCCTTTTGCCAGTGTAGTGTAAGGACAACCTGCATGGACACAGTCTCTCTTCCACTCGTCCTGCAGACAAACAAGAGGATTCTCTCCGAAGACCTATTTGGCAACTTCCAGCGGCTCCAACTTTTTTAGCAGAGAACAGGAGGAGGATGTGGGAGATGTGGAAACCTCCACCCTGAGCAGTTTGTACAGTAGTAGCAGGGAGTGTTTGTGATAGTAGCCAAACAACCTGTTCTCCTCGAGTGTGGGAGCGTGCAGGAGCAAGTCCAAAATCAATAAGACCCAGAAACATAACAACAATTAGCATACACATACAATTAAACCTCTCTACCTAAAATATCAGCTCAGAGCACGTATTTACATACTTATACTTCCTACTAAAAATAAACAGATTAAAATCACAAACCTACTGTGTGAGTAGGTGGGGGAGAAAACATTACATGTGAAGGGTAAAATGTGATATAAATTCCTCTGTGACATGTTCAGGCTCTCTTCGCATCTCACCCTCCTTGCAGCAGTTTAGATTGAGTTGCTAGACAATCCTTGCCAACTAATACCAGGACAGTGGGTTCACTTTATGTCTATGTTGTTACCCATTATCCATAGCTACTTCAGCCACATTTCCAGGCAAAAGTTACCAGAAATTCTTACCTTATTTTGGGGTGGGTTATTTTGTTTATTTGGTTTTCTAGTGTTTGGTTATTTGCTGGAGACACCAGGTTAAAGACTCACATTTTAAGTTTGTTTTCTGCCTTTGCCACTGGTTCACTGGCATTGTGGGGAACAGCCTGCACTCATGGCATGTGTTGAAAGTAAGTATTGCTCCTTTTGTTTTCTTTCTCTCAGGGAATTTTCTCCCATCTGTTGCTGAGACAATAATGACCATCACTTAAGAGAGACAAAAGAAGTAGGCACAGAGAAGGGAGAGGGGTGTAGCTGGCTGCGGTATCATAGCTGTGAAAAACTAGGTTCACTTTCTTGGTAAATTTTGAGATAGATTTAATAAAAAAAATTAAGACAATTAGGAGATAAAAAAAGCCAAGTACGGCTGGCCGGGTGACTTGGCATTCAGCCAAGTCCACACCTTGCCGTCTTACAGACATTCTTTAAATACCCTTTCTATTGTAACAGCTTATGACTATTCATATTTTTCCATAAACTAGTTTCCATATTCCAGGAACTATTTTGCATGGCCCCTCCTTGGGTCCACCTTTTTAGAGCATGCGTGTTTCGAGGCTGTGTCTTCGTTATCGCCTCCAGCTTGGGCCTTGGTCCACACTTTCTTCAGATGGAAGATGCTGATAGTTGGTGTATCAGTAGCAGAGTCTTCTTCACATGTTCACTGGATATTATCCTAACCAAACAGACAGTTTAAGCATACTACATCAACTATTACCACTATGTCTAATTTACTAAAAGCAGAAAAGAAACTTATAACCTATATCCACACCACAACGTTATTAATCATATAACACACATCTTGCGAAAAGCCAATTTTATAATATACATTTATAACAATAGCTGAACGGCATTCTCTTGGGAAGGGCAGAGATACTGCTAGATTTTGGCTGGGGGGTGAGGGGCTAGGTTTGGCTCCTCTCAGCATGGGAGGAAGGTGGTAAAGCTGTTGCTTACTGTGGGGAGAATATGGTGCCGCCGCTGGAGCACAGCCTCGTACCACTTCTGGCATGGGTGAGCCTTTGCTCGTGAGAGCAGCCATTGATCTGGGACCTTACTGGCACCCTACCTCACTGGAAAGAATCCTTGCCATCTGTTTGGATGCCTCACAGGAAAAGACCGGGACCCACACCGTCTCCCCCTTCCTGGAGGGCACGTCTCCCCGGCTGGTGTGGCAGCTGCTGAGGAGGAGCCCGACTGCCACTGCCCAGCCCCACTGCTTCCCGCTGCTGCCTCAGGCTGTTTGCTACACCGAAGCCCCTCACCGGGATACCCCGCGGTTCCAGCTGTGAGAAATCAGATTCATGTCAGTCAAATAGCATGTGTGTCTGTGGGCAATGTGGACAGAGACCATGGGATTATTATAAAGAAGAGTTTTAAAAAACAATCAGCTAAGTAAGGCATGGAAGTGGGGTTTAACAAGGCAACTATACAAGTGTAGGCTTTTAGCTAACAGTTTGTTTTAACAACAAAATTGTAATTGTTTGCAAGTAATTAATATAAGCCTTAAACTACCTTGTAATATAAGTTTTAAACTATCCCTGGTACAAGATTTTTTTGTTTGGGTTTTTTTTTTTTAGTATGGAAGAATTTGTAAATTACCTGACAAGAGGAAGTAAGATCAGCATACGCTGAGATATCTAGAAAGATATCTTGAAACATTGCTGACTTTGAGGTTTTGTAATAACTGAGAGAGGGGCCTCATGCAGACAGGTGTTGGGGGCCTACTAGCTTTATGTTGTGTAATGACTGAGAGGAGGTTTACAAAATGTATGCCAACTAACAAAATACATATGCTTGTTTAAGCAAACTATATAACCAAAAATAATGCTAGTGGAAAAAGACATTTTAAAAGAAGAATAGGAGACTGGAGAGACATCAGAAGACCATCTCAGACCACCTCCTCAACAGATCTTCAAAAACCACAACTGCTGATTATGAAGAAAAGCAAAGAGAAAATAACTAAAAATTTGGGGAAGTGAAGTGCCTAGAATGGTATAAGAAGACAACCATTCAAGAGCTGAATTTGTGCATTGCTTGGGGCAGAGACCCCCACGCACCCAGCGCTGTAATTGCTCACCCTTTTATCAAACAAATTAATAAATTGGCTATATTGCTTGATGTATTGGCAAGTCTAGCTTTTCATTTATTTCACAGCTACAGCTGCGGAGTTTCTGCTCGCTCTTGCCACCCCGGGTGTCCCCGCCCCACAGTTCCCGCTCGCTGCTCCCCAGGTTCCTGCTGCAGCTCTCTTTGCTGCCCACAGGGGGCACCGCATCGCCTGCCCCTGGGCGTCTGTGAAGGAAGCCCCGTCTCCATCCCTTCTGCCGAGCCTGTCCGCCATTGTCCACGTGTGCCACAGCGCCCCCTGCAGCCGCGGGGGAATCATCGCACCCACCCTGCCCGCCGGGAGCCACCAGCGCCCCTGCCGGCTGTGACTGGAACTGCACCAAAGGGGAAAGCGCTTTGACAGCTGGGAGAGAGAAGGCTGTCAATGGGTTTCTGATTTTGCTTGTTGTTGCTGTTGTTGTTATTGTTTGTTTGCCTTGTTATATCTACTAGTATAGAACTGTTATTCCTTTTCCTGTATCTTTGCCTGAAAGCCCCTAAATTTCAAGGTTATAATAATTCAGAAAGAGAGGGGTCATATTCTCTGTTCCAAGGCAGGCCTTCATTGGCAGAACCTGTCTTTCAAACCAAGACAGTATGTGAAGCAATATCAATCTGTGCTCATGTAAGCTGCTCCTTTGGCTTTGTCACTGTCGGCTTTGTGCAGTTGAGTCATATTTCTGAAGTGGCAAAAAGGAGCATTTGCCTGGCAAAAGCAAAGCATTAAGTTGCTGATAGGCCTTGTTGTGTGTATTGTGTTTGATCTAACAAGGAACTAAGAACTACTCTATCATGACATCCATATTCCTCCCAGGTAGTAGAGCGTGTTGGAATTTCTGTGATTCCTTTCTCTGAGGGCAAAAGTATTTTTCCCTTTAGGCTCAGGAAATTAATTTTCAGCCTCCCTTTCTTTTGGATTGTAGTTGCACATGAGCTGTCCCATCAAAAAACCCTAGTTATTTCTGTATCCTGAATGTGTCTGGTGAAATTAATTCTCTCTAAGGTTCTGTCTACATTAGCAAATTGGACTTGCCTGTGGCTGCTCTTCAGCACTGAGACCAACTGGCACTTGATACCCCTTTTCCACACTACTGAAATCTATTTGTCACCAAAACATGGTGTTTGAGTATCTTATGCTATTTCACAGACTATGCTTAGTGGTATTTGAGGATGGAGTTTGTACAACCAGGACTGAGGCATCCCAGGGGAAGCTTAGCAGCACTGACACTGATGCACAGTGTGAGTCCTCATCATGTTTAGTTTACTGGAGTAGATGATGCTCAAAAGACTATACTGGATATTAATTTTCACAAGGTATTTGCTTATCTTCTAGAGTTTTTTGATACTATACAATTTCTTCAGAAATTGGATAGTCCTTGCCAATTTCTGATTGTCTAGAAAAAAGACTCCAAATTAGTTTGGACCACAAACCTTCAAAGTCCTTGAAACTTCATTAAGACCAAGCTGCATCTTTCCATCTTCCTTTAAACTGAACATATGAAGGATCTATCATTCCTAATCTTTTATGCATCAGTACATATGGCTTTGCACACCGTGTCTTGAGAAACAATGATACAGGGCACATTCTCATGTAGGAGGAAAAGAATATGCTTTCTGTCCTTGATTTTTTCCTACTGAAATCTAATTTTGGTAAGGATAAGGTAAAGAACATGTCTATCATTGCTTTTCTTGTGCAAGTGTCTGTACAATAACAACAGCAATAAAAGACTGACAAGCAAACTTGTGTAGTGCTCCAGAAGCCAGAAGCTTTTACTGGTAGCATCTTTACCGAGAGAAATGAGACCCATAATTAGCTATTTCTTAGGTTCCCAGCCTCTTTTGCAACAAAGAGGGTTTTTTGTCTCTCATCTGAGGACTGGGGAAATATTTTTGATGGAAAAGATCTTTGTCTTCATCATGAGAAATGGTGGTGTGGAAAGTATTTAAATTTCCTCATCATATCAGGAGAAGCATCAATAAACCAAGTTGGACGGGGCTTTAAACAACCTGATGTGCTCCAGACCCTTCCCCAGCTCTGTTGCCATTCTCTGGACAAGCTCTGGCACCTCAATGTCTTTCATGCATGTGCCCACATAGTTCTCTGCATTGGCGCAATCACAGAGAATGAAGAGACCTTACTGCCTCTTTCTTCTTTCAGACAACTCAAGTTAGAGACTCAGCCTGCAGCTTCTAAAAAAAAAAAAAAAAAGGCATGAAAACAACTTATAATTATGCTCCAGCATAATCTGGAACATTCACCTGTTATCCTGAATCACTGCCACCCTTTCTGTAAGGTTGTTCTGCCAACAACCAGAAATTTCCAGCAGCAACTTTGTGGATTGCTTGCCTACCATAATGATGCCAAAATGATTTTCACTTTTATATACTCTTTATATATGTTCTTAGCTCTGTAGACTATTATTGTACAGTTATATAATTTCCTAACTCAAATACTTTTCCTATCAGACAAATTTCTGAAGGCCTGTTCTAACTTTGCTTCTTCTGAGGATCAAGACCAAGACACCTTCCCAAGACACTTTCTCTTACATTAGATATAAACAACTAGCTAGGAGGGGGGCTTCAGAAGAGGTTGAACTAAGAGGGGAAATTACTTCATTACCTGTATTTATAATTGGGGATTCTTGTCAATTATGCTAATTTGCCAAACATAAAACTGTACTTGCCCTGTATCCCGTGTGCATTCTTGATGCATTTTCAGCATGTATTTCAGCATGTTGTGCACCTGGAGGGACCCTTCATTAAACAGTAACTGCATTTTTACCACCTTAACCTTTTTTGGCTTTTGATTTTAAGGGCTTAAGGCAACAATACCTGAATGGGCAAACCCCCTTACCTTGTAAAAGTCTGAGTAATGCACCCTTCCTTTCAGTGAATACCCATATATTTTGAAAGTATATTTTTGTTTGGGAGACCAGTTTTGCTTCATTTAACTGACAGTCAATTCCAGTGATGCAATTTTTCTGCAAGTTCTCAGATTCCTGTGAGACAGCCAAAAAAAATGGTTTTACAGCTTTGCAATGTGAGAATTATTGTTCAAAATAATAGAAGAGAGAACAAAGCAAAAAATTACAATGAGATATAGTGAGGCCAATAGTAATTCGGTTGAAGGGATTCACATCTCAAAGTTTGTTATTTTTTCCTGTGTAGAAAAAGTAAGCACACAGATATTAATTTCAAACATATTTTTGTGAGTAAATAGCACAAAATTATGTTTGAGATACTTAGAATCATAAAATCATAGTATGGTTTGTACTAGAAAAGGCTTTAAAGACCATCTAGTTCCAAACTCCCTGCCATGGGCAGGAACATCTTCTACTAGAATAGATTGCTCCAAGCCCTGGCCAGCCTGGTCTTGAACACTTCAAGGGATGGAGCAGCCACAGCTGCTCTGGGCAACCTGTGCCAGGGCCTCCCCACCCTCATCCAGCCTAAGTGTTGAAGGCCTAAGATTTCTTACAGGATTCATAGCACTGTAGATGTGTTCCTCTGCCTGGTAGCTTGTGATTGTCTTCTCCTAGGTGATTTTTTTATTTGGAAAGTATGAGTTAAAGCTATCTAAAGAGCCTCAGAAACTGGTGAGCAGCATTCCTGCCTGTCATGGTCATTCCCTGAATTCATCATCCGATGCCTGAAGATCTTTGCTATGACAGCCATGTAAAGAGGTTGAGGAATGGGAAAGTCTGTGTTGTGTTGTGACTGCTGAAGGGAATCCAGACAAAACACCATGTCAGTGAGACAATAGAACATATGTGAAGAGATCAGGAATCTGGAACACTTCCCTTCCTCCCAACTGAATCTTCTACTCCAGAACCAGCATCAGACTCTTCCTCAGCTCTCCTTTTGTCCTTGTTAATTCTAGGATGTGTAAGTGTTCTCTGCTGGGTCTGGCTGGGAGAGGGGTCTGTGCTACTGTGCTTGGGCGGGCAGGCAGGGTGTGGAGACCTACCTTGTAATGCACTGTAAGCACACTCATCTCTTGGAAAGCTCCTGCTTCTGCCTTGTGTGTCATGGCATGGATGGGAGCAGTGTGGGCCCTCTCAGACACTTCTGGTTCAATGCATGGATAGCTTGAGCAATCAGCTGGGTATTCCAAGATCCCCCAAGACTGTCTTCCCAAGGACCAAGCAATGCTAACATCTCTGGTATCATCCAAGCAACTGTCTGGTGGAACAGTGGTCATTTGTCTTAGAAGAAGCAGGACACAAAATCTGAGTAAGACACAGGTGTGTCGGGTACAGGCCAGTTGGAAGATGGGTACCCACGTTCAAGAAAGAAACCAAAAACCTCTTGTAAATTCATCTGATGTTCTTGAAAAACTGAAGATATAAATTTATTACAGAAACTTAATTGGAAACTAAAGCAACATTACATGCAGAGGATCCCTTACTTCATCTGAGTTGATTGTCTATCGAAGTATCTAAACTTGGGGCCAACCACCTCAACCAGAGCCCTGCTGGAAGGCACTTTAGCTTCTTACTCATACATGCATGCAGGTTTGCTTGCTGAGGAAACCAGCACAGGAAGAATGGAGGAAGGGGTGCAGCTGGGTCTCCTCCCTACACACATTTAGGAGCAAGAAATGCTGCCTGTTCCTACTATTTTGCTGTTCCTCGATGCCCATCTCACACTTCAACCATTTCAGGATGCATGTAATAAGTGACCTTCTGCCAAAAATCCCTCTTCCTTCCACACTCTTTTCCAGGTATGGATTTGGGGAGCAAGCTTGGGCATCCAGGCATTACTAACTTACACTTAGAAATGTGATCTTCTGTTGGATCCCTGCTCCATTCAGGATGTAAATTGTTCTGCTCTTTGTCCCCAAGGAGATTATTAGAAATACTATCTTGGTGCACCCATACAACCTGCACAGGACAGCAGCTGGGTGAAAGACCAAGTTGTGTAGCACAAACTATTAGCTAGTGTCTCCTGGATGAAGGTTATGAGAGTTTTCACTTGCTTTGAATACTTCAAATATTTTGTGGTTGTTACATGCTCTTTTCTTAAGTGTCCCATACTGGACCACTGTTTATNGAGAGGAGAAAAATTATTTGTGGTTTCTTTCACTAGCAACAAGAAAATAAGTAACAGATCTTTAAATTTAAAACTAAAATGAAAAATCCATCATGCAACAAAGAGCTTTGAATAGTGTCTTTCAGACTAACTTCAAGAAAGGCAAACAGGTCCCCCTGTTTTTTAAGTGATCCACGGCCCTGAACATCTGTCCCAAAATGTTCAGGCTCCAGGCTGCCAACAAAAAAAGGACTGGACGTTAAGGGCTTGACCTTCCTGAAGAAACTGTACTTGGCCAAAAACGACTTTGGCTCAAAGGCTCACTGGGGAATGGACAAAGTTTCAGCCCAGAGCAGAAACTTATGCCAGTAGTTTGCTCAGATTAAACATTTTAACTGGAGATTTATTGAGAGGGTTTTGGTTTTTTGGTTTTCTATTGCTTCTCTTTGCAAAGTTGAAACTTGTTCAATAACACTGTTTCAGTCTTTCATATGGATTATCAGGCACTTAAGAAAATCAAACAAACAAACAACATGAGTTCAGAGTCAGCATGTTTGTAATGAAAGGTGGACTGGTGACCTCTTGACAAACCTTCAGCTGAGATTTTGGCAGAACTAAAAATAAAGAGCTGTTTTCCTTATTTGCTGCCAACATTTTTAAGTTTCCACCAGCTTCACTGGGCACCAAACGGCCACTAAATGCAGACAATATAATTTCCAGTACCATGCATGGTGTATGACTCCCCTGACAAGGCTGTGTTTGTGGAAAGTATTGTACCTCATGGTCTTTAACTAAACACAGGTGAAGATCACACAGGTGAGTTTATTCGTAAAGTCTGGGATTACTTCAGCTGTCACCATGGAACGGAAAGATAAACAGAACTAAAAAAGTAATGAACCTTTAAAAATCCTCCCAAGACTTCAGCCCATCTATAATTTGCACAGTGATTTAACAGGAATTGCACTTGTAGGGGCTCTGAAGCCAGTCATTTGGCTTCCTAATAGGATTGGCAGAGTTTCTCCACGTGTCTAAGTTAATGTCTATCTAAAGGCACCGCTAAGTCTGTCTGATAGCAAAAGAGGGTATCATTGAGGGGTCAGGACCTCAGAGTTGCAGTGTCTGACTCTCTCCATAGTTTCAAGTTGTTTATTTAGACCCAGACTTTGTTTTCTGGTCCAGCTCAGATGTAACCAAGTGCAACCCACCCCTCTGACCTTGTGAAATTTCCATTATTTATATCTTGCAGGATTAACTTCAATATAGGACACAAAACTGTCTCCTAGGCTAAATCTTATCAACTCCATAATTTCTTTTATGCCTAATCCACACCCATCTCTCACACCACCCTTGAATCCCACCCAAATCAAGGGAATGAGTTTCTTTAAACAAAAACCATAAAGTCCCCAAGAGGACTCACGATATCTGTGATGAAATGTCTCTGTGATTATACCAAGTTTATGTTCTCTCCTGTTTTACAGTAGTGGAGGGAATTTGCTCAAGGACTTCAGTTTACAAAACATCCCAACTGGCACCTCTAGTCTGCATTAACATTCAGAGTGAAGGCAAAGGTGCTGAAGAATATTAGCAAGATGATTGCTTCCTTAGGTAGTGCTCTCAAAGGAATGCTGAGGAGGACAAAAGCTGCTTTGCCAGGGAACTAGCAGATTCACAGCTACAGGGAACTAGCAAATTCACAGCTAGAAGGGATTCACTCACACATAGAAATTGAAGAGCTGAATAGAGTCTAAAACTAAGTAATAATAAAAGTAATTGGCCTTTTTTTGAGGGGGAAAATTAATTTCTGCTCAGACTGAGTGGAATAAGTGGGTTGGAATAATCATAAGATGTGACTGTTGATTACATTAATCAGTGTATTGGGTCAGTCAGGAAATACCAGCTCTGCTTCAGTGACATAAATGGGGAAAAATTGATTCAGAGTTCTTGTTAAGCAGCAGAGGGAGACAGTCAGTGATGTATCATACCTTTATCCCTGCACACCAATGTAATTTTCTCAATGGGTAAGTAACCACGTAAACTGAGTCCAGAGGAGACCACAAGGATTCTCCAAGGACTGGAGCTCCTCTGCTCTGGAGACAGGCTGAGACCTGAGGGAGTTCAACCTGGAGAAGAGAAGGCTTTAGGAAGACCTCAGAGCCCCTGTCAGTGTCTAAAGGGGCTCCAAGAGAGTTGGAGAGGGACTTTGGACACGGGCCTGGAGGGACAGGATAAGGGAGAATGGCTTCCCACTGACAGAGGGCAGGGTTAGATGGGATATTGGGCAGGAATTCTTGGCTGTGAGGATGTTGAGGCCCTGGGACATGTTGTCCAAAGAAGCTGTGGCTGCCCCATCCCTGGAAGTGTTTAAGGCCAGGTTGAATGATTTTTGGAGCAGCCTGGTCTAGTGGAAGATGTCCTTGCCCATGGCAGGAAGTTTAGAACCAAAGATCTTTTAGGCCCCTTCCAACCCAAACCATTGTTATTCTATGATTAATATTTCTAATTCATGTCCAGTCTCAGTGCTTTAGGTTTTTGTTTCTAGACCAGTGGTTGCTCTTTCCCTTTTTCTCCAGATTCACACCAGTACAGTCCATGGAAATCAAATCTTTTCCTGAAATAAACATGGTGAAGCATCAAGGAAAACTGGTGCAGTTATTAATCCTCCTGACTCAGTCTGTAAGAAATGTAATCAATATGGCACTGTCCTGCATGTTATCCAATGTGGCTATGTGGATGGAAATAACTACCAGTGACTAAACAGATTGGTTGCTTCCTCTGCTGCACCATGAAAGCAACACAAGACAAGGTTCATTGGCATTTACCAAAATCTTGGTTATCCTGGAGTTTTCCCTCCCAGCATATCTAGGAACTGTGAACAACACAGCACTGTTGTGGCCATAAAAGCTGGGCTTTGAGTACTTACTGAATTCCATGCCTAACTGCCTCCCACTCCACAATACAAACCAAAGCTGCAGATTGACTTTGCTCAAAAGTTTATTCTTGACCTGTCTCTTTCCTTAGCACCATTTCTTTCACTTTCTGCCTTATAAATGCTGCATGCATCTCACAGCAAATAACATAGGTATCTGTGTGTCCCATTACACAGAGCACTGGCTTCTTTTCTCCAGACCTTTAGTCCTATCTCCCCATTGTAAAGTCTTAAGAGTTTCTTTTTCTCTCTCTCGCAATGTTTGCTTTTGGCCTGGAATAGCTGGGGAATTTCCCCTTAAAAATTATTTATCAGGAAGCCTACACAGTGATTTGTAACTGTCAGAGTCTTTTAATCTGAAAAACAAATTTTATCTGGTGTGTGGGAATAATGTGTAGGGGTTGTTGGTCAACACATTTTCCTTTGTCCTTTCTCAGAGTCACTTCTGACTCCAGGGATTTATGCAAAATATTGTGTTTCATAGAATCATATAATGGTTTGTGTTGGAAAAGACATTAAAGACCATCTAGCCCAACCCCTGTGCCATGGGCAGGGACACCAGGTTGCTCCAGGCCCCACTCAGACTGGCCTTGAACACTTCCAGGAGTGGAACAGCCACAGCTTCACTGGACAGCCCGTGCCAGGGCCTCACCACCCTCACAGGGCAGAATTTCATCATATAAGCTCCCCTTCAATTCCCTGTAAGAACATGGAGGAGGATCAGTGGAAGCCCAGAGGGACTTGACTGCCTCAAAATACATTAAAACAATATTGCTGGGGGGCAGGTGAGTGGCATAAATTTGTACCTTTACTTACATAGCTGCTGGTGCCCTCATGCTGCACTGCAGCTGAGTGCCCTGGCTGGCTGCTGAGCTGCTGAGCTCCATGGTGGTAATGTTGTCAGAATTATTTTTGCTTTTATATATTCTCTATATTCTTTACACATATATTTGTAGCTCTGTAGCCTATTATTGTATTCCTAGCTAGTCCCAGTACTTCTTCCTACCTTTTCCCTAGGCAGAAAAACATATTCCAGACCTCCAAGCCCCAGGGGGGTACAAGGCCCCTATGGTATTTTTGTTCTTCCTGGGAATCAAGGTTCAAACCAGCTGTTTGAGACACATTTTCATAAACAAAGTTTAGTTCCCATCTGAGGGGGATGGATTTAGAAAGGGGCTAAACTGGGGAGGAATTGCCTCAATACTTGTGCTCATAATTGGTGATTTTTGTCAATTATGCTAATTCGCTATGCTTATAAAACTGTATTCACCCTGGGTGGGGGTGGGCATTTTGGCATTTAGGCATTTTCCATATCTGGCTCTTGGAGGCTTCCAGTAAAGACCAGTGTTTATATTACCTCCCAGACTAATATTATCTCTAATATTATCTCTAAAGTGTGTTTTTTCATTTCTAGGTTCTTTAAGGCACCAGTATCACCTCTCATGGTGGTTTCCAGGCTGTTAATGAGCAGGCACCCAAAAACAGCCTCTCAGGCACACGCTAGGGATGTCCCCACCTTGCACACATTGAGGTCACATGTTGATGAAGTCTCTGTCTGGAGGTTGTGCAGCTGTCTTTACAGCAACATCTGGAGTCCAGTCTCATCCCATTCTCTTCTTGTGCAGGTCAGTGGAGCTGGACAGTGATGGAGAAGTGTGATCATAACTGAGCCAAGCTGTGTCACCAGGACGTATTCTTAGGTGTCACTTCACTCATGGCACTCGTGACACCCATGGCACCGCTCACTGCACTATTGACTATTTTGGTATTGGGTGATGTGTGAGCAACAGTGCCCTCAAGCCTGGGAGAAGAGATGAAGTAGCAGAGCAAGGATTTGACAGAGGCCGGCCTTGAAATGAGCAAAAGTGATCAATTCTGAAATCCTAATCCTACTGATGTGATTTTCTAGCAGATTTTTTTGAGACAGCTTCTGAGCTCAATTTTGCATAATACTGGTAAAAAAGGTAGAGGTTCTTTGCTGCTCAAATTACCCCTGAACTCAATTGTCTGAGTGCAGTGTTTGGCTATACGTTCTGAGGTGAAATCCACATTTATTGTGGGACAGATACGGGTTTTGGTAACCCAGATGTTTTCAGAGTTGTCTGAGCTGTAATTAGGCATTGAGGACTTGAGGCCTAAGAAGGTTTAGAACTATTTCAAATTATCTTCCCCTAAATTGTGATAGTAATTTCTGAGAAGGGCGAGACATACTTGAAAACCCACTTCTGCCTTTGTGCGTGGGTAGAGACTTGTATGAGTCTAAGCTGGTCTCAGTCACCACGATCCCCCTGCCTGCACATCTGGAGGGTAAAAAGTCCCCCAGACCTGCTCCTGCCACCGCAAGTGATGCCACTCGGAGATATGATGCAATGTTTCCTCCAGCAGCAAGGTCTCCATTGCATAGACTGCTTCCATTTCTTCATTTCCTCTGCCTTAACCTGACATTGTCTCCTGCTCTCACTCCTACCTAGCGACCTTTGCATCCTCAAAGTGCTTTCATTTTAGTTACTTTTATCAGTACGTGCTTGCAAACCTGTTGTGAGAACATCTCATTCCTGTGTCTGGTGGAAACTGGGTCTTCTTCATAAAAAAAGGGGCTAAAGTGTAATATTGCAGCATCATGCAGAATTAACTGCTTATGAAGCTCTCAGATTTACTGGTCTGAAGCCAATAAACACTTAAACTCTTCATTCCCAAAACCTGTAAGGGATTTTGAAGCCTTGAGCATGGAATGGATTCATATGAAGCTTTGCAGAGAGGTCAGGTTTCCTAAGATGCTGTTCCAAATTTGGCTGAAACTGAACATAAAGAAACACCATTTCTATCTAGAAGTTGTCTGATAGTCAGTGATAAGCAGAACCTATCAGGTAGGAGCCTGCAGAGCATTAAAAGGTTAAACAAAGGATACTGTGATGTCCTAAGCTGAATTCTTCTGCCTAGGAGAGGTCTTCTGCTATTCAAACTGCGAGGGGACTGGACATCTGGAATGTGTCTGCAGTAGGATGTGTCAGTGAGTGGTAGTTTCTTCCTAGGAATTTGTTGCTGTCAAGATAAATCATCTTGTGCAAGTCTTTGGAATAATGAAAATAAAATTGTTCCTTCTTACTTCATTTTTCAGGGATGTGCTCCCACCACAAGGCCAGAAGAGAGCAAGTCATCTATGGAAACCATTGATAATTTCACCTCAAATTGGCAAAGATTGCTCAAAGCAAGTCCAGACACATTTGTTGCAATAACTTGTCACAAGATTTTTGCCTGCTTTTTCCTCCTTTAAGGTTTGTTTTGGTTTTTTTTTTTTTTTTTTTCGTTTTTTACATTCAGCCAACTGCAGCTCACTTTGTTGCTTGCTGTTTTGATGCCACTATAATTCTTTGGAGGTATGTGTGATTTGCGTGGCCGTTGGAGCAAAGACACTTTAATCTGCAGGGCTTGATGCAATGCTTGGTTTGATCCCAACTTTGTTTTCCTGCTGGAGCCACACCATATATTCTTATCTCATGGTGATGGATAAGAGTGTCAACAGTGTTTTGGGATAACACCTGGGTGCAGGTCATTCTTGAGGGGAAGGGATGGGAGGGAACCTCAGGACACATCACGACACATCTGACACAATGATGTGTTCAATCATAGCAGATCACACTGCACATGTCTGCAGCTGATACACAACTTAATAGCTCTGCCTGGGTTTGTTCTGAGGAGCTGGGAGCTTTCAGACACCACAAAAGGATACCAGATGCCTTGGAGATGATGACCAGCGATTTTGACTCATCTTGATGTGAGTGAGAAGAGAGAGATGGGAGCTCTCTTCTGAAGCCCTTGTGAGTGATGATGGGCTCTGGAATGTGCTGTGCATCTTAAGATGACTGGGTGGCAAGCACAGTCTTTCCATCACCTCCAGCCCTCTCCTGATGAGACCCAGGATGTATCATCATGGCTGTGGTGTGTGGTGTGGTCCCACTGTATACATGACTCTGCTACCAAGTAAGGTTTCTTTTAAGGATGTAGCGATTATGCAGCAAGACTGTGCAATTACAGGGAGGAGACAGTGTAAGCTGGTTAATAATTTTAAAACATACATTCCTCCCCCCAGTTTTCTTTTGAGTTTAATTTTTAAAATGGTCGGTAGGGTTTTTTGCCAAATACCAGTTCATCACTTTTTTTGGTGAAACTTTCACAGCTGGGGACTTTCCACGGTTATTTGGAAAAAGTGATGCAAATTGTAAATCATGTCTTAATTTGACTTAAAATATCTAAGCCTCAGACAACATGTCATCATACTGAAGATAATACACATGCTCAGAAAGTCAGCAGGTATCCTTTGAAAACTCTCACCTGCAACAGAAGTTCCATTTATTTTTATAAAAAATAGTTAAATTCCATAGCTGATCCTAAAATGAGATAATTAAATTTATGCATCAGATATATCTTTTTTCTCCTTCTTGACTGATAACAGGACCATATGAGAGAATAACTGAGGAGAAATAAATGGCTGTTGAATAATTTTAATGGGATTTCAATAAGCAATAATGGTAAGTTAGCTACGTTTCTTTCATTTGTTGGTCCAATAGAAAAAAAGCATTGCTTGGAGTTCAAAACCTACATCTTCAGCTAAATACAAAGTCATGGAGTCATAGAATGATTTGGGTTGCAAGAAACCTTAATGATCATCCAGTTCCAATGCCCTGCCTTGGGCAGGGACACCTTCCACTAGACCAGGTTGCTCCAAGCCCTGTCCAACCTGGGCTCGAACATTTCCAGGGATGGGGCTGACTCAGTTTCTCTGAGCAACCTGTGCCAGGGCCTCAACAGCCTCACAGCCAAGAATTTCTGCCCAATATCCCATCCAACCTTGCCCTCTGTCAGTGGGAAGCCATTCCCCCTTATCCTGTCCCTCCAGAGTCTTGTCCAAAGTCCCTCTCCAGCTCTCTTGGAGCCCCTTTAGGCACTTGCAGGGGCTCTGAGGTCTCCCTGGACCCTTCTCTTCTCCAGGCTGAACACCCTCAGCTCTCCCAGCCTGTCTCCAGAGCAGAGTGGCTCCAGTCCTTGGAGCATCCTTGTGGCCTCCTCTCTGCTGGAGCACTTGCCAGTGAAGACCAAGACAAAACATAATTTTGTATCTTAGCCTTCTCCACATCCTGGGTAACCAAGTCTCCCATCTCCTTATTAAGAGGCATGCATTTTTCCTAGTCTTTCTTTTATCACTAAAATACCTTTAGAAGCTTTCCTTGTTGTCCTTGGCATCCCTGGCCAGATTTAATTCTACTACAGCTTTAGCTTTCCTAACCCAATCCCTGGCTGCTCAGACAACTCCTCTGCATTCCTCCCATGTTACCTTTCCTTGCTTCCATCCTCTGAAGGCTTTTTTTTTGTATTTGAGTTTGTCCAGGTACTCCTTGTGCATCCATGTAGGCCTCCTGGTGTTTGTATCTGCATTTGTCTTTGCTGGGATGCATTGCTCCTGAGCTTGGAAGAGATGATCCTTGAATATTTAACAGCTTTCTTAAGCCCCTCTTCCCTCTGGGGCTTTATCCCATGATACTCTTCCAAGCAGATTCCAGACACCAAAGGCTGCTGTCTTGAAATCCATGACAGTGAGTTTGCTGTGTGCCCTCCTCTCTGTAAGGATCTTGAGCTACATCCAATACTTCATGGTCACTGCAGCCCAGGCTGTCCTTGAGCTTCCAATTTCCCACCAGCCTCTCATTGTGGGTGAGAGCCAGGTCCATCATAACACCTCTCATCCTTGGCATCTCTATCACTTGGAGAAGGAAGTTGTTATCAACATTTTCTAGCAACCTCCTGGCTTATGCCCCACTGTGATGTCCCTTCAACAGATACTGGGGTTGTTGAAGCTCCCTGTGTGAAACAGGGCTTGAATGTATGGCTACTTCTATTTATAGATGATTTTATCCACTTGTTCTTCCTGCTCAGGTGGCCTGTAGCAGAATCCCACTGCAATGTCACCTGTCCCTTTCTCTTCTTTGATCCTGACCCATGAGCTCATCCTCATCCATTCCCAGCCAGAGCTCCAAGCACTCCAGCTGGTCATTGACAACACCCACTGCTGTTTGTCCTCCTAAAGAGCCTGAATCCCAACATCCCGACACTCTAGGCATAGCAGCCATCCCACCACATTTCCATGGTCCTGGTAAGGTTGCAGTGCTGCATGTGTGTGCGTGTTTCCTCTTGTATTTCCCATGCTTGTCCATTTGCACAGAGACATTTAAGCTGAGTTAGTGGCTGGAGAAGCTTTGTACAGCTCTTCAGGTATTCTTCTGCTGACCTGTGATCCCTCCCCAGGTTCTGGGAGTGTGTTGCTGGCCTTGGCATCAAACTGGTAGGAATGGGATGGATTGAGGTTCTCTTTACCCAGCAACTTCAGTTTACAGCCCTTCTCGCCAGGCTGGACAACTTAAAACCAAAATTCCTTTTCCACTTTTCTGACAGAAGAACCTCATCAATCCCCAGCAGAGCAGGTTTCTCAGAGCAAGTCCCACATTCTAAATATCTGAATCCCTGGCTGTGGCACTAGTCCTGTAAGGATTTGTGGACTTTCCAGATACAACTGGGCTTTTCAAACCCCTTCCCTTTTACCAGGAACATCCAGGAAGAAACTATCTGCACTCCCAAGTCTCTTACCACCACACTCAGGGCTCTGCAATCCTTATTCATACTCCTCATATTTCTCCTGGCTCTATCCCTGGTGCTCACATGAAATTGTGGCCGTGGATCACAGTCAGTGTACTGTACAAGTCTCTGGGTGACATCCCTGGTACAACATTCTCCTGTCATATGCTGCTATTGAGGATAGGAGTAAAGTTTGAGAGATTTTTGTGGGGTTTTTTTCTGATCTCAGATCACCACATCGCTCTTCTGAGTATTTCCCACTAAAAATACAAGACAGACTGTTTAACTAAATTAAGAATGCAAATGCATGTCATTCAGTGGAATTTTATCAGATGTCTCAGTTAAATGACATCTTACCAAAACTGTGTTCTCTGCTTTTGAAATCTGACATAAGGCATGTGCCCATATATGTACAACTTTTTAATTCTTGCTTTATTATAGAAAAAAGAGAAATCATCATACTTTGCATCTTGAAGGGACTCATAGGACTTAATTCATGATAGAGATTTAAAATAGTGATTAAAAATAATTTAAAATTCAATTTCTCCAAAATGTGACAGGACAACATATACATTACATCAAACTTATTTTGAACAAATATCTTAAGTCTACTGAAAAACAACTTCTTGGTAAGAGAAATATTCAAAATTACAAGTATATGATAGTATATTGCACTAGAATTTTTTTATTCGAGGGAAGAAAAACCACAGAATTTTCTTTATTTTTAAACCATGTTCTCAAATTAGACCATAATACCTATATTTAGACTCTTCAAGGGAGATAATATTTCAAAGGTACTGAGCACCTCTTCTTTCCATGGCCACAGAAAGTTTCTTGACACTCCTCTGAATGAGATCACATTTCTCAGAAAACCTAAACATGGTTGTAGGAACCCAGTTTTGACTCATATGCCTGCAAATTTCACTCAGTAAAACTGTGTCTCTAAAATAAAGACAAACTAAACTGAACTCTAAAGTAAAGTAAAGTAAACCCCAATGCTTCAGAGAGTTGTGAAAGATGTATATGGTAGTTGTGATCCTTTACAGGGAAAGGTAGGTTTACCGAGGAATTTGATCACAAAAGTTGTTGCAAAGGCACCTCCAGGAAAGGTAACCAACAGTAACAAAATCTATCAATTCTCCTGTACCCAGAATGTAGAGGCTGGTATTGAGTCCTTAGAAATTGTATCGTAAGGAATCAAGCAACACTTGAACATTGCTCCCTATCCTGCTCTGAGTCCAGCCAGGGCCATCCCAGCAAAGAGCAGAGGTCATACCAAGATGAGGAAAAATCTCCTTGTTGGTGCCTTTCCACCTTATTTCAGTTGAAGGAACCCTTCTGCCATTTCAAGGTTTCTTGTGGTTTCAATCTAGAGATATTGCAAGAGTCCTCATCTCTTTTAGTTCTCCATGCTATATCTGCTGGAACCATCTCCATGAAAAGAAAAAAACCCAGTGCCTGAGCTAAAGAAACCTGTACAGCTCCAAGCAGTCTTTTGCAAGTGCAAGGTGCCCTGGAGGAGTATCAGCTGGGTCATGATTTTTCTTCTGGGCACCTGACCATTATTGAAATGCCATGAGAGCACTGAATACATGCCAGAAGAAAATGCCCTCTTCTTACCACTGACCTTCTCCTAAAACCCACAGCTCATAGAAAAAGTAGGACCGGGTGGTGTTTAGATTCCATCTCTGGAGAAGATTTCATTTGTGTCAAGTCTCAAATCCTGGGGGATTTGTCAGATTCCTATTCCTTTTCCAGGAGGAAGCTGGAAGAGAAGTCCATCTTCTCCATTGCTCTTTGAACTCAAAAGTACAGTAGTAACTTAGGGAACAAAAAGTAATACAAAACATACATTGCAGAATATTTGGGGTCAGGTTTTCCACTCAGGGCATATCAATTGCATGACCTGCATGCATTGTACACAAAGCATGAGCCTGATTCCACACAGATCCCCAGAGTCTTCACTGGGACTGGCAATACTATTGCAGCAGAAATTTGTTGCATTTCCTGTAGTCCACAATTTGTTGACTTCCTATTGCTACAGAGATGTAAGTATGATAAAAAACAGGGTCTGAATCAGATTAAAGTCATGGGACCTCAGACCAGATTACTAGTTGGATATTTTAAAAATTTAATTTAATTTAATTTAATTTTGTTTTGTTTTATCTTAAAGAAGAGCTTCTGACTTTGCTGCAATTGCTAAATGGCTGTCAGGTCCTGGGCAAGCCACAGATGTGGTTACTCACACATGACTTCAGATATTTGTGTTGATGTCTATTCCTGATTAAGTCGTCCATGACTGCCCTTACAGACAGCAGAGAGAAGGAGGCACTTTTAAGCTGTGGTTCATCTGATTTCTTTTAGACACTGCCTTCCCAAGAAAGTGAATCGCACCCCGAGTGTCTTCCTTTGGTTTACAAGGAGAGCCCGGAGTGACTCAAACCAAAGGATGCTTTTGGTCAGACTGACCCCAATGTGTATTGGGAGCCTGTGTCTCCCCTTCTTTAAAATGGGCCCACCCTCCCACCAGGAAAATACTGGTTGATGTCAGTGCTCTTTGAATGCAGGGAGTAACTTGCACCTCTCAACTGGTGGTTTCACTGTCAAGGCCCTGGTGCGGTCAGAAGTGGTATGGAATGTGTTAGACAAAGTCATTTATAAGTTAATTTGTGGTAGTTCTTAAGAACCCAGAAGGATGAAATATGATGCCTATATAGAGTCTAACATCTAAGCGGTTCCAGTGCTATTTGAACTCTGATTTCACAAAAGCATTAGGTTTTGTGAAAGAACGGTTTAAACATCATCCAGTTCCATTCCCTGCCATAGGAAGGAACACCTTCCACTAGACCAGGTTGCTTCAAGACCTATCCAAACTGGCCTGGAACACTTCCAGGGGTGGGGCAGCCACAGCTGCTCTGGGCAACTTGTGCCAGGGCCTCACCACCCTCACAGCCAAGAATGTCTTTCAGATATCCAATCTAATCTCACCCTCTGTCAGTTTGAAGCTTTTTCTGCCTTAATCATTTCAAATGGGAATGGAAAGACATTTAAGAAGTCACATTTTCCATGTTACCTTCAATAAACATATTCTCAGGTTTCCCCAGATAATCTATTCTGCTCTGCTTATATTTTTTGAGCAGCAGATATAGCAATAAAGACCAAATGTCAGGCATTGGACTATCTGCAGTTCAGTATTGATAACTTGTTTTCTGTAGTGTTTCCCAGGACAATTTGCTGCCTTATTTTTGAACCATTTAAAGCCTTTCCTCCATGGAATAGGACATACCAAGCCTTGATAGCCCTGTTTATATTGGCCAAATTTGTGGATTAACCACAGGTAAATCCTAAAGACAGACTACAAGAAGGGTGGAGAGGAACTTTTGAGCTGGGCATGTACTGACAGGGCAAGGGGGAATGGCTTGAAACTGAAAGAGAGTGGATTTAAATTGGAAGAAATTCTTGACTTTGAGGGTGGTGAGGTCCTGGCACAGGTTGCCTAGAGAAGCTGTAGCTGCTCTATCCCTGGAAATGTTCAAGGCTGAGCTGGACAGGTCTTGGAGCAACTTGGTCTAGTGGAAAGTATCCCCGCCCATGGCAGGGGATGGAACTGCACGATCTTTGAGGTCCCTTCCAACCCAAACTATTCTATGATTATTAAATCAAACTCACGCCTGAGTCAGGAACCTGCCTGGCTGCAAGGTGATCACTCCATCACGAGATCTCAAACCATGTCCTACTAGTTCCCACCCAAGGTAGGGGGCCTGGTGGTGGTGGTGGTGTGAAATCTTGTCCTTTTTCCTCTATCCAGCAAAAAGTCACCTCATCATGATACCAGAAAGGTAAAGTAAATACGAGCTAAGTCCATGCAGATGGGAATCGCTCCATGTGAAATGCTGATGAGAATAAAATTATGACAAATCATTAAAAAAGTTTAGTTGATGCTGACCTGTAGAGTGCTCATAAAAAAAAAAAAAATTTGGAATATTGCTGTGCTAATTCACTCCCCAGGAATTTCCCTTCTTGCAGCACCAGATTAATGACTAAGACTTCTTTCTCAACTTGTCTGTGCTGTAAGGGAGTAAATTAAAACAATCTTGACTGTTAGGGTGATAATTGTTTGCACTGGGGATTTTTTTTTTTTTTTTTTCTGGAACATGAAGGTGATCAGATTATGAATGGGAGAAAAATTATGTAAGTAAATTAAGTACAAATACACATACTCCCAAAATATCCCCAGGTTCAGAATTGCTAACTGTTCCTCTTGAAGATTTGGAGAGGGTGTTAAAAGAACTCACACATCTGCAGTGTATCCAGTCTGCTGTTGGCAGTACCTTCTGTTGCTCAGGGGATCTTGATCTCTTGTAGTGAACTTCATAACAAAGTTCAGCACCATATGATAACAAGAATAGGTGTCCAATATTTAATATAGCTTATCTACAGTAACCTACGTCCTTTCAGTATTTCTGAAGGCATTTCTGCACCCAAATAACTAATTTCATTGTGAATTCCTCATTGATAATAGAATTTATTTTTCTAAACATGTAATTTTTGCTAAGGTTCTGGTAGTGTCTGATGACTTCATCTCTGATCAGGGCTGTGTGAAATGTTCTACAAGTATGTACTAAATTGCATAACTAGAGCAAGTAGTTAAAAATAGTGGGCAGAGAAGATTTATTCTTCTGTATACTCTGTGGGAACAGAAGTACAGAGAAAAATCTCCGAAGTGGGACATAGCCAGGAACTAAAACATGCCATCCAGGTCCATGTATGATTCTCTTAGAGGTCTAGGACATAGCAAATACATCGACTGTAGGTGAAATCCAAACTTTTAAACTCAAACCAAAGAGAGGTGGATAAGCATAAAGAGGCCTGAGGTAAGAAAACCATCTGAGTTTTGATTATGACTCAAAGAAAATAAAAGAAGCCTATTTTGGTATATAAAGTTAGGAGAGATGGTTAAATTTATTTAGAACTATTTTCTAAAAATCCTTATTTTGCACTTATCAAAACAAGAGTAGAGGAAGTTGCAATAATTGAAGCACCAAGATATTAAAAATATTGTATCTGTTGGGCATGGTTGGGACAACCCATAGCATGAATATGAATAACTGAAAGAATGTGCAAAATGACATGTAGCCTAGATGGAAAAACTCAGAAAAACTTGGATGCTAAAGAAGACACTGTGGGAAGATGCTGATATCTTCCAGGCTTCCAGGTCATTCTGACCTCATGTTTTTTACAGCCTTAAAACTCTCATTTGCATTTAATGAAATATAAGCATTTTGTGCCTTTTGACCACAGTCCTGGTCTGGTGGGCGGATGGATGCTCTTGCTTATGTGCATGCAGAACTTCAGACCAAGGTAGCCAGGTGGGTCGTGCTCACCACCGTGTGTTGGGTACCATATTCTGTGCTCCCAGGTGCCCTTGGGACTTCTCTTTGTGCTTTTTTTCATGGCCTGCTCTCCTGAAGAGGATGGATGAAAAGGATTTTTTTCCCCAAGTGTTTTGAGACTTGCTGATGCAAAATGCAAGTCTCATATTTATGCTACAGCCTGGAGAGCAGACTGTAGTCATCTGCCTTCTTCCCTGCAAGCAGAATCAGACCACACAAGAGCAGTCTCCTAGATGGACATCAGCTCCTTAACTAACTAAATTGCATCTTAATATGTGAGGCCCTGGCACAAGTTGCCCAGAGAAGCTGTGGCTGCTCCACCCCTGGAAATGTTCAAGGCCAGGTTGGTCAGTGCTTGGAGCAATGTGGTCTAGTGGAAAATGTCCCTGCCTGTGGCAGGGCATTGGAACTGGATAATCTTTAAGGTTTCTTCCTACCCAAACTATTCTATGGTTCTATGACTTTACGATTCCATAAATACAGATCCTGCACTACCTGAAGTGCCGTTTCCCTCAAACACAGGCACTGTCACTGGGGCAAAGCCTAGAAAACTAAGCAGTGGTTAAGTGTCCTCACAGGTCACCTTTTTTTGTTCTGAATTGCTTTGTATCAGCAAGAAGGTTTGTTGTCTGATACTAAATAGAAACTTTTCATGCATCATTGAAGCAAAACCTGTGATAGTGCTGTCTTCAGAGAATAATCTTTGAATTCTTAGTATTCTGAGCATTTTATAGACCTCAGTGGGCACATTAGTAAAGAAATAAAGATAGAGCCAGCAACAAGAAATCTGACTAGATTTGAGCTGAGGAAAATGCTTCTGGATTGGTATGACCGTAATTCATTAGTCAACACTTGAGTGGACCCCCAGAAGGTTTTGCTCATTGAAGTCATCAGAACACTGAGTATGTATTGTTTCAGATTTGTCAAAGCAGAGAGGCCCATGCTAAATCCCCTGCACTTCAAATGGAATTTAGGCTCTGTGCTTACTAAGAATGGACACTTTGAACAGGGTGTAATCTATAAGCCCTGAAGCAAATGATCAAAAGTATATAAAATATTCCCTCCTGGCTTGAGCTTCTCAGTGCCCTTTTCCTAATGAGGTCATCACCCATGGCACAGACTGCAAGGTCAGGTTTCTAATTGTGCTAGAGAAAAACCATTTCCTCTGGGTATCCTATGGGAATCATCCAGCACATCCAATGTACAATGGCAAGGCTCTTCCAAGTTATTTCTCCAGTTATAAGAGCCTTTGAAGAAAGGCAGTGTCCTCTCACCCTGACCAAGTATTCCTGAAGCTGCATTCCAGCAGCTGTCCACAGCATAAGCCAAATATTTAGCTAGAGGTCTGAAGTTTGAAATACAGAGAGACAAAAAGGCATGCTGTTGTACTGACTTTTCCAAGTTCCCAGTAAACAAGCTCTGTAGACCACAGAGATGATGTGCATTCACTTCACAACGTGTTCGGTCACTGCTCTGAACACAGGAAAAATTTGGTGTGCGAGTGAATGAGCAAACATGGTCATCCCCTAGGAAGGAGATGTGAGGGTCCCATGTTTACCATGACACCAGATGCTGAAGGATATAACTTCTCAGTCCAAATGATCAGACAAATTTTGGGTATTCTCAGTTCTTTTTCCAGGATGGGTGAAACAACCAGGCTGTGGATAGATCCTGGAAATTTTAGCTATCTTGGACTTTGGATATCCAGCCTGGGTTTGAAAATGAGCAGTAATAAGGGACTTGGATGCACTTTTGGCATGGAAGTCTTCTGGGAAATAAAACTAGGTGTGAAAACACTTGGAAAACTCTGGCTACCTTGTCCCATACATTTCTCTCTAATTGCAGGAAATGAGGATTGTCAATGTAATCCTATAATTTATCTCCCCAAATAATTCCCAATTCCACTTCCCTGATCATCCTGAGTAAAGAAAAGCTAATTTATATTTAAGAATGAGCCAACTCTACAACTTTTTACCCTCCACAGAGTCTTCCAGCACTGCCCAGGAAATCTTGCATGCACAGTCCCTTCCAGGACACCCCCATGTGCACCCAAAGACAGACACATGTGCTGGCCACCACAATGTAAAACATCATCTGGGGCTGAAGTCTGGAGCTGATGGATTTAAATGCTTTTCTGAGAAGACAAAAGCACAAAGTACAAATATATAGTGCCAACAGGTGTGCCCTGGAGACAGAAATAGGATTCCCCATGGTCCCTGCCCTAAGGCTAGGCCTCTTTCCTTAGAATGAACACCCTTAGTAAAGTAGCTGTGACTTTTGATGCCTGTTAGAGGTCAGGCAAATGCCCTTCTTAATCCCAAGACCCTCTTTCAAAGACAGTTGGCAGGATGAAGTTTGTGTGAGTTTGTATTGCTTCCCAAGTTTCTGTAGAGGAAAGCTAAAACTGTGGCTAGTTCTTATCCTTGGAGTGGGACATGGCTTTTATGCAATGTGATCATGTCTGCTTTTCAGAAACCATGGGTTCATCACAGTCAGCAATGGAAAAGGCAGAGTTGGGTTGTAGTCCACCAAATGGTAACTGAGGCATGTTTCATAAATCCTGACATTTGAGCAGTTGGGTGAAACCATGTATTTCTAACTGGAAAATGGCAGCAGAAGGAAGATCTGGGTAGAAATATCTGCCTAGGAACATAAAGCATTTTCGTGCTGCTTTCACATTGCACACACTTTCAGCATCTGTTTATTATTCAATGCTGCCATGGAATCTTTCTGCACACAAGATGCTTGAGATAAGTTCATCCCAAGGTACGTGAGTCAAGGCAGCTGCAAAACAAGCATTTTCTGTAGCAGAAGGGCATGGTGAGAAAGACCTTTGCAATGAATTATGCTCTTACTCCAGAGCCAAAAGAATGCATGGAATGACTTAGCTAAGCTTTGTATAGCCCAAGGCTCTGTGCCAAGGAACGAGGGAAGATAGATCCCTTTTATAGCTTAGCCCCACCCAGCTGGAAAGACACAGGGCAAAGTGGCCGAAATAGCACAAATGGAAAATACCAAGAGTTGTAGAGAGCAAGAACAGGGAGCAGGGAGAGCATCTGAAACAGCACATGTGAGGAATTTTTCTTCCAAGAGAAGGCAAAAGGTGCTTGGAATTGCCACAGCAAAGAAGTTTAGGCAAGTAGGTGTATAGACTGGGAGTCCCCAAGACAGAAGCCTGCAAGGACATGAAGCAGCAGCATGCACACATTGTGCTTCAAAATCTCTCTTTCTGTAGAGACATGAAGGGAGACATGAAGCTGTCCCCACTGGTAGATGATTTTTTTTGCAGCTAGTTTAACTCTTGAGGGAAGGAGAGATTTCAAAAAGGACCTGGTGGGAAGTCATAGAAAAGGCTATCACAATGCTTGCTCCTCATGGAAACACAGAAAATGCAACTCTGAAGATGTTGACAGCCACCAGGGCAGTGACAAGAAGTTGTGCTAATATCTGTAGGACTCACAGGAGGTATTTAGATTAAATACCAAATACTGCGGCTCTTTATAAGGATGCATTACCTAAAGGCTCAAGGTAGTGAAGAGCACATAAAGTCCAGGCTCCAGTTTTGGATGTTCATTTCACTATCCAAAACATTCAGGTTCTGCAGATCTCTGTGTTTCTTCTTGGTTTCCTTGAGCTTCTTTCTACCTATGGACCTCCCATGACCAACCCTTGCTTAATTTAGGGAATCTGTTGGTCCCTAACCATCATCAACAACAACAGCCATCCTGCCACCTGTTGGTGCCCAGGCTGCAGTGTTTCTGGCCCACTTACCTGTTCTGCAGACGGTGTGAGGGACCAGCACATTCATGGCTCATAGCTGAAGCCCCAGAAGTATTGACTTGTTCCACATGTCTCAGAAAACTTTCTCTGTAATCTAATGGCACAAACCCCTGCTGGGATGAAATTCCCAGTATCATTGTTTAACTGAATATATTTTTTAGTGTGCTTAAAATTCCTGTCTTACAACCTTTGTAATTAATAAACACCCAAAGAACATATTTTACAGAGACTGAAAAAAGGAAAGGCTTTGAGGACCATGAATATGTTTTTTGTTCATTGCAATTTCCATTTGAAAGGAGGTCTTTTTTTTCCTTATAAGCAAGGACAAATTAGGTATGAAAAATACAGAAAAGCTCATGAAAAGGGAGATCAAATAGCACAACAAATGTGTTCATGTGGTTGAAGCACTTGGCTGGAGGTCAAAGGGTCAGATTTTGATCCTAGCTCTGCCACAGAGTAGTCTGTGGTCTTGGCTAAAGTGCTTTGCCAGATCTGGACTAAATACATTAGTAGTCTGTTGTAGGAGAAGGGAATACAGGTGACCTAGTCCCTGATAAGTAACAGCTGTGCTAATTACCCAATTCAGCCTCGCCCCTGGTGAGTCATGGCTATATACAGTAAAGATAAGTGTGATAAAAGGGAGTGGGTTAGCTGGTGAGAGGGATCATGAAGGAGGAGGAACCTTGAGAAAGAGGGAAGGAGAGGATCATGCAGAAGAAGGATGCTGGGGAGAGAGAATCACTGCTGTGAGGGCTGTCTGGGTCTGCAGTTAGAGCCTGGTTTTGGAACCTGCAGTCACAGTCTAGCTAGGTAAAAGCCTGCATTCAGAGTCTGCAAACTAATACATGCAGTCATAGTTTAAAAGGAAATAACCAGCAGTTAGAGGCTTCAGGGGAAACCTACAGTAGGAGCTTGCTGCAGCCAGAGTCAGTGAATAGTTTGAGTCAGGATGGCTAAGCTGTAAAGAGGAATAAGCCAGGAACCTTTTCATGCTGTGATAAACAAGGAGTCTGTGTCTCAGCTCATTTCTACCCTCTAACAAGTGGGCTGCTACAATAGTCTTTCACTGTTGTGGTGGACATGACAGACAGAACTGCTACTCAGCTGCTGTCTAGACCTGAGGATATTACATTTCCGCTAGTTGGCACTAACATGTTCCTGTCTTCCAGCCAAGGTTTTGATTAGGCTTTACATCAAAGTCCTCAAGACTTTGATACCTCCTGCTACCTGATTCTACAGAGGAGCTCTAATTCTTGAGCTGATACACCCTGCACAAGTGACAGCCAGGTGACAATGTTCATGTACCCATAGTTACTTCTTCACACGAGTGACCCAGGATCTCGTTCTTGCTCCACTGGCTACAAGGACAAGAGTTCATTTGATACCCTGACATATCCAAGGCTTTTCTCACCCTTTCCTGGGACACAAGCTGTCAAGATCCTTACTGTCATGGGATGGGAAATATTCTCTGAACAGAAATTTTGGGCAATGGAATCTAGCAGCAAGGATAAAAACTTGGTGCTGAAGCAGGAGGGTCATGTCTTGGCTAGAGGTGTTCAAAGCATTTCCATTTTCTGACCTAGCTAGTGAAAGGTCTTTGTTTCCCCAAATTTGGAGATCTCTTCTCTGTATATATTGTCTCAAGGAAGGCAACGCTTTGTACCCTGCAGATCTGAAGATTTCATCATGTGGCAAAGGGAAAAAAAAAAAAAAGGCATATTCTGCGACACTCACCAAATTCTTTTAAAAGTAAAACCTGAAGTTGTCAGAAGTACACACCTGCCCAGATCCTATTGATTTCCATAGTATTTGGGTGCCCTTATCCCTCTTAGACCTGCTCAGCACATCAGCTGTAAAGTGGAGATACATCAAATGCCTCCTTTGTCTGGTGCACATGGGACGATCCTTGGGAAAAGTAAATCTCTTATCAAATGTTTACTCAGTGCTTGTAGCAGCTGCTGGAGTTCAGCCTGCATCAGTTGATAATGCAGCTGGTGACTGAGAGCAACCCTGTTGAGAAGGCTGGGGGGTAGTAGTGGATGAAAGGCTGGAGATGACACAGCAATGTGTGATTGAAGACCAAACAGTCAACCATGCCCTGGGCTGGAACACCAGAAGGGTGACCAGCAACTCAAGAGATGCAATTCTGCCCCTCTGTCCCACTCAGGTGAGACCCTACCTGCAGAGCTGCCTCCAGCCCTGTGGTCCCCAGCATCAGAATGACATGGAGCTGCAGGAGTAAGTTCAGAGGAGGCCACAGAGATGCTTTGAGAGCTGGAGGCCCTCTGCTCTGGAGACAGGCTGGGAGAGTTGAGGGTGTTCAGCTTGGGGAAAAGGGGGTTCCAGGGAGACCTCAGAGCCTCAAGGGGGCTTATAAGAAAGATAGTGGCAAACTTTATGGTAGGATCTGTTGAAATATAGCAAGGGGTATGGACTTTAAACCAAAAGAGGGTAGATTTAGACTACATATGATGAAAACATTTTTACGGTGAGTGTGATGAAACACTGACACAGATTGCCAGTGAGGTGGCAAATGCCTCATCCCTGGAAATATTCAAGGCCAGGTAGGACAAGGCTCTGAACAAATTGGTCTAGTGGAAGGTGTCCTTGTCCATAGCAGGGTGTTGGACTAGATGACCTTTAAAGGTTATCTCCCACCAACTATTCTATGATTCTATGATGTTGTCAGGAATCTGTATGCAAATGCCACAAGCCTTTAGAGAGCTGTCAGAACAATCAGAGGTGTTCTGTGAAGGACATAACTGCATAACTCCCCTGTGTGTCATGTATCCCCTTCAGATTTTTAAGAAGTATTCTTGCCCTGAGAGCTTTCTGGTTGTAAATTTTGGATCTTCACTTGCCTTGAAGCTTTCACTCTGTTTGAGGATCTGCAGCCAGTAGCAGTAGGAGTTTTCTTCCTAACAGCAACTTTCACACACACTGTGATGAGCATTTTGGGTGAGCCATCACTAACATTCTCAGACCACAGAAAAATATCATCATTTGGTGGCTCCAGAGATGACTGGAAGATGTAAAAGGAGAAAGGGTGGAGCTGGGGGAGATCCCAAAGGACAGAGAGTAGCCTGTTCTCATACAAAGACCAGAGGGTGTGATGCCAATCCCAGTCATTTGCTCCGGGCAAACCAAGCGCATGTTAACAGATGTCAACAACAGAAATTAAACTGAGTGGTTGGGAGAAGAGACATTTCTAGAGATGCCATCAGTCACAGATGAGGTCCTAATGGAGCCAATATGTTGAGAACTTTGTAGACTAAAAATGCCACATCAGTGTTCCAAGCACTGGGGTAGAGAACAAAAATCCACCACAATCATAACCTGAAATGTTAGTCATCATTTATGGAAATGAAAGCTGACAAGGCAGCAGTTGCCTTGGTCAGAGCTGTTTCTTATTTGAAATGGTCCCATACAGAGAGATTTTGAATCAGAAATGCAGGGAAGCCAAGAGGGAATGAGACATTAAGCCACCACAAGGGATAAAAAGGATAATTTTTCAATACATAAATAGCCGGAAATCTCCTGGACAGCAGAGATGAATATTAACTTAGAGCAAGAGGACAATGGCCAATGATGACATAGTGTGAGAGAGATTGAAGCTGAAGTGGTTTTGCTGTCTGCTCTAGGTTTCACATGCAAGTGGATTGAAAGGTCAATGAATAGGCATTTCCTGTCTGATCCTCATTGTTCAGCCACTGCTGGTTTTATTTTAGTGTAGAATTGATATTAATTACTTGCAGAGCATCACAGATGTCTCACAGACCTGCAGGAAGCAAGCCATGGGATCAAAACTNAGGCAACGCTTTGTACCCTGCAGATCTGAAGATTTCATCATGTGGCAAAGGGAAAAAAAAAAAAAAGGCATATTCTGCGACACTCACCAAATTCTTTTAAAAGTAAAACCTGAAGTTGTCAGAAGTACACACCTGCCCAGATCCTATTGATTTCCATAGTATTTGGGTGCCCTTATCCCTCTTAGACCTGCTCAGCACATCAGCTGTAAAGTGGAGATACATCAAATGCCTCCTTTGTCTGGTGCACATGGGACGATCCTTGGGAAAAGTAAATCTCTTATCAAATGTTTACTCAGTGCTTGTAGCAGCTGCTGGAGTTCAGCCTGCATCAGTTGATAATGCAGCTGGTGACTGAGAGCAACCCTGTTGAGAAGGCTGGGGGGTAGTAGTGGATGAAAGGCTGGAGATGACACAGCAATGTGTGATTGAAGACCAAACAGTCAACCATGCCCTGGGCTGGAACACCAGAAGGGTGACCAGCAACTCAAGAGATGCAATTCTGCCCCTCTGTCCCACTCAGGTGAGACCCTACCTGCAGAGCTGCCTCCAGCCCTGTGGTCCCCAGCATCAGAATGACATGGAGCTGCAGGAGTAAGTTCAGAGGAGGCCACAGAGATGCTTTGAGAGCTGGAGGCCCTCTGCTCTGGAGACAGGCTGGGAGAGTTGAGGGTGTTCAGCTTGGGGAAAAGGGGGTTCCAGGGAGACCTCAGAGCCTCAAGGGGGCTTATAAGAAAGATAGTGGCAAACTTTATGGTAGGATCTGTTGAAATATAGCAAGGGGTATGGACTTTAAACCAAAAGAGGGTAGATTTAGACTACATATGATGAAAACATTTTTACGGTGAGTGTGATGAAACACTGACACAGATTGCCAGTGAGGTGGCAAATGCCTCATCCCTGGAAATATTCAAGGCCAGGTAGGACAAGGCTCTGAACAAATTGGTCTAGTGGAAGGTGTCCTTGTCCATAGCAGGGTGTTGGACTAGATGACCTTTAAAGGTTATCTCCCACCAACTATTCTATGATTCTATGATGTTGTCAGGAATCTGTATGCAAATGCCACAAGCCTTTAGAGAGCTGTCAGAACAATCAGAGGTGTTCTGTGAAGGACATAACTGCATAACTCCCCTGTGTGTCATGTATCCCCTTCAGATTTTTAAGAAGTATTCTTGCCCTGAGAGCTTTCTGGTTGTAAATTTTGGATCTTCACTTGCCTTGAAGCTTTCACTCTGTTTGAGGATCTGCAGCCAGTAGCAGTAGGAGTTTTCTTCCTAACAGCAACTTTCACACACACTGTGATGAGCATTTTGGGTGAGCCATCACTAACATTCTCAGACCACAGAAAAATATCATCATTTGGTGGCTCCAGAGATGACTGGAAGATGTAAAAGGAGAAAGGGTGGAGCTGGGGGAGATCCCAAAGGACAGAGAGTAGCCTGTTCTCATACAAAGACCAGAGGGTGTGATGCCAATCCCAGTCATTTGCTCCGGGCAAACCAAGCGCATGTTAACAGATGTCAACAACAGAAATTAAACTGAGTGGTTGGGAGAAGAGACATTTCTAGAGATGCCATCAGTCACAGATGAGGTCCTAATGGAGCCAATATGTTGAGAACTTTGTAGACTAAAAATGCCACATCAGTGTTCCAAGCACTGGGGTAGAGAACAAAAATCCACCACAATCATAACCTGAAATGTTAGTCATCATTTATGGAAATGAAAGCTGACAAGGCAGCAGTTGCCTTGGTCAGAGCTGTTTCTTATTTGAAATGGTCCCATACAGAGAGATTTTGAATCAGAAATGCAGGGAAGCCAAGAGGGAATGAGACATTAAGCCACCACAAGGGATAAAAAGGATAATTTTTCAATACATAAATAGCCGGAAATCTCCTGGACAGCAGAGATGAATATTAACTTAGAGCAAGAGGACAATGGCCAATGATGACATAGTGTGAGAGAGATTGAAGCTGAAGTGGTTTTGCTGTCTGCTCTAGGTTTCACATGCAAGTGGATTGAAAGGTCAATGAATAGGCATTTCCTGTCTGATCCTCATTGTTCAGCCACTGCTGGTTTTATTTTAGTGTAGAATTGATATTAATTACTTGCAGAGCATCACAGATGTCTCACAGACCTGCAGGAAGCAAGCCATGGGATCAAAACTTGGGATGGGAAACTGGCATCCAACTCCTTCCTGCACTGTCTCACCTCACAAAGCTTTTGGCCAGACTTCTTAACTAACACTGAGATTTTGCTCCTCTAGAACAGAGGTGAAAACCTGCTCTGGTCTCTCTTGCTTACTGAGATATAAGCTCCTCATGCCAACATTACTGAAGGGGTGCCTTGGATTCCTCCAGGTCTCCCACTTTTCTGGGAAGTAGCTGATTTTGCAAGGGCTCAACACGCTGAAAGAAAGCAAAGGTTTGGGTCACTGAGCAAGTGATTCTGCTGACCTGGAGGTGGCTGGAGACCTTTCCAAGCTCTTTCACAGGGCATAAGGATGACTGTGTTGAATCAGACCAGGTATGTTCCCTTTCCCCAACCCTTCTGTGTGGAAGGGTGAGAAAGAAGCATACAAACAACATCATTGGGTAGTGATACTGCCACAATAACTCCTCTGTGCCTACAGAGTTGTGGCTTGGCAACTTGTGAAGCCCCAGGTTATACATTTGTCTACACATATGAATATCAGAATACTCTTAAGAATATTTCTTGCCTTAGTTAAACAGGGGTCTTTAGGATCTGTATAAATGCTCAGTACTCATAATACCTGTGGACAAGGATCTCCATAACTGGACTTCAGACCTTGTGAATCTTGACATTTTTATAAGCTTACTGACCAATAAAATCATTTGATGACCCAAATTCTGTCATTACTAGAAACAATGTCTGATTATTCTCTGTGATCTGGAGTACCCTGTTTTGTAGAGATACTGTGTCTCTTTCATCTCTTATGAGACTGAACAGCCACAGTCTTTTCATACGTTTCTGAAAATAACATTCTTTATTCTGATCCTATAAAATCTTTTCTAGTTCTGCTATATCTTTGATGAGGAGTAAAGCTCAGAGTGCAAAAGACCTTTCAAGAACTTGTATACTCTGGTTTCTTAAGTGACATCATCCTGTAGTTCTCTATCCCTTCCCATGTAATGACCTCCCCATAATAGCTTTTCCTGAATATTTTTTAGTCACAGCTGAGTGTTCAGGTGACATTTTCATAGAATTCATTTTGTATGACTTTAATATTTCTTTACTGAGTGCTAAAGGGTGTTTCAGAGAGACCTTCTCTTTGAGGGAAAAAAGGTTGTTTATGTTAATCAACATAACATAGTCTTTACTGCCTTTGTCTTTTATCCCTCAGCCACTCCTTCTAGAGAATTTGATGTGTAATGGAATACAACGCATATTTTTGGCAGTTTCCTTTAGTTACTAGAAATATCAGCTTCTGTGATACCTGCCAGTCCCTCCTGCATTTTCCTGCCCCTGGCATTCGTCAGCAGTGGCTGCTTGGAGTAGGGGAGTGTGAGTAAACTCCTCTCTACTTGCAATATCTGGCTTGGTGGGCAGGTACTGGAACAAGCAGAATTCCACAGCAAACTAATGAACTGAAGCAGAGTTCTAATCATGCTTTTCTGTCCTTCTCAGGACTTAACCGTAGAATGAGAGAAAGGTTCAGATTGCAAGAGACCTTAAAAATCATCTTGTTCCAATCCCCCTGCCATGGCCAGGGACACCTTGCCTAGACCAGGTTGCTACAAACCCCATCCAACCTGGCCTTGAACACTTTCAGGGATGGGAGACTCACAATTTCTCTGACAATCACTCTCTTCTTCTCATGCATTAGAAGAAATTTCACCTCCTTTATTACCACAATGAACAACAACCTTCCAGGAGAGTCTCAAAGAAGGCCCTTACTGGCAGGCAGGGAGCTGGATAATTTCTTAATTGCATCTCTGGAAAGAGTTCAGTTATAACTATTTCTTAAGTGTGGAAAGAAACACTTTGTGTGGGTTGCTCCAGCATTTAAGGACCTCCTACAATGTCTGATTTACAGCAAGAAAATGGTTTTCCTGCTAGGATTAAAATAAAAGAAGTATCTTGTTTTAGTCTTTCCAAACTTCTCAAAACTCACAGAAAAGCAAACAGAAAAAGAGCCAAACAACCACTCAGTCATATAAAACCATTTCTCCGTCTCTTCTCATTCATGCTCCTATGTGGAACAGCTGGGAGCAGCTTGTTCAGAGACATCAACTTATGGTCAACTTAATCTCCTTCACAGAAACTGAATAACACGAGTGAAAACACATGCTTCTGACAACAGCCTTCATATTAACAGACAGCAAACAAGGGCAACACTGGAAAAGAAAGCTGCTTCCCTCTGTTCTTCATAAAACCCCCTACTACCTAAGTAGAGCTGGTAGAGCTCGTTCAAGGTATCTTGACAGGTTAATTTATTGTTAGTCTTTTTCTAGCTAAAGGGTCCAAAGCAAAAAAAAAAAACCAAAAAAAACCAAAAAACTTTTTTGGGATTTGGCCTGAAGCTTGTTTCCACATATCCAGGGAAATTTAACATTGCCATCCTCTCTTTGGTGTGTATTGTATGGATGTCTCCCTTCCAAGTTTGGGAACAATAAGCTTTATTCACTCTAGTCACAGGAACCATTTCATCAATATGAAGCCTGACTTGAATCCCCTTAAACTGCTCAATTACAGTCATGTCAAGGATCTGATAACATTTTTCTGCACCAGGGCTACTCATCAAACTTTCTGGGGTAGCAGTCACCCCAAATCAGAGGCATGGGTTGTGTAAGAACTTGGGAAGCACCGACCAACCCATCTCCTCAGAGGCCTTTTCATGAACCTCAGCAGATACAGGGCATGACTGTCCCCAGCCTAATATGAAGTCTAATATACAGTTGGATTATTTGAGATACACAAGCCAAGGAAAGCAAAGCTTTTGCCATGGGAGGACTGTTTCAGAGTAGCTGGAGGTCATATCAGAGGTGAGGAACATAAACCAAACCCAAATCTGCCTTCTGGATGACTAATCGGGCTGAGCCATGACTGAAGATCAGATGGTGTCTCATCTGCAGCCAGACTCTGCTATCACACTCCACTGGTGCTAAAAATTAATTTGTAATCACCTCTCCAGAGGAGAAATCACTAACAGTGTACAAAGTGCATCTAACTTTTTGAAATGCCAGGAATACTACAAACACAAGAAATTGTAAAGCCCAGTTTCCTAATGAGCTGCAGTTCTTGGTGGATTCCTTTGGTTCCTGTAAAGCTGGTGAGCTCTAACTCACATTTTTCTTGCTGTGGAGTCATTTATAATGTTGTCTCTCTTACCCCATTCTCAGATGAGCATTTGGAGGATGTCTCTCCTGCCCACCTCATGGGAACATAACACAGCTGAGACATGAAATAGACCCAAACACACACACACAACTCACAAAAGCCTTCTTTTAGGGGATTGTTCATGGTCAGAATGATTTACATCCAAGTACAAAGAAATTAGAGAAAATTCATAATTTCCAAGACTTTGGGGTTATCTGGAAACTTTGAGATAATCTTATCTGGGTTGTAAAACTCAGGCCAAAAAACTACACTAAATAGTTTCTGGATAAAGCCTTTTTTTTTTTT
>VWYP01015592.1:132108-189917 GCA_013400435.1 Pycnonotus jocosus
CTTTTTTTTTTTTTTTTTTTCCCTAACAGGCATTATCATAAAGAACAAACAATAAACTGGGATTCAATAGATCAGCATTCAGCATCTGATTTTGTGTTGCTTAATTAATTCTGTGCTTCAGTTCCCTCTGGGCAAAATATAAACAACAATACTTCATTCTTTCACATTATTGTAGCTATTAAATATTTTTAGAGTCATTCAGATACCACAGTAGTGAGAACTATGGAAAAATCTATACATAAAACAGAGCTGTTTATATTTCTGCTGATAGCAGAGATATCACAGAGATTTTCTTGTATAGTGGGAGAGGTGTTGCAGGGATGGTTGATTTGTGTTCTTTTTTTATAAAATCCCAAAGTGTGGAGTAGATGCTGCTTCTGTTGTATTACACACTGAAAAAAACCTTTAAGCTCGGCATCATCACAGTACAAAAAAAGGGAACAAATACTTCTTAGCCACAATGTCATTCTTCACAACTTCAAAGTACTTTACAAATATCTGCCAGGAAGCTGACTTTCCACTCTGATGTTCAGATTCCCAGGATATTGTTTCTATTTTGGTGAATTGTTTGTTATGGCAGTATGACCTTCCTGAAAGAATAGCTTCAACATTTGAGAACCCATCCCTAGCAGAACTACGTCTGAAGCTGCATTTTTCAGTGGCTCATCTAAAATATATTTATAAGCATGTGTCAATAATCCCATTCTTTCTTACAAACTGACAAGATGTTGTTAATAGAAGGAAGAATGAACCAAGACTTTCTCCTCCAATGCCCAAATAAGGAGGTTGAAGTTATGCTTTCATGGAAGGAATTGAGATTTAAGATTATAAACACAGTTTTTGCAGGGAAAAAATATAAAAGTTGAAATGGCATGTACTAAGGAGACCATCCTCCTGTTATTCCTATCTTCAGAGGTGATGAAGAGCACAGAGAGCTGTGAGGCTGCTCCTGGGACAGTGAATGGAGAATACAAAACTGAGCTTTGGGTGAGATGCTTGAAGGACATGGCCCTGTTCCTGGGCAGTTAAAGTCAGTGGTCTTAAGAAGGAGCTCTCTGCAAATAATTTCTCCTGGAGAGCTCTGAAATAGACTTGCCTGAGGAACTGAGACCCCAGGAATCAGTCTAAGGACTTCACAGCATGGCCACTCCAAGCTCAGGGGTGAGAACACACCTCTTTTCCTGTAAGTGAGCAATACAGCATGGCCAGCATGGGCTTCGGGGCTGGTTCCTAGGGCAGTGGGACTGTGTGAGTTGGCATCTATGTGTAGCAGAAGGTCTGTTTGCTAGACCCTTCTTTGTAAACCCAGTAGTGAATGTGTTCCAGAAGGCTTCAAGACAGTGCAATGAAAATCAGCTGCTCAGACAAAGTGTCAGTGAAGGGTCCAGCTAAGGGAAAAGCTGTGAAATGAGCCCAGACAACAGAAATCACCTGCATAACTTCACTCTGGAGGAAACTTCTTTCACTTGGAATCTTAGATTCAAGGTAAAACTTGGTCATTGGAAAGGAGAGAAGAAGGCAGAAAAGAAGAAACTGATCACTTAAGTTTTCCATTGTGAAGTTCTGTAGTGGTTTGGTTTTTTGCTTCCCTCTCCCCATCTAAACATTGAATTTCACTTTTTCTTGTGAACAAACACATCCAATACTTCCAGCAGCACGGGCACTGAAATCCACCACCAAGGCAGAACAGCCTTGCTGTAGCCTTTTCCAGCATAATGCACTGCAGCAACAAGCAGTATAAACACATCAGCCTGGAGAAATAAACATTAGACTAAAGATTATTTAATGATTGTTTTTAATTAAGTAATTTGTTGACCAAGGCTGGCAGCACAGGCTCCTATCTACCATGAAGACCTAGAGGATTGTGATCTGCAAGAAGTGTAAATCAGGGGAATTTCTTTGAAGTCCAGATACAGTGCCAGTTTATACCCAGATAAGGATGCGAACCTTTGAGTCTGTCACTTGTTTCCGCTGGAAAAAGAGCAGGCCCAGGTTTTGTTACTAAAAGAGATCAAAGAGGTGTAGTTTCTTGGAATCAGGGGAGGAGGGAAAGCCAGTCCCCAGAGATTTCCTGCTGCTTCTGTAGGAGAAGTGAAGAAACAGCCAAACAGAAAAAGCAAGCAACAGGGTTTCTGGTATAACCAAGTCTCCTTTTAAACATCTTTCTCCATCTGGGATGTGTATAATTGCTATCTTCCGGTTCAAGCCACAAATAAAAGGCACTGTAAACATTTTAGAAGGGCCTGGTTTCATCCTACCTAAATATAGGCAGTGAGCTGTGCTTTCCATGTTACAAGCACATCATTCTAGGCTCTGTCTCTTACTGATAGAGCGTGTATGCTTTCTATGACATAAGCCAGAGAAGCAGCGACAGAGACCTGGCCTAAGACTGATATTCCTGGTTTATGGCTCTCACCCTCTAGAGTCAATGGTTTGCTTAGAATCTGCTCAGCCTTGACTCTGCTCTGAACTCTGTGTCTTCAAGTCTAAATAAGCCCAGAAAGTCAACCATATCCTGGGCTGCATCAAAGGCAGAGTGACCAGCAACACAAAGGAGGGAATTCTGCCTCTCTGCCCCACTCAGGTGAGACCTCACCTTCAGAGCTGCCTTCAGCTCTGGTGTCCACAAAAGGACATGGAGCTGATGAAATGAGTCCAGAGGAGGCCACAAGGATGCTCCAAGGACTGGAGCCTGTCTGCTCTGGATACAGGCTGGGAGAGCTGGGGGTATTCTGTCTGGGGGAGAGAAGCCTTTGGAAAGACCTCAGAGCCCCTGCCAGTGCATGAAAGGGCTCTAAGAGCTGGAGAGAGACTTTGGACAAGGGCCTGGAGGGACAGGACAAGGGGGAATGGCTTCAAAGTGCCAGATGGCAGGGCTAGGTGGGATATCAGGCAGAAATTCTTGGCTGTGAGGGTGGTGAGGCCCTGGGACAGGTTGTTCAGAGAGGCTGTGGCTGCCTCACGTCTGGTGGTGTCCAAGGCCAGGTTGGACAGGGCTTGGAGCAACCTGGTGTAGTGGAAAGTGTCCCTGCTCAAGGCAGGGAATGGATGGTTGTGACGGTCCTGTCCAACCCAAATTGGCAATGTTGATTTTAGGGTTGGAATGGAAGACCATAAGGGTCTTTTCTAACCTAAATGATTCTATGATTCTGTGTGTTTTTCCACTCAGGCTGTGCTGACCCCACCAGCAGAGTGTGGCAGTGACATGAAAACACAAAGGTTTCAAATGCTCTAGGTGGTAGATCAGGCCATTGGGAGGTGTTTGAAGGTACAAAGCTTTTTGTACCAATGCTAATTTTCTCCTGGATCAACTTCAAGCCTCAACAGAGCCAGAAGGATAGGTGAAAATGAACAAGGATGGGCAAGGCAGATTTGAAGGCCTAAGTACGTCTCTGGCATAATATTCTTCCATATGGTCTGCAGTAAATATTTATTTAGGAGTGCATTGATACACACAGACATGCTTTAAAACCTGATGTTCATGTTCACAGCCATGATGGCACAAAGTACCATATTGTGGTATTTCCCTATAGTACTATAGTGGTTATTTCCCTGCATATCAAATTGTGTGTGTCATTACCTCATCTCATCCCCTTCTGATGACTCACATGGTCGCCCTCCCAGCACAGAGAAAAATTCACATCCTGTTAGTACAGTGTGGCCAGAGGAGGTTGGTTGCTGTGCCCCAGGAGGACAGGAACACTCACATGGGAGCTCCTGTGCTCATAGTACCAGAGCCTCCTTTCTCACACGTGTATGCTGTGTTCCTAGACAGTTCAAACTCTTACACGCTTTCTTGAACTAGGCTTCAATAAACTCATCTTGGTGTGGTTAGCCTGCCCTGATGGACACAAATGTAAAATAGGAAATAATTCTTTATCCCTGGCAGAATATGATAAGGCATGCTTAAGTGCCATGTCTATAGAGACAAAAACTGAATGATAGAGTTTAAGATTAATTGGAGAAAAAGTATCAAAGAGGATAATGTATTGGTGGGTCATGCCCTAGACTTGGCAGTTTTGACGGGCTGGACTTCTTGTCAAGCTGTCTACTGATTCACAGTCTGCACTCCTTGGAGAACATCTTAGTGATTGCACACAAATGTTCATCGATGGAAATGAGCAATGTTGAGCTTGTGACAAAAATTTCAGGCAGCTCTGTTGGCCACAGCTGAAAAGTGAAAGGGCTCTTGCAGCATGTACAAATCAGGGTGAATTCTTGGAGGAAGTGACTAAAAGGTGATGCTGTCTGTCTGGTTTTATTGCTGTTTGTTTCCTAGAGACCTACTCAATCCTTTGGGGAAACATTGGGATTAACAGGAATTTTGCTTGTAAACTCAAATGCTCTGTATCACCCCCTTTGTGTGCTTACATGCCAGGAGCTTATCCTGCAAACCTCTAGAGAAATATGAGACATCTTCTTTGCATCACATTTGTTTAGAAATTTGGAATTTCTTTCTATTTAGTGTGGTATTCCTCCACCTTAGACTTCTCCATACATGTAAAATGTGCTATCATGGAGGTTATGAAACAGCAGTGTCCTCTTTGAGCTAGAGGAGCACTCAAGCTTACTTTAAGACAGCATATTTACTGCAAGTGAAAGGAAAAGATCTGATGTGGCATACAGCACTTTTGTACCAGCACAGAGCCTGACAGCAGTTGTTACATCTTTTTTTTTTTTTTTTTTTTTTTTTTTTTTTTTTTTTTTTGGAAAAGAAGATTGCCCTCTAAACCAAGACAACGACAACAATTGTAAGAAATCTGAAGGTAGCCCAAACCAACAGACCCCTTTCAGCACCACGATTTGCTGTGCAAGAGCACAAAGGGAGCAGAATAGGTGGGACATATGATCAACATAACAACACCAACCAGTTTTATTAGATAGGTCGAATAGGGGAAAGGTATGAGACTTTTTCCCTTTACAGTGATTGTCAAAGGGAATGCATGTTTAACCAGATCCTTAATTTCTCACAATATTTTTAGGTGGCTGAAGGATTAACGCAGCATAAAAACTCCCCTCCTCACCAAAGTGCAAGGAGCTACGTCCTGCAAAAACCCAGATGGTAAAGATTCAAAAAGCTCTTCCAGAAATTTGTTGTGACTATGACTATCAAAATCACATCACTGTTATTTGAGCAGAGGGAGTGGCTGCAAACTGAAACATAGCTGCTTGTTGCCTGAAAAACTGTGGGCCCTGAGAGTTTGATAAATTTTACTAGGCGGATTTTTTTAATCCAAAACCCACAAGGGTGAATGGGACAACTTCAGAATAACTGCAGCCTCTGCCTTTATGCATTTAAGCAGCTTCATATGGGGACAATAGAACTTCATACAGGGATACAGAAAACATTTAGTAATTCTTAGCTGAAATGTCTCAAGCCGTGAAGCCTGTAGAAATTCCTAAGATTCAGCTGACTTAAAGAAGAAATTAATACTCAAATACTGGAGCCAGAAAGGTTAGGTTAGCCAAGAGAAAACAATTCTAAGTCAGTGCAGGTTGTTTACTCCCATCCCAACCTTGTTTTGAAGAGGCTTGTGGAGTCAGCTCTCAGTTTAACATCAGCAACTGCAGAAATGCCATCAGAGGCTTATGCTCTGGAGGGAAAAACAGCTTTATTTCACTAATCAAAACCAAACAGCACTGATAACAACAAAACTGCCAGGACTTCACCCACACTAAGGAAAATTCTGCCAGATCCTCAGTCTGTCACCTACAAGGATTGGAGGTTTCCTCCAACATTCACTTTAAAGTAATATATTTTGGAAGGGAGGGAAAATACCACTTTAGTATTGGACTGTGAGGAAGCTGTGGTATCATATTTGTTTCCTTACCTGACTTTTGCTCAGAAATAACTTTTTTTTTTCCCCTTTGCTCTTCTGCTGCATATTCCCATGGGGTTAGTAGATCACCCCATGGGTGTGGCAGAAGAGCAAGACTGATAACTGTGCATACCAGGACACATATTCAGAATAATATTCTAATATTTGAGGCAGACGAATTGGAAACACATGTATCTCCACAGAACTGAAAGCTAAAGCAAAACTGTTTATCTGTTGGATTTTATGTACTAATACTGGCAAAGAAATCAGTTATGAATAAACACTGTTGAAAAAAAATTAAGCACTACTTCAGGATTGTCCTTAGAAATGCCTTTTCTTCTCCCATGCAATTATCTAAATGGCACTTACCTCTGAGCAGGCAGAAGGTGAGGTTGCTTTGTTCATGCAGTTGACTGCTGGTCCCAGGAGCGCGTGGAAGTCCCTGTAGGGAATGTTAATTTCAGATGCCACAAGCATTAAGCACCTGGACAGACATATTGTCCACAGGGAAAGCCTGGCTGTCACCTTCAAGGCAAAGATTTCTCATGCTTGGGACTGGGCACTCCACATCAGAGGCAGCTTGGTTGCCTATTTGAAATCCTTGGCCCAGAGAGATAGAAAGGTGGGTCTGGGATTTAAGAGAAGCTCGTAGGTCCTGCAGGAGAAATTGTGACATGTTTTACATGCATCCACGGTCATTAGCCCACATTTGGAGAGCTGATGTCAGTATTTGCACTGTCCCAATCTTGAGCCGGACCTACCATGGAGCAGCCAAAGCAGAGAGTAAAGCAAAATGCAGGTGATTTTTTCCTTCCATTTTCTTCTCTTAGTTCCTCAGAGAATAATAAATGAGACAATAATTGGTGTCAGGACATTGGGATTTTGTGTCCCATTCCTCTAGTTCTGTGAAGCTGTGCCTCTTGGCTGAGTTAACACCTTGTTATGAAGATAGCACTTTCAATACAGCTGCCTGGGTAAAGAGTCCAGTACTAGACCAGGCCTGGGAAAAAGTTATGCCTGCAAGACAGTTGTGATTTGTCCAAATGACTATAAACATAAATTGAATTCACAATGTGATTTACATGCCTATATAAATACAAGTGCCATACGTGCCACCAGCAAAATCTCTTTGCCAGTATTTATTTAAAATTCTGTCCTCTGATTTTATTTCCCTTCTTCATTTTTATTGTCTGCCACATCCAAAGTTTCTGAGACTTGAAAGCTTTTTTTCCTGAGCTCCAAGTTCACAGACTCTCTTCCTGATAAAGCAGATAAACATCTGAAGCAAAGGGGTGTCTACTAGAATATAGGCCAGCCAGCCTGGGGACCTCTCAGACCAACAGGGTTGGATACAGCTGGAGAGTCTGGGAGAAAGGAAAAATCTCAGTTCAGATAAGATTTTTTAACTCTCTGAAACAAATTTTCAGCTGGAAAATGCAGTCCAAATTTGGCATCTTCTGGGGATGGAAAATATACAGCTATGACTAATTTCGTGACTGTCTTGTTTTTCCTCCTTGATGCTTCTATTAGATTTTTTTTTTCAGAGAAAACCTGTGAGAAACTGAGGTCTTGTTTCAGTGAAGTGTTGAGATCACAGGGCATGTGTTTGGGTGTTTTTTTTTTCTTTTTCTTTCTTTTTTTTTTTTCCTTCTGATCTCAAAGCAGAGAAAGAAGACAAGCAACGAAGGGGGAGGTCAGCAATGAAGTTATTTCGTACACATGCAAACACACACTTCAGATCTTAGTGATGCAAACCAGATGTCCACTGTCTGAGTTTTAGGAATACATTAATTTAACGCATCCAGAGTTGTGGAAAATATGGAGGCATCTATCAAAATTTTGCCAAAAGAAGATTTAGCTATTTCTAATAGTAATTATGCATTTATATAAAATATCATCATTATAAGTTGATCCTTGATTGGTTGAACTATTGTTCTTTAAGTACTTGAAATTTCTAATACTCCATTATTTTAAAGAGTTTGACTGAATTTTTTTGTTCTGTGGTACAAATTTGGAATTTCTCCTTTTGTTGTTCCACTTCTGAAATTTAACTCTATTTTAATCACTCTGATATCCTAATTTTTAAAATAAAAGCTAATTTCCATCAGCGTCATAACCATATTTATAACTTCATAACATTCATAACTCCGATGGAGGTTCTGATGAATTTTTGGTTTGTTTTGTGCTGTTCATTCCGGTCTGTACTGGCCTCTGCTTCTGGTTTTGTTACCAGTAGGGGTTTTTATACATGTGCTTCATAGGGTATCATTTAAACTCTTTGGTTGCACACAAATTGAATAGGAAGACCATAGCCCCAAAATACAGCTTCAGTGGTAATTTTCAAGTCAATAAATGTTACAGTTTGTTTCAGAATTCCTGATCTCACTCTCATAATCCTCCAATAACCAGTTACAAGACCTTGTTAGTCAGTGAACCGAGAGTTGGATTTTAATTAGAGGGCATATTTACAGTTTTGGTTTAACGTCATTATTCTGCTCTTTGGGTATCAATTGTTATCACACTGCTCTTCAGAAATACACTACTGTCTAGTTAGTCTTCTGATGTAGCTGCAGCACTTCAGGTGAAATTAATTCCCCTTATTTTGATGTTTATGAAGTGGAGGCATCCCCAGGAGTTCTGAGTATCATTAGCTCAGCTGATAACTTATATATCTGCATTAGATCAGCTGAATCTCACCTTTTCTGCCTTAAGCCTCAGTCAATGCAAAATTCAAATGAAATTGAATTAATCCAGCAGTAAGTGATGTCCTCTTCTCTCTTTGAAGACCACATTGTGATTCCCCATTAGTTCTCTGACTCTTTTTCTGCTCTAGCTAAAGGACCTACTCTGCTTTAAACAATTCCAATCCCTAACTACCCTACCTGAAAGCAGAGACACAGCATTTATGACACTGCTATTATGGAATAGCTCTAATATCTGCTTGAAACTTCAATGGATGTTTGTCCAAAGGACTTCAGTCTGTCCCAGCCTCTGAAGCATGGCTGTAAGAAGGCTTTTCAGGTGTCTTTCATGCTTCATATGGTCCAGGGCAGGACTGGATGAAGACAGTTTAGACAGAGCTTTTCTTGCACCCCTTTCCCAAGCTGCAATTGTGGGTGCGCTCCAAGCTGTGGTAGGTCTCCACATGAGCACATCATTCATTTCTGAGAACCATGTTCCTGGATAGCTAGGGATGGGTGAGAAAGGATTAAAGGGGATTTTATGTAAAACTTGGCACACAGATGACTGTGTTGGTTTAGCACAGATGGGGGGGAGCAATTGGTGATTTCCCTTTGAAACTGACAACCAAAATAGCCAGTTGGGTGCAGGTATACACCTCTGGGTCACACAGCCTTAAAATCTAGAAGGAAACCTGGGATCGCTCTCTTCCTTTTCCGACTGGCCAGAGGTAACATCGTGCGGTGGCTGGGGCGGGCCGGGCCAGGCTCCGCTGCCCACCGGACCGGGCCGGCCGAGCCCCTTTTCCCCGGGCTGCCGGCAGGGAGAGGGGAGGAAAAGGCCCAGCAGCTGCTCTGAGGCCAAGGCTGGGAGGAGATGTTCCCTTCCCCCTTTCTGGGGCTCTGGGAGCACTCCCAAGTTGGGCCACCCCAGACTGAGACTGAGGGGTGGTAGAGAAAAGGCATCCATCAGTCTGCTTAACAACTGAGATCCCAGCTGCTGTTCCTGAACTTTTCACCATGGCTTTGAGAGCTTTGCAGCTCCTGTGGCAGAGATCATGCGAGCACCACAGGCCCAGACAAGCTTTAACTCTTTCCTGACACAGATTGAGACTTTTTTAACTCCAACCTTTTTCTGAGATGAGAGAAAAGGCCAAATTAGAGATATATAAAGGGGCAGTATGAAGATATCTAAGTCAGTAAACAAAGAGTGACTTCTTAAGTAGGAGAGATGACAAGTTGCCTGAGTTTTAGGCTGAAATTTCCTGAAAGTTTTAGTAACAGACTGTAATATGAATATACCAAAGTAATCCTTTAAATCATGGACAATACAAATTGGAGAGACAATTTCTGGACTTGAAAGCAAAGGTGTTTGTGGTGGACTGAGTAATATTGCATTAGAATCTGTGATTCTTGTGGTACCATGAGATGCTTGAACAAAGAGAAAATGAGATGAGAAGCCCCTGCACCAGTGAAGAAGTGAGAAGACATCTCTGTTTCCTGAGTTGAAAAAAATCCTTTGGCTTTGAAGTTGCTCATTTTTAAAAAGTGCCACCCCAATCTGTGAGTCTACGACCCATGTGTGTGGTCACGGGAAAGGCTACGTGAATATGGGAGGTTCCACAATTGCAGAATGTCCTGGGCGGGCTGCTATTGTGTGAGTTAGAGCCACAAGCAGACTGTTTCTCTTGTGGAAAGTTACCAAAACAAAGGAGAGACTTCTCTCTCTTAAAGACTGAATGAATGACTCTTTTATAAGTGGTGCTGACCTGGAGTTCTGAGTTTTGCTTCTTTACACTGTTTGTAAGAAATGAACAGTTTGTAAGGGGGAAGGGAGAGGTTTTGAAGGTTTCATTTGTTATTTTTTTCTTTCCTTTCTTTTCTTTAGTGTACGTGTTAATAAAATCTATCTGTTTTACTTTTAAGTTGGGCCTATTTTGCCTTTTTCTCCCAAATCCCATCTCCCAGTTAGTAAACAAAATTCGGTGAACAGTTTGAACCACCACATATATGATGCCTTGACTCGAATAAGCGAACCAAACCTTGACAATGACAAGGAGGATTACAGGATAGAAGTCAGATGAGATGTGAAGGATGTGAATGTAAAAGGAAGCAAAGGATTATTCATGAAACTTTGTGAGAGGAAACAGCACAAATGGGATGAGGCCCAAAAGAAAATGCCAGCCTGGCTTTCAGAAAACTTAATACATTTTTAAGATGCACAGAGCAAGGATTAAATAAGCAGTGTGTTACCAATCTCACTTCAGTCCCCAGTAAAATCATGATAAAGATTATTCTGTGAAGTACCGAAAACTACCTGGAGAAAAACACAATCATCAGACACAGCCAGCACGGCTTCATGAGAGGAAAGTCATGCTTGTCAAGCCTGATTTCCTTGTATGACAGAGTAACCCACCCAGGTGATCTAGGAAAGCCAGTAGATGTCATCCTCTTGGATTTCACTGAAGCTTTTGACAGGCTCTCCCAGGATTCTTCTGAACAGAATGTCCAGCCCACAGCTTGATAAACACATCATGTGGTGGGAGAGCAACTGGCTCATGGGTCAGGAACAAATGGTGACAGTGACTGGGTGACATCAGGTTGGCACTGGTCCCTGGTGGGGTTCTGCAGGGCTCCATCCTGAGCCCTGTGCTCCTCACGATCTTCATTAACAACCTGGACACAGGACTCAATGGAACACACTGTAAATTTGCCATTGACACTAAACTGGGAGGAGTTGTCAACTCCCCTAAGGGCAGAGAGGCCCTGCAGAGAGACCTGGACAAATTGGAGACTTGGACAATCACCAGCCATGTGAAGCTTAACGAGGGCAAGTGCTGGTTTCTGCTCTGGGACAGAGCAACCCTGGCCATGTGTATGGAATGGGGAATGAGAGGCTGGAGAGCAACTGTGGAAAGGGACCTGGGGTTCCTGGTCCGTGGCAGCTGAACATGAGTCAGCAGTGCCCTGGCACTGAAGGGACATCCACGTCCTGGATGGCATCAGGCACAGCATTGCCAGCCAGGCAAGGAGGGGATTGTCCCACTCTGCTCTGCGCTGGGGCAGCCTCACCTTGAACATGGTGTGCAGTTTTGGGCACCATGGTTTAAAAAATGGCATTAAGCCACTGGAGACTATCCAAAGAAGGGTCATGAGGATGGGGAAGGGTCTGAAGGGGAAGCCCTATCAGGAGCAGCTGAGGTCACGTGGTCTGTTCAGCCTGGAGAAGGGATGACTGAGGGGAGACCTCATCACAGTTACAACTTTCTCATGAGGTGAAGAGGAAGGGTAAACACTGACATCTGCTCTCTATTGACCAGTGACAGTCCTGAGGAAATGGCATGAAGTTATATCAGAGGAGGTTCAGGCTGGATATTAGAAAAAGTTCTCCCTCAAGGTGTTTGAGCACTGGAGCAAACTCCCTGGGGCAATGTTCACAGCACCAAGCCTGATAGAGCTCAAGAAGAATTTGGACAGGGCTCTGAAGCACAGGTTGGGATTGTTGGGATGTCCTGTGCAGGGCCAAGAGCTGGACTTGGTGATCCTGATGGGCCCCTTCCAACTCAACATATTCTATGATTCTGTTTTCTGGGTGCTATTTTAATTTCAGCAGTAAGTAGTCTTCATCAGGGTCAGATTTACAAGAAAGATTATTCAGTGTAGCAGTGATTCAGATGCCTAACCTCTCCTGGACAGCTCCTGATGGACAAGGTTTATGCTGCTAAGTAGAAAGTTACCTACGATAAAAAACAGAAAAGTAATGGAAAGACTGGGCTTTGTCCTCAGGCTCTAAAGAGGACCAGGCCTACCAGTGCTGACCTGGTGGAAGGTGCTTCTCAGGATTCATCAGGTTTCTTCTTGTCCTACCCAAATCCTTTCTGATATAGTGTGTTGAAAGAGTAAAGCTTCTCCCATTTAACTCAAGGTGACTTTAAAGCGTTAATGGAAGATGTGACATGCTGTATCCAAGTTCCTGCTCTCTCTCAGGTGACTAGAAGATAAAACTTATCCAAAATCAGAGTGCCCTTGCAGTATTGCTAGAGAGCGTGCCAGTACATTTCTCTGCTGCTGTTTTGTGGGGCAGGGCAACATCTGGATGTCTTTACCCGAGCAGATGCTCAAGAGGAGACAATAAAACATTTGGATTATGAGCTCCACTGGATTTTAGGAATCAATTGGGTATTAAAAGGCTGATGCCAAAACTTATGCAGTCCTTTTCTTACCACCAAGAGACTATCATAGGCTGCTATGGAATGCCACTACTGTGAGCATAGAAGACTGGGAATTTAGGGATCTTTAGGGTTAACAAGCAGTTAATTGAAGCTATTTGGCATTGCTCTAGTGCCAGAAGTAACAAATAGATGCTTAGTCCTTTGGTGGAATTTAACATCTAAATTTGGAAAGATTTTCTTTCCAATTTCTCAAAACCTAATGGTGTAAATCACTTTCCACCATGTCAGAAGAAAATCCCAGGGAACTGTTCCTGCACATGCGCCGTAATACGGTCCTGGAGAGCGGCCGGCATCTCTGAGCCCGGAGCACGCTGCTGTACCATCACTGACAAAGCGAGGGGGCGGGCTCTCATTTGGGTATCCAGAGACTGTTTATTCGGGGACACAAACAGGGAACAGCGGAGGGGGCCAGAGATGAGAGCAGGCTCAAACAGGTCCAGGGACGAGTACAGGATTGGGCTGAGGGCATGGGGTTATATACGAGACAAAAGAGCCAATAAGGACAAAGGGAAGTGGTGCAGGGGGTGGCTAGGAACCTGGGGGAATCAATAGGATAGCAGGGGTGGAGTACTGTGGTGAAATTAGGCCAATGGGGATAAAGGGAGGGAGGAACATTCTGGAAAGGGTGCATAAATGGTAGATGAGGGTGGAACAGGGGTCACATCAACTAACTAACCAATAATGTAACAGAACTTAAAAGATATTATCATATGGTTGCAAAGGCCCATGGAAGGGAGGATTTTCTCACCATAATCTAGAGGGGTGTTTCTCCTTGTTTGCATCAGCCCCACCAGGGTTGAGGCACAACTACCCTGGTGGCAGGTCCCTGGGTCCTGACAGGGAACTGAGAAATTTTAAAAACAACTTAAAACTGAAACAAGATAATAGCAATAAATTCAAGAATACTTTATTTTTCTCTCACAACAATAGTCCTCTGCTGGGAACTTTGCCTTAAAAATGCTTGCTGGGAGCATCCCTGGCAAAAACTGAGCACGTGAAGGGCTTCCAGGCTAATGAGTTCTGATAGATAAGTGCTGAGACTTGTCTGGTGAAGAGATGGCTCCTTTCTTTTTTCTTCAAGAAGAGCTTTTAGAGGATCATTGTTGGATAACCACAATTCACATGAAATATTTGCTCTTTGGAAAATGAAGATGAGATAGTCTTGAGTCTGGCAGAAAATCCCAATAATCTCCAGAGAGCATGGAACATGAAAGGAAAATACCCTTGGCTCTGCAGTTCAAAGAACAGATAAAAAGTCTCCAAACCATGGCTCTTCTTTTAAACCATATTTGTAGGCTTTATTGTAAACTCCTCACACGTCTCCTTGCTCTAAATTTCTCACTCACACCTGTTCCTGGTTTTTTGCAGTCTTTAGGCGACATATAGGACAGAGGGTCAAGTTCCCTTTGACGTGTGCATGTAAACTGCTGGCAGAGCTTCAATGGCATTGGCCGTAACCTTGTACAGAGATGCACTGATCCTGCTACACAAGGAACCATGGAAAGATGGGAGTACTGACAATCTTTCTCTAAAAGGATTACAAATGAGACAGATAAATAAGCATATATTGGAGTGAGAACAGACTACTAGGTCAGCAAATATAATAGGGTTTCTTATATCATTTGCTGCAATGTTCAAGGTTAAATGTGGCTCTCGGTGATTTGTAAGAGAGTGTAAGAGCTATCCCTTAGACCTAATACTGGAAACAATGGTCGGAGTCCTGAGCTCAGGTCCTACTGGAAAGCCATGGGTTGGGCACAAAATACTGTGAGGGTATTGACACAGGTGTTCCATAGAAGCTCTGTCTCCCCCTTCCCTGGGAGTGTTCAAGGCCAGGTTAGACAGGGCTTAAAGCAAACTGGTCTAGTGGAAAGTGTCCTTGCCCATGGCAGGGGGTGGAACTGGATGAGCTTTGAGGTCCCTTCCAAACCAAACCAGGCTGGTATTTTATGATTCTATAATTATATATTGCAAGAACTGAAGTGGGAAAACTAAAATTATCAATAATTTAAGCACCACTCAAAATTATTTTGCTAATCTTTAAACAAATCCCAAATTTTGGCAGAATTTGCCGGATAGTTTCAACAGGAAGCTTTAGAGCAGGAGATGAAGGCAATGATGAAGAGGCAGTATGACAACGATTCCTGCCTGGAACTGTTCAGTGGTTTAATGTTGTGAAAACGGAGACTCAATCTCTGCTTTGACCAAGGACGTCACATGCCCTCAAGTTCTTCTGAGCAGCTTGTTTTTCTGTCACCATCCCTGACTGCTCCATCCTTTCAAGGGAAGAAGCTCTCACTGATTTTTGAACTTTATTGGAGCAGATTTATTCGTTATTTTTGCTCTTTTGTGGTAGTTAGAATTATAGTTTATTTGCCTCCACATGACATACATGATATAAGGTACTAAGGAAATGTTTGAAGCTAATAAAAACAGCACAAACACCTCCCAGTTCCTTCATCCTGCTGACTTCAAAATATACTAGTTGAACTAAAAGTGCCTGCTAGGACAGACAAATGTATGGGATATGAAATATTTCTGGGAATAGCTTGCTAAGATGCAAGCCAAGCATCTTATGTTAGGATCGTGTTCATAAATCAGGAAAGAACTGTGAACTCATTCTGATCCTACCAGTCCTGGAGGAAGGTCACTAAAAACTCAAGCATAGTATGGACCATGTCTGAATTTCTAGTGTTTCAAAAAGGATAAACACTTTGGCCTAGATCATGAATTAGCAGCATATTTTTCCCCAGAAGTAAAAAAAAACCTGCAAATCATAGTCTTAGACTTAAACATTCCTTACCTTCCTTATTAAACCTTTTTTTTTTTTTTTAAATCAGCCTAGAACTAATTAAATACACATTAGTAACAGCATGCAGGAAAAAAAAAAACAACAGGAAAAAAGTATCTTTTGTAATATTTAATCAGGGCCATATTTAAGTCAAATTTGAATGTTTTTTCTTACAAATACTCTTTTGTGCAAATAGAGGCTTGCCCAGAGGAGCCTGTTCCTTGCATTATGCAGGCAATCAGGTTGAAAAATCAAATTGGTCTTATAATCTATGAATCAAACTCTGTTTTACAAGTGTGACTGAGAACAAAGATCACCAGACCTGAAGCAGGTATCTGTCCTTTTCTGAATCCCACTAGTCCAGTCCTCTTGGATGGGAAGGCAGAGACATGGTCTTTCAAGCAAAGTAGAGGTCCCCCAGTTGCTTTCAACCGTTGCTTAACATAACTAATAAAATATTAATGGAAAAATAGGGCAAAGGTGAAATCCTGAAGAAACCTCAGTTCCTGACATTGCCAAGGAAATCCATGGTCTAATAGTGGGTGTTTTTAAAGCATAAGCTCCACAGAACTCACTGTCCTATAAGCACCAGAGGACAACAAGGTGTAATAGCAAAGACAAGCTGTTCCAAGAAAGAGCACAGCACAAAGGGTTTCCTCTTGCATTAGGCACTGCATCTGGGATTTCAAGGAACTGAAGAGGCAGTGGTGTCAGTTATGCTCAACATTTCCATTCCTGATAAGCTTATGGAGGAGCTTCTGGAGGGTTCTGCAGACCCCTTGGGGCTGACGTGATATAAATCAAAGTAAAAATTGACCTGCATATTTCTTCTTTCCTTGTAATGAGAAAAAATCACTAATTTAAGCCAAGGAGAAATAAACAGCCTGCATCAAGCTCTACAAAGTCTGGTTGCCAAATACAAAAACACTGCTTCCACTTTGGCTCAGAGTAGCAATTCACACAGTACACCCTCGGGGCCATGGTTCAACCTCCCTGCATACTTACTTTTTTTTCAGGTGGGAACAGCCTTTAATTTTTTATCACAACTCTGCTATCTGCCTGCATTACTTATATTATTTATACACATGCATATCAGATCCTCAGTAAACTAATTTGTAGCCACTGAAGGATGCCAAGAGCTGATTTTAATTTTCAACAAAGTAGGTCCTTTTCTGAAAGCTATTACATTATTCTCAAATTAAATAAATTAAGCACTTTTTTTGCCTTTGGGTCTTTTTAAAAATTATTTTTAATTTTGTTTCAGGGAGGTTGGTAATTTGAGATCTGTTCTGCTTCCTTGCTGCGTCAGACCCCACACTCAGAGTATGATGATGCCTTAACTCTTTGTTCTGGGACATTCTCACATAAAGGGGCTGTGTTAGTTGTCTCTTCAATGACCAAATCAATGGGTTGGTTTTGAGGTCAAAGCTATGTGTGTGCAAGAGGGCTTTGTGGTAAGCCAACTCACATAGAAATCTATAGTGGCTTGGGATCAAAGAAAATATTGTTTGTAATAACTTGGAGAAAAATCTGTGGACAACATTTGCTGGAAATGAGTTTGTGGGGAATATGAGACTCCTGTATTTCACACACTCTGTTTTTCTGCTTGCTTCTAATAAATGTGTTAATGGCTTGCTTTGTGCCAGCTGAACTTGATAAACTTCTTGGAAGAGGATGAAGGATGATAAAAACATGTGTTTGGAACAGCTGAGCTAGGTCCCATAGAAGAAGGAAAGGTCTCTGTTTTGCTTTGGGTGGAGTTGTCAGCTGCTGGAGTGGTTGATGAGTAAAAAAGGAGTGAGGTTGATCTGGGACCTCAGTAATAACCTAAACGCTGGAGGAGACCTGGCTTCTGCTGCAAGCAGCCAAGAGCCTGGGGGAGAGAGTTACTCACCAAAAGGCTGCTCCTCCCACTGCTGGTGGGGTGCTGGGGTGCTAGATTTCTCTGCTCACATGGGGCAGTTTAGACCAAGGTTACAATTGGAGCCTGAGGAGTTTGCTCCTGAGCCTGCAGTAGCCTCCCATGAAGCCTGTGCCTCTTGGAACACACATCCTTATGGAATACTCTCATGGAAGACAAGTTTCATTTACATAACCTCACGCTCATGCCAAACATCATATCAACTCAGAAACATCTGTCCAGATGAGGAGAGATCCAGCATGGACAGGGGATGAAGGAGGAGCATTGTATTGTCCCCAACATCTCTGCATAGCCAGCAGAGGAGCCAGAGTGTCTTCCCTGTGGGAAAGGGAAACTACAGAACTAAGGACAACTGTTGTGCAAAGAGGGGACCATGAGCAAACCTCTGGGCTTTTCCCCAGAGAATGAAACCTATCATGTTTCAAGTGTTGATCTATCCAGGACTGAAATGAGGTACTCTTGATGCAACTTGATGTGAAAAGGCAAAGACAGTGGACAACACCGATGCTCCATGTAACACAGAGTGACACAGAGAACTTCCATCTGCATATGGAGAATAGCATCAGTTTCCAGAGATAATATTCATAAATTACTAAGCTTAATCAAATCAAGGCTTTCTATATTCTGCTATTTCAGTTATCATTCCCTACTCATTTTCTTAGGGAATACCAGGTCGTGGGAGAGATATCTTGACAGTTTGATAATCGTTTGCAGTTTGATAATCCTATCAGAGCCTTGATGTCACTGAAACCCATGATCAGTTATTCACAGATGAAAAAAACACTGCAAAAAAGGCAAAGGATAAAGGCAGAAATTAATACCATAAGAAAACATAAAATCATACTGCATCAAAACTGAAAGGCACATTTTCATGATGAAGATTATGGAAAGCACCAAGGCTGGAATAGACTTGTGAGGTTTCTGCTTAGATGAACATAATCATCTCATGATATTTCAGAATGCATTAGTAGGTGAAACAAACACAACAACCAAATTTGGAAACATTCAGGCAAAAGAACCAAGGATATTTAAGGTGTTAAAAATTAGCCTTGTTGCAGAAGTCACAAAGTACTGAGACTGTGTAGCTGTCAAAGCCAGGAGAAAAAAGTGTGTCTTGATCAGATTCTTAGAGTGCTATGGAAGAAGACAGGAGAATTTTCAGTCTCAGGAGAAAATAGTGGAATGAGACCTAGAGGATGGAGGTTGGATCTAGATGTGTAACAAGTCATTGGAGCAGCTTAAAACAGAGAATGTGGTTGAATTTTCATTGCTAATAACTCTCCAAATCACCACAGGATATTTTTCTCCATCTTAGGCCTGAATTAACTGCCAAAATTCTAATGACCTCTTACACAAGAAGTCAGACAAGATGATCAGCCTTGGTCTCCTCTGATCTTAGAGCCTATGACTAATGTATCATGTGTTTGTTCTCTCATTCTCTCTAGGGAAGAAGAGAGAGTGGGCTGATTTGTTTTGGAAGTATTATTGGGAAGTTTTAGTGTTCTCTACTGTTTTTTAGACAAGGGGTCAGAAATGTGTTATAGTTGTGTGGTGGTGGAGAAGTGACATAGTTGGACTGTTTGGGAGGGTTCTTTATGAGGAGCTTGTTCCATCCTGGTCACTGAAAGTGCTTTGTATTTCATATCTCCTCTATTAGAAAGCTTTTCGGTGCCAGAGGATTGAGATATTCCAAGTCGGGGAGCTGTGGGTGATCATTTGCCACTGAACTCTTAAGGAGTGGGTTTATGGCTCGGAGTTGTAGGAAACTATTATGTACAGAAGAGGCATTGTCTGATTCCATATCTGATGCCACTTGATGTGGTGCTTTGGGTCCCATGGAAAGATAACCCATGGCTGGTTTTGAAGATCTGTGTTGGCCCTCTGCTCATCCACAACTTTTCTTTTATAGAAAACGAGCAATGTAAAACCCACCAATGTTTGCGGAGGAGACAGTATTGGCCCTTTGAACTCTGTCAAAGTTCAAAGATGACCGGTAGGGCTTCTTAGTCACTTTTCAAATATTAAGATAGCTCCTACTAACATTTGCAACCAGCCAAAGATAACTATGGCACTCAGATATATCGATGGTGTAACTAATCAAAATTATTTTTAAGGGAAAAAATATTTATGCAAGAAAACAGATTATGTTCTGATTTAAAAATGTCATTGCTTTGCAGTGCCTAATGACACATGCAAATCACCCTTGCTGTTAGTTTCTTCAGCAACAAGAAACTATAGTGTGTATATACACACTAAATACTATACAGTATAGAGTGTGTATATATATACTAAATACTATATCAGAAAACACAAAAAAAGGAAAGAGCAAATTTTGTAAATATACAGCAAATCTTTACCATTGTATTGAACAAAACATTCCATCCCTGGAAGCATTCAAGGCCAGACTGGGGCTTGGAGCAACCTGGTCTAGTGGAAGTGTGCATGTGTGCTGGGTTGACTCTGGATGGATGTCAGGTACCCACCAAAGCTGCTTTATTACTCCCCTCTGCAACTGGAGAGGGGAGAGAAAATGTTGGAAATGAGTTGAGATAAGGGAGAGGGCACTCACTGAACATCATCACGAGCGAAACAGACTGAACTTGGAGATATTAATTGATTTTATTGCCAACAGAATCAGAGCAAGATAATGAGGAGTAAAATAAATCTTAAAAACACCTTCCCTCTACCCTTCCCTCCTTCCTAAACTCTCCCTCCATTCCAGTGGTGCAGAAAGACAGGGAACCGGGGTTATGATGAGATAAGCTTTAAAGTCCCTTCCAACCCAAACCATTCTATGATTCTATAATTTTATGATTGTCATCACTACCTGGGACAGTACAACAGAGCAGTGAATTAAGTAGGCAGTTGTAACTTTACATGTAAAGAGAGGTGGGATTATGTACCATATGCACAAAAAGCAGTCAGGACTAGAATTCATCTGAAGCAATGTGGACCTGGGTTTTCAGAACCTTTTTAGGGCTGACCAGAACTAACTGGTCCAAAGTCACCAACAAAGAGATATAATCCCTGTTCATTCATCACAGCCTGTAAACAATAACTGCTGGACTATTTTGGTTAAGACCTCAGCTTTCTGCTATGGAGGCTTTGTAATTTATCCAAACCTGAGCACAAGAGCTAAAAAGCCTGAATTTGAAGTAAGTTTGGCTTCTAATTTTAGATTTGAACTTCTTATTTTTGTGGCCAGCATTAAAAAGAGATAGGAATACAGCATTATTGGCAGCATTTGTACTTCAAGGAAGAGGATTTAATCTGCCACTTTTTGCTGAACAATCCAACCCACAAAACAGGCAGAGGTTGTGCACCAGGAAAGAACTGGTTCACTATTTCTATAACAAATCATCATTTGCCTCCAGGCACTATTCACACATACAATAAAACTTTCCCTGAAAATGTAGCACCCTGTGTTAGTAAGAAATACAGAAGCTGGAAACACAGAATGAAATCCATTGTTCAATAAAAGGAGTAGAAATCAGGATGAGAACCAAGATCTTTTGACCTTTATCATTATGAGAGTGCTCAAGGAAGGGGAAATCCTGTTCCCTTCAATTCATTAGCAAAGTGCCAACTTCCTTCCGGAGGGTACATACTTTGATGAACTCATACTTAAGGTACTTTTATCCTCCTCTCCAGAACCTTTCAGGTCTCAGAACAAATTTTTTCTAAGATCAATGAGAAAGTGCAGGTTTCCACTTACATCGACAATTTTTAAAGAAATTGTTTGGGCCTGAACCCTATGGGATATCTGGTATCTGCTGTAGCCAGCTGCAGTTGGGGTGCTGACTTCTGTTTTCTGGGGTCTTGAAAGTGCTCAGGCATTCATTATTTTGCATCTTTGAGGAAGGAGGTCTGGTCTCCAAAGTGATCCTGGCAAGTCTGAGTGGAAATCTAAACCAAAAGATCACATTGAGGCTCAGAGCATCCTATCCTTTTGTTCATACAATCACAGAATCAAAGAATCCCTGGATGATTCAGGTTGGAAAGGACCTTTGAGATTATCTAGTTCTACCCTCCTGCCATGGGCAGGGACACCTTCCACTACACCAGGTTACTCCAAGCCCCATCCAACCTGCCCTATAACACTTCCAGAGATGGGGCAGCCACAGCTTCTATGGAAAACCTGTGCCAGGACCTCACTACCCTCACAGAAAATAATTTCCTCCCAATATCCCATCTAACCCTGCCCTCTGGCAGTGGGAAGCCATTCCCCCTTGTCCTGTCACTCCAGACCCTTGCCCAAAGTCCCTCTCCAGCTCTCTTGGAGCCCCTTTAGCCACTGCCAGGGACTCTAAGGTCTCTCCAGAGCCTTCTCTTCTCCAGGCTGAACACCCCCAGCTCTCCCAGCCTGTCTCCAGAGCAGAGGTACTCCAGCCCTCAGAGCATATCCACGGCCTCCTCTCAACTTGCTCCAACAGGGTTCTTCCTGGGGGGCCCCAGAGCTAAACAGTTAAATCAGATGGGATTTTCAGAGCTTCAGCTCATGTTGTGCAGTTTAGACCAATATTTAGGCTAATTTTAAAAAAATGGTTTGCAAAGGAGAGGAGATTTAAAAAGAAATATTGCTCAAAACTACTCAGGGATCTTGCAAAGATCTATCATAATAAATACATTAATATATTAATAGATCAAAACCAGTCATAATAGATCTTGGGGAGGTCTATTTCAATATATGTACATTAATATATTTGTAGATATTCCCAAGAGTTTTGAGTAATATTTCTTTTTAATCTTTTCTCCTTTGCAGAGCATTTTTTTATTAACAGATATGCTGGGAGAGTCATCCTGACACATTCTGGTGTGCACTCCCTGATGATGCCAAGAACTGTGTTTCTTGTTTCCTTTCTCCCACTGTACTCCTGTATCTCTGGTGATGGAACTATTGTAACTCACATGACTCAGGTTTATTCAACATGCTGCCAGACCCAGTGTGCTGTCAGATTTGTTTATTGGGATTATATCCTTCCAGGCCTTTTATGGAAAATCACAGAAAGCCTCTATTTCAGTATGTACACTTTTGGTATCAACAAACCATTGAGTAACACAGTGCTCCCTCCCCTCCATGGTAGCTTGTCATATAAAATTCTCTTGTCTTACTCTCTTTTCTGAACCTACCTCGTTTTACCCACATACGTGAGGAAGACTCAGAAAAGCTGAAAATTTTTGCAGTATGTTTTACACCCAAGTTTGTTAAGTTTCATGCCATTTCTAAAATTTGGGAATGCAGAGGTGTAGCAAAAAAGGATGATTAAGAAAGAAAAGCTTCTGCAAGTGTCTTAGGTTGTCCTGCTAGTCAAGAGTCACTGTGTTAAGGTAAATGCTTCTGAGTAATCTCAGTAATCACTTCAGCTATGCAAATCTTTTGAGTGTTGCTCCTTCTGGCAAGAGTCAGTGTTGACATAAAATAATGATTTATTTTTCAAGGGGGTGACAAGATCTCTTCCTGAACCTACAGCAAGATCTGTGCAGCTCCTTGAGATAAAATAGAAACTCGCTCCTCATCCCCTGCACAATCCTCCAATTGCAGCAATGACCTTTGAGAAGTGAGTGTGAAGAAGGATGGCTCAGGTTTGGCAGCACATCTCTCCTGACCTTTTCCAAAATGCTGTTTGTTGGAAAGGTGTCCTCACCATGCATGTTTTGGCTCCCAGTCACAGCTCCCAGCTGTGCAGGGAAATGCTCCTGCTGGAATCTCTCCCCTGCTCACACGTCAGAGCAGAGTCGTGCTCTTGCACATTAAGAATGTGCACAAGCCAAGTACCAGAGCTAAGATGACAATTCTTAATCACCCACTTGATTATATTTAACTGTTAGCCTAAGGGCTTTCTTTTACTTTTCAACTCCCTTGTGCTGATAGTATTTATACACATATTTAACTTTATGTACACAAGTATCTTATGTCAATTAGCCCACTCTGATAAGTGAAGCATAACACATACGTAAATGCTTCCAGAAAGAAAGCTCTGATCCTGTTTATATCTTTTATATCTCTACAGGAAAATACTCTATGGTCTGTAAATCCAGTCTCTATGAAAAACTCATTTTGTCACACCATTTTGCTGTTGGATAATGATATTACTGCTGCTGTGGCACATGAGCACTGCAAGAGGACATTGTCTGAGGACTTGACACAGCCAATCTTAGGTGAAGGTCCTTCCACAACCTTTAAAACTGGATCAAAAAGTGTCCAGAGTGAGGGAGAAGTGTCCACAGGTCAGAAATCAAGAGAAAATTTTGCCACATTCAAATCAAAAACCTTGCCCTTACCTGCCATAATTTTATCACTGTCATTTGGCTTTGAGCATGTTAGAAAAAACATATGTCAAGTTGCCAATCTGTAGTGTATAGTTAATGTGTCATCAGGCTTAGTAATGAAGTGAAATAGGAGTTGTATGTCTTTTGAATTAAGCTGAAGTATAAGGTGCTGTTCCTAGAAATGGCTGGGATTTGTAACCCAAGAAGTGTCCTCCACCTGAAACTGTGGAGTGGCTGCCCATGTTTTAATGGCCTGTTTAAGAAATACTGTTGCTGTCCCTAAAAGTGGGATTTGTCACCTATTGTGCAGCCAATCTCACATGCAAAGCCATTTGATTATTTTATATTTTCAAAGATGTGTGCTAGGTAGTAAACCCACAGAAAGCAGTCTCAAAACTTCACAATAAATACATATTTTAGCAAACAAGGAAATCTTGGTTCGTTGGCTACAAGTTGCCTAGTTCTCTTATTAATTAGTATCCTACCTTCTATTGGTTGAATGATTCTCTCGCTTCTCATTGTAATTAGTTTGCATGCTCAGTCTTTCTCTTCCTTTGAGTTGGCGGGTTTCTCAAGTCTGTGGTCCATGAGCCAGTGGTCACCATCTCCCCCATGGAATTACCTCTGGTTGCTTTGCTCAGTGTGCAAGCTGCAGGGTGAGCTCTGGGTGGTAGGAACCCAAGGCAATAGGACTCATGCTGGCACCAGCCCCTTGCATTACAAAGGGCACTGCAGGGACCTGTGGGACAAGCCAGGAGACAAGAGATACAGCAGGAGCAGAAAACTCAACAGGAAGACCCCAGACTAAGAGTAAAGGGTATAATTAACCCTTTTCATACACACATGAAGAAATCTTTGCCTTCTCCAAAGATTAATTCTTTGAATTGCTTTGATTACTATGTGCTGCACTCATCTCTCCATTCAGCTTCATTGTAACAATATAGTAGAACGTGATCTTCAGGTTTTTTTTTTTATTCATGTTACCTTGAAATTCAAATGCATTTCTTTGATCCCATGAGTTTATTAACACCTACTTGTTCAAAGCCAGGCTGTAACTATTCTCACTGTTGTAAATTTTCATTTTGTTGGAGGGCATACATGGAATTTGGCTCCTACTGCAATCTGAAGAAGCCCACCATAACATATAGTCACATAAGATTCTCGAGAATGTCCAATTTTCAGTTGTACATTAGCATTCTCTCCTCAAACCTTCCACCTACTCAGTGCTAATCATCTTCTTGCTTAAACATCTGGCCTTCAGACAATCAGAAAAAGTGTATAGACTTATAAACTCTGAGGCTGATCTTCAACCTCTCACATTATCACTCAATAGCAGACATCACAGGCACTCTACTTCTAATAAACATCATATGCATACCAATGGCTTTGGAAATCTTCCTTTGCTAGAACATAGGAGGTATCCAGGTACACTGTCAAGACTACAAGTATTCAAGACTAAATTGCACAATATATGTTTTATATTTGAATCAAATTGGTGGGATTGGCCAGATTAAATATAGATGCATGTGATATTAATATTTGTCTGAGCTCAGCAGTTTTGCCACTGGAGAGAAAGAGTACTTTTAGAGACTGATTGTAGAAGACTGATCCCATACAATCTTACAGAGATAAAGATTGGGAAAGTCCTGAAAAGGTCACCAGTATCCTTACTCAGTTTCCAAAGGTGGATCAAGCACTTCTGGACCTCTCTTAGGAAGTGCTTCTCTGAGGTCTTTCTAATAGAACAGAAAGACCAGGTGCTGACTTCAGTAGAAAACTGTTAAAATAGAGGTAGAAAAGACATTAAGGTGGCTTAATCCCACACTAATTGATGAAGTGTTAATGGCTAAACCTGACAACTTAATTTCAGCTTCTGAGAAGTTTAGTATCTGCTTTAAATTGTACTTCTACTGTTGGCCATGAAAAGAGAAACCTCTGAAGGCAGCTCTGTATCACTGTTGGTTGTAAACCAACACCCAACACCTTAAATTATCTACCCAGCATTAAGTAAAATGGAATTAATCTGATTTCTTGGTTTGAAAGAGAGGTGTCTGCTAAGGAAGGCAGGAGCCTCCCTTGGAATGGAAAATGTAAACCCTCTCCCTCCAAATTATTATAATTTTGAAATTAAGGGGCTGTCAGGCAAAGATATGAAGATAGGAATAACAGTTCTTTACTAATATGTATAAGAGGGCAAACAAACAACAGCTACAGCATTAACAACAAACAGAACCACAAACCCACTGACAGCCTCCTGGGCCACAGGCACTTTCTCCTTTGGTGCAGTTCCGGTCACAGCCGGCAGGGGCGCTGGTGGCTCCCGGTGGGCAGGGCAGGTGCGATGATTCCCCCGCGGCTGCAGGGGGCGCTGTGGTGCGATCGCAGGGAGCACGTGGCAATGGCGGATCGGCCCAGATGGGAAGGGATGCAGGAGAGGCTTCACAACCCCCTGGGGCAGCCGATCCCGGTGCCCCAGCAGGACTCTGAGGAGGACCAAGCTGGAACAGCAGGAATAAGTAAAAATCCCAGTGTGGTAGACGAGATGTATCAGAAGATCTGTGGTGGTAGCTGGAAATGCAGGATGTCCTGGCAGAGGCTGGGGGTGCTGGGCTATAGTGCAGAGAAAACTCAGAGCAGTGCTGAAGGAGTGCCAGAGGCAGGACAGTGGCGGCCTGGCTCTGAGCATGGCAGGGAGAGGTGAGCTCAGGATCCCAGGCAGCCGGGCAGATGGTAACCGGTCCCTCTTTTAGTGAGGTAGGGTGTTAATGAGGTCTCAGGTCAGTGGCTGCTCTCACCAGCAGAGGCTCACCCCACAGCAGAAGCAGCTCCCGGCTGGGTTATGGCGGTGGCAGCAAATTCCCTTCTCCAAGGATCCAAACCATCCCCCTCCAAAGGCTGAGAGAGAGAGCTAGCAGCTGCCCCAGCCCTGTCCTTTACCTGTCCAATTCTCATATCTCTGTCCCTTGGAGAGAAACTTCTCCGATGAGAGAAATGCAACCAGATGCCCTCCTCCCCTGAGCTTGGCCACTTCTTTGTCTTAAATACTCAATAATTTGTGTGTCCTAGCAACTTATGGGAAAAACTCTATAGGTTAAAAGGAACAAAAGGAAAGAAACCTTCAGGCCAGGACCCAGAGCCCAGATCTGAAGAGCCATTTTCATAAGGTCACCCTGAAGGTGTTAAGATTCCAGACCAAAATCATGCCAGGTTTGGGGGGAGAAAAAATATTTAAAAGAATCTAGGAAGTTAAGTGAAAGCCTCTTCTTGGAAATTATTTGGTGTTTCCTTCTCAGTTTCAGTGCTGTAAATGGCCCATCTTGATCCTTTTAGAGGTCGTAGGTCAAGCCATACCTCTTTTTTATACAGGATTTTTCAGAGGTGCACATACAGTTCAAAACCTCACAGTTCTGTTACTAACTTTGCAAAATGCCTAAGGAAGTAAATATTGTGGAAAGGAATGAGGACAACAATTACATAAATAAAGGAATAACTGCAGTGTCTAAGACATGATTTCATATGACTCTTTGTTAATTATTACATTATTATGCAACTTTTATATATCATTAACATCTCTCTTTATAATCTGCATGTTTTTTTAATATAAGATTCCTTTGATGACAGTCCATTTTATTATGCTTGGTGATGTTTCTAGTTACCAGGATCAGTGCATTTTTTTGCAGCTATTGAACTCATTAATGGTCTATGACTTTTTTTCCCTTTTTGACGTTTTTCCCAGCTCAACCCATTATGAAACAGGCAACAGTTGGCTGTAATGGGAAATATAATTTTGAGAATTAAACTAATTTTCCCAGTAACTGTTTTCTGATACTTTCCTGTTCTCTGTCGAAGCCCAAGCACATGTTCGTAAATGTCTCTTGATGTCAGAATGCTGTCTGCATATTCTGGAAACTCTGTGACTGAAGCTGTGAAGCAGAACAGACTCCACCACCAAAGGTTATGAAGTAGATATGCTTTACTCAGTGCACAGATGTATGGGGGATAGCTCCGCCAAAGACCTGCACCCTGAACAGAGCAGGTGCTGAGTTCAAATTGTGAAAAACATGGTTCACTCTCCGGGTAAAATTAAAAAGTTTAATAAAGGACAGTAGGAGACAAAGACAATAAAGCAAAGTTTTGAACAGCCAAGTGCTTGGCATTTAGCCAAGAGCACACCTGCTGTTTCAGAGACACCCTTTAAATATCTTTTCTATTGCATCAGCCTATTGCATATTCATAAACAATTATGCATATTTAAACTTTTCCCCAAGCTAGTTTACATGTTGCAAGAACCGTTTAGCATGGCTCCTCCTCGGGTCCAGCTTTTTAGAGCATGAACATTTCTTGGCTGTGGTTTTAGTCCATTCTTATCACTCCAGCTTGGGTTTTGGTCCATGCTTTTTCAGACAGCAGGTGCTGGTATCTGTAGCAGGGTCTTCGTTGTATGTTCATGGGATGTTATCCCAACCAGGCAGGCAGTTCAATTACAGGCACAACTACATCAGCTATTTCACTACCGTATCTACGTTTAGTTAATACCAGAAATAAAAACTTTATCTTGATAGCAAAGTTACTTTAACATTATACATGTAGCATCTATTTTAATATTTGCAAAAAGCCGGTATTATAATATGTATTTATAACAAAATACACTTAAACTTACACATATTTATGAAAGTTTTAACATTGTCCATACATATTCAGAACCTATCCCCACCTACTCTTGCTTCATATGTTAATCAGCTTTTTGTCGGTCTGCGCTTGCACATTGTCTCCTGGTGGTCTCGGGTGAGAGTTCCGTGATGAAGTAAAATAGTCTTCCTCAGGTGTCCACTGGATGAACCCGGTCTCTCCCTGTCTTCCAAGGCTCCTGGGCATAATTTAAACTACAAATCCAGTTTTTTCCAGTGTTTTTGAGCACTGGTTTCTGCTTATCAGTCTTAAATAAATGGGAAAGGTCTGGTTTTTGTATGGCAGATGTCTATCTGTTTTTAACATGCTTGATTACATAGCAAATTATAATCTGTTTAAATTTAGTTATAAGTTCCCTATATCAACTGCACATTTTCTGATAGCAGTGATGCATTGATTTATGCTAGCTCCTTTAGTGACTGACTCTTAGTGCTTTTCAAGTCCTCCACCAGCTGTGCTTAAGCTTCATCTGGATTTATGTGAATCCGAGATCTCCTACTAATCTCAAGTAATGCTGTAGAAGTGAGACTGGAATACCAAAACTAGAATCTTAATAAAGATAAATAAATCTTAATTCAATAAATCTTAATTCATTCAGAATTCATTCAGAAAAATATCAAAGACATATCTGCTAGGAGTCAAAGAGAACAAGTATTTCCAAACACAAACAACAGGCCAAAGGGAAGAAATTATAAGAAACATTGAGGAAGGGTTTTTTGCATTGTTTATTAGAAAACAAATGCCAAATACAATGTTTTGGATAACTGCTTTATGAAAGCACAAACCAAGTTTGGAAGCACAGATCCACTCTCTGTTCAGTCTTTGAAATAAGGATTAAAGCTGTCTGCTCCACTGAGGCATTAGTCAGCTCTGTTCTGTTCCTGCTTCTAGAAGACATCTGCTTTGTACTTCATTGAGACTACTGCAAAATTGCTTTCAGCTATAAATTTCCAGTGAATTTTTTGTTTGGTTGGAATTTTTGGGGTTGGCTTGTTTGGGGTTTTTCTGGTTTGTATTTTCCCAAAAATTAAAAACGTAAGTGGGATCTTACCAGCTAACAAATCATTCTTGGGCCCAGCTAAGGCTGCAGATGCTGCTCTGAAGGATAACTGTCTCTGTCTAGACTAGAGCTGGTAGAGATATAGTAGGTAAAGATTAATCACATCAATTATATTGCTGGTTTAGTTACCACAGAATAAACTAAACAGTTTATTCTCCTTCTCCTTCTCCTTTCCAGAGTGCCTAGTAGTACAGTAGTCTGGGTACAGGGTTGGAGTTGGGAGATGGGCATTGTGATGCCATGTCTGCGTTCTTCTGCCATTCTTTGTCATGGGATCTATCCCCTTGGACAAGGCTGCCCTATGACAGCAACTCCAGTAGTAGCATCAGGGAAGCTGTCACATGTGTCATCAATAGTCATCAATGATATCAGCAGGTTCATGCTGGGTTTATGTGGTCATTGATGCAAATTTTCCCAGTGAAATTTGGCAGGACATACAGCACAGGTGCAGCCACGATTTCAGGTCAGCCTGATGTGCTTTTTTAAGAAAAAAATAAGATCATCTCAGCCTTCTTGGAGCCATATGCCTGTGCAGTGAGGCTTCTTGAGTCTGCAAGGGCATGTGATCAAAGCTCCATTCCACTTCCTCTTGTCCCAGATGAGTAGGATAATTCACAGTGAGCCTTTGTTTTTGCTGAATGATACATATGTGAAGCCACATAAGTAGTTCTGGGATAATGTTGGCCCATTGGGTTGAATTAACTCTATAGAGCTGGTGAGTGATGCTGCTATTTCTCCTCATTTCCATGGTAACCTCTCATAAAGTGATGATATTTTACCCACATACAAATGTTCAACAAAGGCCATATGCAACTCTGCTTTATATGATGTCAGCTTCTCTACAATAACTCACTGAAAAATACCTTCCACAGTTGGAGTTCAGTCTGATAGTCTTCAGAAATCTGTTGAAACTCAATTTTTCTGTCTCAAGTGAAATAAGCTAAAAATACCACAGAATCACAGAATTTGAGTTATAAGGGACTCACAAGAATCATGGAGTCTGATTCCTGGCCCTGCACAGCACCACCCCTGAGAGTCACACCCGGTGCCTGAGAGCATTGTCCAAATGCTTCTTGAGCTCTGTCAGGCTGTTGCTGTGACCACTGCCCTGGAGAGCCTGTTCCAGTGCTCAAACACTGTATGGGGGGATAATCTTCTCTAATATCCATCCTAACCCTCCCATGACACTGTTTCAGGCCATTCCCTCAGGACTATCACTGGAGAGCAGAGAGCAGTGTCTACCCTTCCTCTTCACCTCACAAGGAAGTTGTAAACTGCAATGAGGTCTCCCCTCAGTCATCCCTTCTCCAGGCTGAACAGACCAAGTGACTTCAGCTGCTCCTCTATGGCTTCCCCTCAAGGCTCTTCACCATCTCTGTTGCTCTCCTTTGGATGCTCTCCAATGGCTTGATATCTTTCTTGTATTGTGGCACCTAAACCTACACACGGTATTCAAGGTGAGCAGAGTAGAGTGGGAAATATAGCTGTTTTCCCTGATCCCTGTAACAGCTTGTTGACATGCTGGAGGGAAGGAATGTCATCCAGCGGGACTGGGACAGTCTGGAGAGGTGAGATGGTGTGAGCTTCATGAAGTGTAACAAGGCCGAGTGCAAGGTTCTGCGTATGGGTTGTGGCAATCCCAAGCACAAACATTTTCCCAAGGAAAAATGGAGAATGGATTGAGAACAGCTCTGGGGAGGACTTGGATGTGCTGAGGGATGAGAAGTTTAACATGTCTTGGCCATGTGTGCTGGCACCCAGAAACCCAGCCTGAGTTATAAGACCCAGGCTGATCCCACCGTGTTGGCAGCAGGGGAGAGGGGATTCTGCCCCTTTGTCCTCCTCAGGTGGGACCTCACCTGCAGAGCTCCTTCCAGCTCTGGGGTCCAACATTAGAAAGATATGGATCTGCTGGAGCGAGTCCAGTGGAGGCCATGGAGATGTTCTGAGGGCTGGAGTACCTCTGTTCTGGAGACAGACTGGGAGAGCTGGGGGTGTTCAGCCTGGAGAAGAGAAGGCTCTAGAGGGACCGTAGAGTCCCTGGCAGTGGCTAAAGGGGCTCCAAGAGAGCTGGAGAGGAACTTTGGGCAAGGGTCTGGAGTGACAGGACAAGGGAGAATGGCTTCACACTGCCAGAGGGCAGGGTTAGATGGGATATTGGGAAGAAATTATTTTCTGTGAAGGTGGTGAGGCCCTGGCACAGGTTGTCCATAGAAGCTGTGGCTGCCCCATCTCTGGAAGTGTTATAGGGCAGGTTGGATGGGGCTTGGAGTAACCTGGTGTAGTGGAAGGTGTCCCTTCTCATGGCAGGTGGATTGAAATGACATGACCTTTAGATGTCATCCAAAAACATTCTAAGATGTATTTTCATTCCATAGCAGCATGAGAGGGTTAGTGGTCCTTAAGAAAATACTGTGTATGTACAAGCATTTTCTTTTTTCCCCATCTGCATGAGTAGAGTCCCTTACCAGGTTTCAATTTGTAGTTCCCTTCGTACTCCTTTAGTTTCCTTAACGGGTTCTCAAATTTCCTGTCTGACTTGGCAGTGGTGCCCTGGCTGGACTCTTGCCACCTTCCATTTGGATGCACAACTGAAACCCCAAGTGGCCCTATTTTGGTTATGCTATCAATTACCCTTATTGTGAAGAGCAACATCTTCAACATGCAGAACTTTTCACAGCTGGGTTGTCAGGTAACCTTTATATGTATTGTTTACTCTTTAGGTTATTTATTCCTCTGATGTTGATTCTAGATTGTTGTTTATTTCTACTGAGCTGCCTAAAGCTGCCAGGTTTCAGAAGTCAGAGGTCTGCAAACAGTACAAGCAATGCAAATAATACAGGGAGACAAGCAAAGGACCATGAGTCACAGCTTCTACATTCAGCTTCCACCTACACTGCTCCACTTAATTAACTCCTTCAAGGCTCAGTTTCAGTATTTTGCAGTATTTTGCAGTGCAATAATTAGTGTCTGGAGTCTGGTGGGTTTGGCAACCTTAGAAGAAAGGAGCTTAGATATTCAAATCCTGTTAATTAATTTAAATGTTGTAAATCAATAAATAATAGTGATTAATTGGCTGTAATTTCCATTCTTACCCAGTGATGACAGCTGCTTGCTCTCTTCCAGACCTCTGCCCTCCCAGCAATAAATTCATGTGCACTATGACTGAAGCCAAAATTCATTTCAAAAATGAACAACAGCTCCTGCTAGCTCTGTGGCAAGTGAGAGCCACCTGCGCAGAAAGCAAGGACACAACCAAAGGAAAGCAATTCCATAAGAAAAGCTGTTTGTTTTGCTTTGTAAACACAGTTGCTAATTGGATAGAGAAAAAAGGTGACAACAGAAAAAACAGTGAAAAGCAGTGTCCTGCATCCTGTGTCCACATGCACCCCAGGCTGCTCAGATTGTCCCTTACATTTTGCAAGTAGAGGTTGAAGACTAGAAGTACCCCAGAAAAAAAGAGGATCTGCAACCTTGCATGACCTCTGCCTGCACTCCTGATTTTTCATGCCCATTTGGGCATTTTCCAAGTCACCCCAAAAGGGACAATACTTCCATTGTGAGAAAAATGTAATATTTGTTTTCTTAAATTGATTATCTTATTCTACAGTGGATAATCAGGGAATTGCTTATCTCTTAGCCATCCCCAGTCAGCAGCAGGCAGCCAAAATTCTGCATGAACAACATTGCTGGATTAGCCAACAACCTCTCCCCTGGGCTGCTGTACAGCCTCTCTGCACTCCCCCCCACCTCCCCTCTCCAGCACACAGTGAGCAAAGGGCTGTGGTTCATTCCCAGGAACTGCTTAAGCCTCAGCCCTGTCCCCCTGACCTCTTTGCTCCACTGGAGTGTAACCACAATATTGGAGAGGCAACAAAAAGCCTGGCAAAGTTTGGGTCTCTCTTCCTCAATGGGAAGGAAGAGACTGCACCTAATCCAGTCCTTAGGCAGGACACCCACTGATTTACGTGAGTTGGCTGCAAAACTGGCCCCATCCTTATTTATTCCTTTATCCACAGGCACCAAACCTAGTTCTTAACTGGAGCATTGCTAACCTGCAAGTACCACAACTTTCTCCAAGGCCTCAAAGGGAAATAGGGCAGCTTGTGTTAACTAATAATGCATGATATACAGTAAGGACTCATCTTTCACATGCCAGCTGCCAACCACTCCAGCTCTCCTGGGTTTATGATGTTAGCAACAATGCCTGGGCCATCCCCAGGTTGGGTGTGGTGAGACTTGTTGGCATGCCCTGCTGCCTGGTCTGGGATTGCCTCCTTATGTTCGATAAAACAGCACTGAAAGAGCTGAACAGACCATCAGAGCTGCCTGTCTGGCTACTGAGCCATCACTGCTGGCCCAAGAGGACCACAAGGTTAGATAACTGCAGCTTAATGAGGACTTTTCCTAATCTGACAGAGGGCAGTGCTGTAGAACAGCTCCATCACCTCCTGGCTCCTCAGCCTGACCTTTCTTCAGGCTTATCAGTGTAAAGAGACACAGTAGGGCATGAGGTGACCCTGTCTGGGGCTGTGTACCCATGAAAGGTCCTTTGTGGAGGCTGAGCTCTGGCACATGAAAATATGAAGATCCCAGCCAGAACTGGCTTGAGGCCAACCAGCTGAGCACCCAAACACATCACCTGCACCTGTCTTTGTAGACATACCCTTGGGGAGGTCAAAGAAAAAGATGGAACTGCTGGCAAGGGTTGTCCAAGACCTTTCCCAAGAAGCATTTTCCCTGCCACAGGAGTTGTTTGGAGCAACCTTCCTCAAGGGCCTGTTTTCTAAATTGAGGAATATACTCACAGCCTGATATGGGGTTGGGTTATAAAGAATTTTTTGTGACACATGTTACTGAATGAAAGGAAAACAGTAGCAGTGAGCAGGCCCAGTCTGGAATTGGCATGATTGATTCCCTATGACTGGATCCAAAAGCATCCTAAAAGGGCAGCAAGTATGCTGCTGAGCCCCCTAGGTTATTTCCCTGCTCTATTCCTCCCTCCTTACCTCTGTTGCAAAGAGGATCTGCTCTTGAATGTATCTAAGTATTGCTAAACAACAGAAAGGTGCTCTCTTACAACATCCTATGGTCCAGCACCCTATTGGAAGCTACACATGGGTTTTCCTGACCCGATGGAGCGAGAAGTGCAGTCATCCTGCCAGAAGAACAGTACAGGGAAGCCCCATTCAACTGAACTTTGACCAAGGAGCAGATCATTGCTCTGGTTATTAAACTGGAAGCCTCAAGTTTAGCTCCAATCCTGGGGCATCTGGGAAATGGGTATTGAAAGAAATTCAGCAAATATGCCTTGATGTTAGTGCAGAGCTCCTACTTTGTGCACAGTTCCACCCCTGGCCAATTGAAAATGTGTTTTGCTGCAAATATGGTGTGTGATCTACCAACACACTTTGCAGTGTGAGAACTGTGTGCAAGTAGATATTTACTGGATGAGGATGCTGTAAATGAAGACACATTTTGTAGTCTCTCTGTGTACTTGGAGGAACCCATGCAGGTCCTCCCCATGTGGAAGAAGCCAGGTTATTTTTCTTTTCACCTATTTTTGATTGAGTTTGACAAGAAGATCTTCAGACATGTTTTGATACACACCAAACACACCTGATCCCTGCAGGACTTTCAGTATGACTGTAACATGGACAAGTGCTCACCAGAAGAATGTAAAAAAAGCAGTTTTTATTTCTCTGCCTAGGTTCAAAGGCTGCATTGATTTTACATTAATTTTATGTAGGTTCTGATGAAAAATATAGCTTAAAAAGTACTGTCCAAGTTTTTAAATTATCAATTGCTGCTTTCAAGTCTTCTGCATGTGCTGTATGTTAGAGATAACACACTCCACAACATGATGGATGAAGCAAATACTTTCATCTATGCCTGATGATCCAGAGTGGAAATCAACAGATTCAGGAGAATGAGTCTACAAAATAATTCTCCCATGAAGATCTGACCTTCCTCCTTTTCACTAGGACTATCGTGGGGGTTTTATTCCTATGCTATGAACAGTTAAGACTAGAAACCATTTCCCCTCGGTCTGCATCCTGTTTTTGAGAACAATAGCTGCATTTTTGACTGAGTGCCAGCCCATAATTCATGTTTGCCTGCATCCTTTGGAGCACAGATTTGGCTGATACTATAATAATTTGGTGCATTGAAATAACTGTTCCAATTAGAGCAGGACTTTGGGTCTTTTTCTCTAGTCAATAGTATTATATTTGAACATTTAAATATTTTAGAAATAATAAACAAGGAAGAGGGGCCTCAGCTCTTGATGAAATATGTGTACATAAATTCCCTTGACTTAATCTCCAGTGCACTCAAATATGATACAGCTCAAAAGTTCAGCTTGGGATCAAATTTTATTGAGTTTATGCCCTGTTTGGGACAGACAGCTTGAAACAGATAAGAGGAATCCAGTGAAAAATAGAGGGAGAGGAAGGCAGTGGTCAAAATGGAATAAACACAACAGCTGGAGGAAAAACAAATGCATTAAAAGAGTGAATATTTTGAGGTACAAAGTCTCAAATTTGATGGTGTCACTGGTTTTCACCCAAATTGTCCTCTGAGTACAGTCTGAACAGTTGCTGGATGCATTGAGCTTACTATCAGTCACTGTCAGTCCCCTACATGTTGTTGGTACCCTTTGCAGAGCAAAAAGTGAGCACCACCAGCAGTAGTGCCTTTATGGATGTGGCAGAAACTATCTCACCAAAGGATTGCTCCCAAGCAGGAATTTGGAAATGCTGATTTAATTATTGTGGGACAACTTTTATTCAGGCACTTATGCTGATCTCCAGGAAAATGAGAGTTGCCTCTGAAGGCCTGAATAATTTGCATTCCTACACCTGTAAGTCCAAACTGATGAGAAAGCATCTGCTCCCTTTGCCATGCATAAATCCTATTCCAGGAGACAGACTCTGCTGGATTCCTTGGGTTCAGGATTGATCCCAACATATATTTATTTCTCTGCTACCAGTGAGACTGTAAAAATGCACCCAACATTTGATTTACATTTTATATGTGTTTCTTCCTTCTTCCCTGTTGATTCAGAATGTTTAAAAACATCCCTTTCTGTTTATGTGCTTTGATTCTCCCCCTTCTACTGTGAAACAATTCTCATAACCTTTCTGCAAAGGACCCATTTTTCACACCTTTCCCAGTTGCTGCTGGATTCCCTCTGAACTCTCACAGTGCCTGGCTGGAAAACTTTTCCAGGTTTTATAACCTCATTCTTGAGACCTAAAGGGATCTTGAGGAGCCCCACCTGGGAGTTCTGCAAAGCAAGACAGCGGAAGGCAGATAGGAACAGCTGCCATGGAGCTGTCTCATGACCTAAGAAATTATCCCTGGTTGATATGTAAATGTTACTGGACATAGTCTTAGCCTGGTCCATTTGTCAAGTGAAACCTGAACATGATTTAAATTCATTATTTAAACCACTTCACAAGCAAGGAGAGGTGTAGAGAGTTGTGAGGGCTGGGCGGGTGAACAGATTGTAAGTTATTGAGGGAGGCTTAACAACTTTAACAAATATAACCCCATATCCCATATCTCCCCCTCCCCCTTTTTAAGCAATGAAAACCTACTTGGAAAAACCTAGACAACTCCTAAAACATTAATAAAGTGACAACAATAATAACCATAACAACTTTTCAGAAACTGTAGCATATGCCTATAACATAGCAACTGTATCAGGACAGTGCGACAAAAGGTCACACACACCATGATGGAACCCACTCCACATGCTGACCTGTGGAGACACAGGCATAACCTCTTCCACACGTTAGTAAATCCAGAGGTCCTTTCCATTGTCCAGTTACTAAGCCCTTTACCATTACTAGAGGTCTTAGATGAGCCTTTGTGTTGAAGGAATATTGTCTCTTGCATACAGTCTGTCCCATCTCATCCCAATTTAAAAAATTGAGACTATTTAGGGCTTTAGCTAGTCTGTCATGAGGGCATCTCAACTCTCCTCCTTTTTGTTTTTCAAGTATGGTCTTTAGGGCTCTATGAGCATGCTCAACAATAGCTTACACCGTGGAAGAGTGGGGAATGCCTGTTTTGTGAGACACACCCCACCACAGCAAGAAGTTACAAACTCACTCCAAGGTGTAGGCAGGTCCACTGTTGTTTTGATGGTGTTGGGAAGGCCCAGAGTGACAAAACAGGTGAGCCAATGCTGGACAGCATCACAGGCTTTTTCTCCGGTGTGGGCAGTTGCCATTAGAAAACAGGAATGGCTGTCAATAGACATATGAACATATTTTGAACTACCAAACTCTGGGATATGGGTGACATCAATTTGCCAAATGGAGTCAGCAGTTGAACCTTAGGGGTTAGTACCTTCTGCTAAGGGAGCAGGAGCAACCCTACAACAGGAGGGACAAGACAACAGGATACCACGGGCTCGTGAAGAAGTTAATTGAAATTGCTTGCTAAGAGAATGAGCATTCTGGTGGAAAAAATTGTGAGATAACTTGGCCTGTGCAAAAGTATTTGGTGCCACACTTGTCATCACAGTGATATCTGCATAATTGTTACCTCCTGCAATAGGGCCAGGTAAACTGGTGTGAGAGTGAACATGTTACACAAAAATCATGCTGCTGGCTGTTAATCAAGGTCCACAATGTTTTCAACTCTGTAAACAAAAGATGGGTGTTAACATGTTTTAAATAGGAAGAATCTAAAGTGAATACCACATTGGCAGCACATATGAGGAATCAGTTATGATGTTATGTGGTTCCTGTGAAAATAACTGAAATACTGAATAGCAGCCAATTCTAAAATTTGCACAGAAGCATGCTTTAACATTAATACCCTCTTATGGCACTAGACAGAGTCATCTCCATGCCAAATCACTGCAGCTTTGTTGGTTTTGCTGGATGTGTCTGTAAAAACAGTTGGTCTGTTGACAGGGGTCATGCTGCAACAACATTTTACATTCAGGGAGGTTACCCATCTCTGTCCATAAACAATGAGAGGGATAATGTACAGATAATTGACCAGAAAATTCTGCAAGCGCAATTTGAAAGTTAGTGTCTTCTGATAGCAACTATGATAAATTGTCTTTACTTGCAGGTATGTGGATGGTATTTTTATCCCGTCCCTTTGTTGAGGGCAATCCTTTTTAAAATGATCCATTGAACTGCATTTCAAACAACCCCCTGCCCACGTGTCCAAAACCCAGAAGTGAGCAGCTAAAGCCACAGCCAGAGAGTTAGTGTGATTAGCGGCAGTTCCCACATTTTTGGCATGCTCTAACCATATTTGCTATGCCACAAGCATGCAGGTTACGAACAGTGAGCAATGCTTTTCTACAGTCTTCATTCCCATTTGCGAAAGCAAGCTGCCACAACAGAATAGCTCTGACTTCATCATTATTGACTTGCCAGGAGAGCGCAGCTGGTAGGCTGTCCAGGAACTGCACAAAAAACTCTGCTGGACCCTGTAAAATCTTAGGACGAGATGCTGGAATGGATACCTGTCCCCAGGAGTCAGCACTTGCAGAGCTAGGTGGGTGATGATATCATATATCACATGGGTAGCTGTCGCAGTGAGGGTGCCTACGACAAATCTTTGAGTTCCCTGACTTCAAGGTGAGCATGGCATGACATAAGAAAAAGGAATGGGAACAATGGAGTGCCCAAAAAGAAAATTACTTTCATGAGAAATAAAAATAGGGACGATGCCCAGAAACCAAACGCAGTATAGAGACAAGCTCCAAAAGACCAGAAACAAGGGAGAAGTAACAATATATAGTCTTGGCCGTGGAACATTCTAGAAACAATATCATATATGGAACACAAGTAACCAATAAGGGAGTAGAACTTGGACTAATTAACATAACAACTTCAAAGGCTCTTGGGAAGAGATCTTAGGCTCACCCTGAGCCCTGTTTCCCAGGGCTTGAAGCTAAGGCTTGGCTTGTTAGGAGTGAAGTCCAGCTGACCCTGTGTCCCAGTCAGGCCAACTCCCATAGGTAGCCTGCCTACCCTGTAGGAACTGCATGAGGACTCTCTCCAGTTAGCTGTGAGACAACAATTGGAAGGTTTCTGTCCTGCAGCACTTCCACCTGGGGCATACACAATTCTCAGTAATCGGTTAGCCACACCATGGATTGCGTCTCTGTTAAGATAATTTTCATTATGCTTTTCCAGTTATGAGGTATGCAGATGTACGCTGTACTGATGGACTCTAGATAGCTTAGGATGTGATTAGGAGAATATGCCACTTTCTTTTACTAGCATTCTTCAGCTCTTTAATTACTTTATAGTCTAGTTCTCTGTACACCGGGCATTGGTTTGACTCATATATAACTGGATTACACTGTCATCATGCTGGGCAAGAAGCAAGCCCACCACTTGCTCATGGCACAGGAATTCCTCGCCAAGAGGATCAATTGCACAGGGATTTCCATCAGGGTAAGACAATTCCATGGGGCATGGGTTAATCTCAGGATATCTTGATGCATTGGATACAGGTCCTGGTGGTGCTGAGGGCTTGGGGCAATTAGATTTTGAAGCTGCAAAATGGGCTCCAAGATTGCCTCCCACGTGGTGAGGTGCTCGCAAGCTTCAGCATAGCCATCCCTGGTGATAGCAAAAAGTACCACTTTAAAGTACCACTACCACTTGCCAGGCTTCTAATTGAAGGGGCCCACCAAAGGGAAAATCTCTAACATGATTATACACCCAGTCTAGCAGGGTGCTTAATTTTGCATCAGCAACATTAATAGTTTGCTGACGTAGGAGCCACCATACCTGGTTCAAGCACCTCCTTTGTTCCACAGATATTCCACCTCCCATACTGCTTCCACTGGTTACTCACCTGCTAGGTGAGGTGTGCACACTTTTGGATTCCTGAGTTCCTTGCCGAACTCCCCCTGGATCCTTCCCTGGATCCTTTTCCGCTACTCTTCCTGGCTGGCCGATTCCTTGACTTGGTGGAAGTTGCTACCGGAGTGGTGCACACCCTGCACCACCTTATAGGTCCTGATTTGGGCCAGCCATTTGTAGCAATAGGGAACAAAGTGACACGGACCTCCTTATGCATCTGAAGAAGATCACTTTATTGTAGAAATCTCCCCCCTTTTTGACTTTTAATTTCAACCGGACAAAACCAAAACTTAACAGAAGAAGGGCACCCACTGGCTGCCCAGCTGCAGTGTTGCTGTCCAGATGTCCTATCACCCAATCAGCTTTCCATTCCTGTGCTGTCCACGTGTTCCTCCTCTTACATGCCCCTCATCCTGCAACCAACTTCCAGCCGTCCAGCCTGCAGCTGCACCTTTCCAACAGGGCCTTCTGGTGAACATGAGCCTTAACAACTTTAACAAATATTACCCCATATTCCACAGTTTTGTCCTCCAGAGGTTACCTAAATTTCCTTTAAGGAGCACAACATTCTGCATATTGAGACAAAACTGAGGATAAATTGATAGGATCCATGTAGCAGTCCCCCTGGCCTGGAAAGGAGGACAACACTTCAAGAATCGAAAACACTCATGAGAGTAGGGGAGAGAACCAGGCTAGCCATCTAGACATGGAGTTACCATGGCAGCTGTATTTCCAGCTACACTTGCTACAGAGCTTTATCCAGAAGCAATTCTTTGGCAATATCTATCCACTTAGGAGATTTGGTAGAGGAAAGTTCAAGATAAGAGTTCAGCTGGGGCTTACACACATATGAAAATGGTTTTGTGCTATTTGTAGCATTCCTGAATATCCCAAGAAGCAGAAATTCAAAGGGAATTTCCACATTAAACATAGTCCTCTAGAGACTTCAGGCACCAGGCAGAAGAACGAGCAGCTAAACAAGTGTAAAAATTTATATTCTGGGTTTAAATATGTAGAGTGGCAATTAAAGCCCCCAAATAATTTTCTGGATCTTTACCTCAGTGGGCATCATTCTTTCTAAACAGGAAAGGAGCTTGATTTAGGGGTGATGGTTCCATTTTAACAATTCAATTACTTGCCTGATGCCTGTGGTGTAACACAGGGACACATTGAAGAAAAGTCACAGTCTTGAATCACATATGTGAGACAAGAAACTTATGCTAAAGTCTGGTACAAAGTGTGTTCCAAGAGTAAACCATCAGTGAAAATGGGGGTTTGAAACTTCAATCTATGCTTCTTGTCAGAATGTTTTGTAACAACATTTTAAAGTGAAAGGCAGTGGAGACAAAAAACATGTAAATATTATTTTTAAAAGCATTAATTACAATGTAAGTACTTGTGATGGAAGGAATTTCTACAATATAAAACATTTTTGAATGAAAATCTTACCTGATGGGTCTCTTCTGGAATTTCAAAAAGTAAGTACCATTATTTTATTTTATGTTCTTCCTGTGTCCCAGCACTAATTGATATTTTAAAACATGAAAAGATTTATATCATTTCAACAGCCTAATATTTTATGCCTATTTTATTTTGATTTATTTTCTCTGCTTAATGTAATGATAACTGGGAGGGATATTATTTAGCATTAGCTGATTGAAATATTTCATTATCTTCTCTAGAGCAAATATAAGAAAAGCCAACTGAATGAAGCAATGACTTTTTTTAAAAAAAAAATATTGTATGTGCTTTCAGCAGTAGAAATATCTGAATTAAAATTGAAGCTCTGGCCTTACAAAGAAGACATTTGCCAGCTTCATATTTTTCAGAATTTTCATGGAAAACCTTGGAAGTATTAACATTAATTTTGAGCTATAAAACTCAGGAGGAAAAAACCCCGAAAGATTATGTGAACTCAGACTTCCTGACTAGCTGACTAGCTAGAGCTGACTAGCTCTATCAACATCTGACATCATCAGTCATTTTTACCATCTTTCTGGACACTTCTGCCAAATCCCTTCTACTACTTCAGTTCAGGGAACAGACATCAGTTACAGGCTCTGTTTCTTTGTTGCTCTATTCTTTACCTGAGTGCATGAGCCATTCTTGTTTTCCAAAGATTTAGACAATAATTTAGAACAGAAGGAGCCTCTGGAGAACTCCAATCCAGCTCCCTGATTGAAGTGGTGCCAAGTTCAGTGTCAGAAGTAGTTGCGCAGGGTCTTGCCCTGATGAGTTTTGAAAGTCTCCAAGGCCTTTCCAGAGTTTGACCTCTCTCATTAAGGACAATTTTCCTCTTATGTTTAATATGAACTTCCCCAGCTGCAGCTCTCAGTAGTTGTATTTTTTCTCTTCAGTGAATATTACTGAGAGGAGCTGATGCTTTTCCTTGTAGCTGTCCATCCAGTAATGACCAAAGATTTCTCCTCAAGACTGTCCCTTCTCCAGGCTGAACAAGCCTAGTTCCTCCTTCTGGTTCTAATTCCATCCTGTTTATTCCTTCCCCATTCTTCACTGTGAGGGTGACAGAGTGCTCCATTAGGCTGTCCAGAGAGATTGCGGAGTCTCCTCCTCTGGAAATCTTTAAAACCCACGATCCTGTGCAATATGCTCTGGGTGAACCTGCTCTAGCAGTGGAGTTAGATTTGATGATCTCCAGAGGTGCCTTGCAACCCAAATCGTTCAGTGATTCTGTAATTTGGATTAGAAATTCCTGGTTTAGCTATTCTTATTCCCCTTCTTTTCCCTGTGCCATACCTCCAGCCTAGTTGCTCATTCCAAATCTTCTTCTCTTTGGTGGGTTTTCTACCTGAAAATGGAAGTCTCTCCTTCATTGGTCTTCAGGACCAGGGACTCCCTTCTCTACTCCCTTTTCTGGGAAAGTAAAGAGGAGTCTCTTCTATAGTCACCTTCTAGAATGTTTCTTCATAGAGTATACTGCTTACGAACTGGAGAGTCATGAAGTGGACAAATGGTTTGGGTTGGATGGGACCTTAAAGAACACCTAGTTCCAGTCCCCTGCCATGGGCAGGGATGCCTTCCACTAGATGAGGTTGCTCCAAGCTCCATCCAACCTGGCCTTGAACACTTTGATGGATGAGGCATCCACAGCTTCTTTGCAATTGTGCCAGTGTTTTACCACATTCACAGTAAAGAGCTTCTTCCTCATTTAAATCTCTGCTCTTATTTTAAAGATGTTCTCCCTTTTCCTGTCATTATCTCCCTCTGTAAAAAGCCACTCTTTGTGTTACAAGCCCCCTTTAGGTATGAAAAGGCTGCAATCAGTTCTCCTATTGTCACCTAAATATGTGTCTGATGCAACAGCTGCTAGAAATGGACTGGAGGAGAGGATCTGTGGAACTAACTTGGCTCTGCAACACAGCAGAACAGCTACGATCAATAGCTTGGGAGAAAAGAGACTTAGTGCTGCAGGATTGTTCCCTTACATTTGCCAAAATTTTGCTTAATATCATGTTGCATCAGCCTCCGAATGTCTTTGCTTGTGAAAGAATTTAGCATAGCCTGACAGATTTTCCTCAGAAAGTTCTTCTATGCATTTTCATTGTCTTCTTCCTCCAATTTCTGTTTCACCCCATTTCACTGGTTACTGATACTTTTATTTCAGTTTGTTTCTCCACAGGCAAATGAAAGAGTACTGAACAACATGGGGAATAGATAGGGAGAGGAAATGTTTGAGTTCCCAAAGTATTGGGAGGCAATTACTCTCTTGTATACTAACCCATCATGGCTAATTTAGGGCTGAGCAGGATCCCAGCAGAAATCTGTGGCCAGAGATTGGTACCCTGTGATGGTGTTATTTTGTCTTGGCTTTGCAGAGAAAAATCAAGTTTCTGGAAACTCAGACTTGATTTTCCATGGATAACCAATGAGAATCGTGACTTGCTGAGCTCGTAGGGACCCTCTCTGGGAGTGTTTCTAGTGCTTCCAGTACTTACATCTGCTTGATCCCACTACAGAGGATTGTTTCAGGAAGAAAACACAGCAACCTGTGGTAGGAATTGCTTAAGGGAGATCTATTGTTGTTCAGCATGGAGAAGAGAAGACTGCAGGGAGACCTCATTGCTGCCTTCCTTTGCCTAAAGGGGTTTTTAAGAAGGAGAGAGATGGACTTTTTAAATGGGCAGAGAGTAACAGGACAAGGAGCAATGGTTTTAAACTGAAAGAGATCTAGATTAAGTGTAAGGAAGAAATTCTTGGTTGTGAGAGTGGTGAAGCCCTGGCACAGGTTGCCCAGAGAAGCTGTGGCTGCCCTGCCCCTGAAAGTGTTCAAAGCCAGGTTAGATGGGGCCCTGAGTAACCTGGTTTAGTAAGCTCATGGCAAGGGGGTTGAAATGAGGAGTTCTTTAAGGTGCTTTCCAGCCCAAATCAGTTTAGGATTCTGTGTTCCTATTGTCCTGTCCCATGCAAACAGCTGCAGAAGGAAAGACATTTGTTGCACATGACAACTTAAAGTGTTTGCATTGACTGCATAAATCCCAAATGCTCTATTACAGATGCCAGAATCACAGGATATTGCTTGGCTCAGCAGAAGGAGCTCTTTATATCAATAGAGGTTTTTGCAAGGACTTCATGAAAAAGCAATGAATGAATTTTGGTTGCAAAATTACAGGCTGTATCATGCCTACTGTCCTGATTCCACTGGGATAGAGTTCATATTCTGCTTTGTTAAACCATGACACCAACCTACTAGGACAATGGGACTGGTGGAAAGATGTGTAATGTCTGAGTGATGGCTACCTCTGATATAAGATCAGGTACTTTGGCATTTGGTCTTGCAGGCACAGTAACACACAGGAGAGGCAAGAGGTGGGACTGTCATCTACATATGCCTACTTTGAATAATTTTGAACAATGTAGTGTTAGAGCTCCCATTTTCCCTGTTTTCCCTCTCTTTGTAAATTTATTCATATTTTCTTTCCCTCACGCTTCTTGTCTCATTCAGAGTAAAATAATTGGCTGAAGCAGGCTCATATCACTACTTGTTGCTTATGCTGCTAACAGAAAAATTCAAATGAGCCATGCTGCACTTTACTTATGAGACTTATTCCTCCAAAAACTATTTCTGCTCCCAGGGAAGTCAATGGAAGTCTAATTAGTCCCAGATGTTTAGTAATAACAAGCACTTCCTTTTTGTAGATCAAAACAATAGTGTTAAAACTGTTAATTAAATGGGTTTGGCTCTGTCATCAGGTTATTAACTAATTCTAGTCACAGCAGCCAAGATAATACTGGCTCTCACAGCAGGAGAAGTAGTCTTGCCATGCTTGACATAAAACCCATTAACTCAGTCTGTGGCAAATCAGCATCTGGGCACACAGCTGGGCTTGCTTTTGAGCTTCCAGCTAATCCGTGGGATTGCTGCTTCTGCAAGCCTTCTCCTACAAGATTAAGTGCTTGAGCCATTGGCTTTTGTAGATGTTAGATCAGGCCCTATTGCTGCTAATGGTCTGTTCAAATTCATAGGATCACAGAAATAACAAAATGGTTTGGAAAGAACCTTAAAGATCATCTTGTTTCAATCCCCTGCCCTGGGCAGGAACATCTTCTGCTAGACCGGATTGCTCCAAACCCCATTCAGTCTGGCCTTGAATACTTCCAGGGATGGGGCAGACACAACTTTTCTGGGCAACCTGTTCAAAATTCTTGCCTACATCTCCAGCACATTTCCTTATTCTCCATTAGTTGTAGTCTATAATATGGAGCAGCTGTCTCTGCTTCAGGACCAGAAGGTAAAGGTCTAAGGTGGGATACAAATACCATAGAAAACCAGGAAGACATTTCTTCTTATCTGTAGAGCATTCCAAGCTGGTGCTTTAATATATCCACAGCCTTGTGCTTTTTACAAAATTCAGTTGTTTTTATTGTACAAAATTCCGCAATGAAAACCACCAGCCAGTTTCTTACATAACTGCTTTAAAAATATAATTATACACCTCTTTGTAGTGTGGTAGTTTTGACATTCACTTGCTGGAAGAAACAGAAACGGAGCAGCAATTTGACTCTGAGTTATTTACCTGGACAGCTTTGAGCTTGACCACTATTTCTCTTATGTGCCTGAATGGACAGTTCCTGGCATTAACAGAAGACCTGATATAGTTCCTTTTCAAAGCCACTGAACCCTGTTAGCAGGTCAGGCTCCCACTCACTGTCATGGATCCCTTCAAAGGGGTGAATTTTCTGTGAGAGTATGGGACATAACATCTGTCAGTGGCAACTTTCAGCAACACAACAGGCTAGCCATGTAAAACACAGCACAGAACGAGGACCTACAGAACTTTTCTTGCAGCACATCCTCTAGACAATAATATATTTTGGGGGAAAGACAGTCAAAAGACAGATCTGAATAATGGCCCAGGACTGTGTTCCCTATGCATTATTTCACACTGGTATCTTCAAAACACATTTTTGCAGTCTAACATGCTGTGGCCTTTAAAAATAGATATACTATTCTTCTGCATTGAAATGCAATCCTATGCAGTGGTTTCTCAACAGTTTTTCTTGGAAATATAAACATTTCAGTTCAATGTTAGCTGCTTGAAATTCATGCTCCAGGATTTTTTTTTAAAAGCCTTCACCCCAGAGATGACTTTCTTCACATTAAACTCAGTTAAATATATATTGCACACAAGGGCCAAATTTCTCCTCTTTGAGTTAAACCGTGAATCTGCAAAACATGGAAAATTCTCCTTCCAGTCCCTGCAACCCATACCAGTGGTGTAATTCAGGGGCACTTCAAAAGTATTTAAAATCCACAGCTGAAAATCAAAGATGAGAATTTTACCCTTCATTTCTGCACACTGTCAGTGTAGCACCCGATTTCTTCAGTTTTCAAGGCATTTTGTGTTACTACGCTTTAAACTGACGGGTAAAGTTTTGTCTGCGGGACCAAAAAAACGAACCCACACCAATGATGATCACAGATAAAACCAACACAAATGTTAATATAATAAGGAAGTTGATTTTCTTCAGATCCTCTTTTTCACAGTCTTCTGGTCTAATGTTCCTGATGTGCATTTCATCCTGGTACCCAAAATTCTGAGTGTGCTGGCACATTAAATGCTCCACGTTGGGGATCTTGACATTTTTGTTCTGGATCATTGATGAAAGCCAGATGTTTCCACAGCAGCTGAGTGGGTTCCCAGTGAGATACAAGTTTTTAAGTGAATTTTCTAATGCTAAAATATTGCTGTTCTGTAACGTGCTGAACCTGTTGTTACGTAGGTCCAGAACTTCTACTGGAGAATCACTACCCCACTTAGGCAGCCAGTTCAGCTGATTTTCAGAGAGGTTTAAATGTTTAAGGTGACTAAAACAAGGCAAGTCAATATTCAAATCTATCAGGCTGTTACCATATAAATATAAACATTCCAGAGACTTTTCCAGACCTGATAATGCTTTAAGTTCTATTTTCAGTCCAGGGTTCATGGAGAGGTCCAAGACAACCAGAGAAGTCTTGTAGAAGCTGTATGCTGGTAGGATGTTCAGCATGTTGTCAGCTAGGTACAAGTACTGAAGAGTAGGAGAATCAACAAATGACACACAACCACTTTCCTCTCCAGCAAGTCTTTGCTTAGCTAATCCTGAGTACATGCTGCAAAGGCTGATATTATTGCTCTGTAGATTAAGCACTCTAAGGCTAGGAAGCTTTGAGAAGATGTCAAACTGCAGGGTTTGAAGATAGTTGTTTTGAATATAGAGCTCCTTCAAATTTGACAATGCACCAGCATCAAGGAGAAGGTTCTGCAAAGCATTGTAGCTCAAGTCAAGGACAGTTAAAGAGATCAATGCACTGTCATAACTTACTGCAAATGTCTGAAGACAGTTTCTACTGAGATTCAGGTTGTGAAGGGACAACATTGATTCAAAGAACTCATCTGGAATGGATTTGATTTCATTATAACTTAAGTCTAAATATACAAGCTGGGATAAATAAAGAGAACTTTTGTTTCTATTTTGCTTCTGATCAAGAAGATGGAAGGAAGCATTTAGCCATTCATTTTTCACATAGTCCATTTTATTATGAGGGGATTCAGCAGTGAGCTGGATTAAATTATTTGATAAATTCAGAGTTACCAGCTTATTTACCTGAGGGAACACTGGGAAGTGAAACAGTTTGTTTTCACTCAGATCCAAATACCTTAAGCTATATTCATCATCTGATTTTGTGGTGTGGAAGGTCTCGATGCTGTTCCTGCTAAGGTCAAGTATTTCCAGCTGCCTGAGGTTAAAATCAGTGATGCAAGTAATTGAATTCTTTGAGAGATTGAGTTTGGATAGGCTCACTAGAGTCTCAAAAGCACCTTCTTCTATTTCCATGATGATGTTGCTCTGAAGATCTATCTCCACAAGATTGGGAGATCCCTGAAACATCTTTTGTGATATCATTATAATACTGTTATCTGCCAAGGAAAGATACTGCAGTGCTGGAGCTTCTTTAATGAAATACTCGGCCATCCCATTGTACAGACTGTTGTGGGACAAGTCCAGTATTTCCACCTTGGGTAAGAGTCCAAGACCTTCTGTACCATTTTGAGCAAGCTCATATAAGTGATTGTTAGCTAAATTTATTTCCAGCAAACTTTTCATGTGTGCAAAGACTCCAGGCATGATGAAACTTATCTGGTTAGAGCTTAAATCCAGGCACTGAAGGGAAGTGTAGAATGATAATGACATTTCAGGAACGCTTTGAATCAGATTTCCCGACAGATCTATTTTGTTTACACTCGGATGGAGCTCACGAGGGATTTGGTGGAGGTCTTTGTTGTGGCAAAATGCCTGAGAGTTTGCCTGCCAGAAAAAGAGAGAAAAAGAGTTGTCACATGACAAATGAAAAACATCTTTGCATTAAATATAAGGAAAATAACATTCAGCATCCAGGTGGATGCTGCTTCTGAAACACTGATCATTTTTTCTGAGCATTCAGACTGCAAGAGCAGCAATCCCAATTAGCTTCTTTGCAGCTAACAGCACTCATTTGATTTTAAAGAGATTTCTGACTTCAAACAGCAGAGTTTTATCTGCATGTGATACCTACTAAAAGTTCTCCTTTCTGTACCTTTCCCCGGACATATTTGAACAGTCCCGAGTTTCTGTGCAATCAAGCCCCATTTCCTCATTTTTGTGCTGATGTTTAATTTTCTCACTTTCATTGCTGTATTAGATTTTGTAGACTCTACTTGCAGTACTTGGTAGCAGTACTTGGAAGAGCTTCTCTCTATTGACAACACGGGTTCCAGAGCAAGGAGGTATAAAAACCTATAAGGATCCTATAGGATAAACCCTCTCTGTCCTTCATAGTCACATGTTCAAATATGCCTTTCCTTATCCATGGCTTAGTTAAGCAAGGCAGCTTTAACCAAATAGGGTCATTCAACAACTGAGACATTTCTGATGCCAATCTCCAAACTCATTCCGCTTTTATCTTCCATGTTTATCCTTTTCCTAAGGCAACAGTTCCTTTCTACTTGCATGGGAGGCATGCCTTATGAAGCCACACATACAAGACACGTGTGATGCAACACAGAAAACACGAATTATGTAAATTCAGTTTTTGAGAGTGAAAAATTATGTGATGTGCAGTTAGGGTCAGGCCTTTTCAGGCCAATTCTCAGCAGGAGGGTGGAGGAAAAAAAGCCAAGTGTCAAAGTCAAATCCATCTTCTGGATGCATCTGTGTTTAATTGCAGCTAGGACTGAGTTCTTTGTCCAGAGCAAAATTTGGTGTGCATGTTCATGAGGAACAGTGGAAACATGAACACAACCATCCTTACATAACCATCAAGTTCTCTTTTGCTGTGAAGGAGAACAATCAGCAACAGGAGGAAATGGAATGTGAAAGGTTTAGGCAGCATTTAATTTACTGGAGAAAAAGTCTTGTTATTAATGTATTTAGGGGAGGAAGTCTGTTCAATCTTAACTTCTACGGAGAAGCAGAATCCAGATTCTATGACACAAAGTATTTAAGAAATCAAGCAAATATTCAACATCAAAGATGTTAAATCCCATCTGTTTTGTATTAACTTTGATGTGAATGAAATGGCAGATCTGTTTAGGAGAAGTGGGGCACTAGTCAGCATTTTGTGAATCTCTTTTGCATCATCTTAGTTGTGAATATCACACAAGAATGTGCCAGAGAAGTGCAAGTGCTCATCCAAACTCTAGATGTACACAAGCTGCTCCACAGTGCTTCCCATGACACATTTTTCCCAAAGATCCCCAGTAAATTAACTATTATAACCTAAACCCCCCCTTTTTTCCCCTGCAATGCACTCAACTCTCTCTCAGTTAAAAAAAAAAAAAAAAAAAAGGAAATTTTCTGATTTTCTAACTTCTCCCTGAAAATATTTCTTCCTTGCAAAGTCATTGTATACTTTCTCCCTTTGAGTTAAATTATACCCAGAGCTGGCCTTATTTCCAAGGCATGAATAGTAGGGCAGGGAACCTCTTCTTACTCATTTGTGGAAGAAGAAGAAGCCAGGAGGATACAACAATCCAGAGTGAAAAAGCAGAAACTGCTTTGCATCGTAAGGCAGATTCCAGGTTTCTTCTCATACTTTCAGCCAGATCCCCGCAAGTGCTGAGCACCCTCCATTGCCCCTGGCCACCTAGAATCTTACCAAAGTCCTGATGCAACTCCTTTCAATGCCAACAATCTGCTTTTCATTTATGTTGAGGGGGAGAGATCAGCCACTGTTCACCACATATCTTGCATAATTTGGCTTTTCATCTGCATCCATAGAATCCTCCCAGTGATAAAAAGGACTAATAAAATCTACACCTCCCACTGTCAGCCATTTGTTCCTATAACATTTCCCCTCTCATTTTTCTTTTTAAGCTTTCCTTCCTTTTCACTGACTATTTTGATCCTCACCAAATTTCTTATCTTGTCTCTTCTGCACCATATTTTCTCCCCCAAGGCTCAAACTGCATGCATTTCACTCTCATCAGCAGTAGGGGAAAAAAGATAAACCACGTCTCTGTGGGATGGAGCAATCAGCATTTGCTTGGTTTATCTCCTCTCCTCTTACCCCTTAGTCCAATGGGACCCTGGAAAAGGGGTTTTGTCAGTCTCGTTCTGATTTCATCATCTCTGGCAGTGCTGCCATCAGTTTGTTTCAAGTGCATTGTCAAGAAGTACTGGAGGGGGAGGACCACTTGGTCCCATTAAGATGCTGGCAAAAAAAAAAAAAAAAAGACCCAACAGTTCAAAAGCTGGGCATCATTTGGTTTCTGACTCCAGTTCTTCACTGCTCAGCACTGGGTGGAAGTTGTCAGCTGCCTCAGTAAGAGCCCTACAAGAAGGAGTTGGACTCAAGCCTGCCCTTGAGTTCTCCTTTATCAATTCATGAACATTTGAACCAAGAATCTGGGCTGGAGCCACTTGGCACTGACCTGTACTTGTATGGTGTCCCTGACTATTCTTAGAAGAGTTGCACAGGTAGAGGCTTAGCTACACAATCAAACCTTAGCATTTTGCCCAGGTACCACACATCAGCTATGACATTTGGTTATGTATCTGTCCTTGCATCACCTCAAAGCAAGGTAAAATAGAATTTCCTAAAATCCCTTCCCTTCTATAAGTTATTTGAAAACTCCTCCTTTGCCAATTAACACGAATTAGTATAATCATCTTTCTTTGGGAAGTAAAATATGATAGAGTTGAAGCTTTGCCTATCCTTGGAAAATAATGTGAGTTAGGAAGAATGTCCTGACATTTGATCTTGTCTCACAAACTGATAGATGTGCCATAACAGGTATAATCAGTGCAGTTCACGCCCATGTCAGAGCTCTGGAAGGGACTGATTACTCCGTAAAGCCTCTTGTACGAGAGTTTTGTTCAGCAACAGAACCATCAGTGGTGACTCAGAAAGCGGCACAGGTTTCTGACTCATGCCTCTTCCATGAGATTTGAGATTAAAGTTTCCATTTCTGAGCCTCTGCTATTCTAAAGGTGTCACCACAGGGAAAGTACCATATAAAACAGTGAGGCTGTGATGCAATATAGGGCTGTCAATGGACAGCTAACCAGCTAATCCAGTAGCTCCTTCTTTCTTTGAGCTGTGTTTGGATCCACACCAAATGCCCAGTGAAGGAAGGCAATCCGCATGGACATCAGCAACGCTGAGCTCTTGATTTACACCAGATGAGCCCCTGACTGCAGCATGTCTTCTGTCAGGGCTGATTTTATCCCAGCATAGCTGTGCTGTTGGCTTGATGGAAGCAGTTTACAGTGGAGTAGTGCAAGCAAGCATTTGTTTATTTCTCAGCAATCAGCCTGGTCTTTGACCCATTAAGAAACGGGATGAAACTGCTTGGATTATTGCGTGGCTCACCCAGCCTTCATGTGACTATGACGTGGGACCCAGGCTGTCCTGTTTACAGTGGCTTCTTCAGTGTTCCCTCTCCAGCCAAGGAGCTGACCTACCCAGTCACCTTCCCAAGATCTTTTTATATATACACTAGGTCTTAATTTCTCTGGAATTCAGGAAGTGCAGCTATATGGCAGGGTGGGCAGGAATGGAATGAGTCCCACAAGGGAGATGTGTACAGCTAGCAAATTATTTTTTCCCTATTTTGGAAATTCTTGAGGATCTGGGCTTAACAGCTTCAATGTTCAAGGAGGAGGGGAAAGTATTTTTAAACATCCTGGTACAGTCAGAAGCACTTGGAGAGGGAAAGGAGAAAGTTCAGCTGCTAATAACATTTATAATATTGTACCAGGTGCTTGCAAAAATTCAAGGATCAGATTTTGTACTGAAGCAAGAGTCTTTGTCATTTCTCTTCGCTCCAGCAGAAGTCAGGTACAACTTCCCTGGCAGAAATGCTGTGTCAGGGCGGAGGAGGTCAGTCTACTTGTTATTACAAAAGAGCTGGTATAGAAGTATTTCACAGAAGATGCTTTAATTAAAGCACAAAGAACACTGATACAAAGGAGCTGATTTTAAGTCTAAGGTCTTTCTCTGTCTTAGCCACAGAAATCCTGTACAATCTTAGGGAAATCAAGTCAAATTTCTTTTAACCAGCTCGTCCTTAGGAAAAAGGCTGAGATAACGACCCTTCTTTGCCTGCCCCTCCTNTGCTGTCTCTACAACAAGGACACAGCCTGAGGACAGACTGCTAAGCATCCCCTAAACCTACTAATCCCACCTGTGCCATCACAGGAAGCCTGGTCCTGGGGGTTTCCCTTCTCAGAGACTGTAGCTGCTTGTGCAGTGGCTGTAACAAGGGGGTCCCAACCTCACTCAGGATCTCAAGGGGCCTAAATAGAGAGACAGCCTTACCATGTCACAGGATGTCGCCTCTGAGGGTTGATAGTTAGAAGTTTCTTTATTCAGCACTGCCAGGAAGAAGATGATGTACAGTTTCATTGCTCTGCAGGTAAAAATAATCACAGTTAGATTTCATATGGGACACAGTGGTCAACATATGTAAAAGTTGGCAGCAGGTTGTCATCTAACATGGAGAAGGATGCAAGCAGTGCAGTAAGTTAAGCCATCTCTGAGCATACAGCACTAGTGGCCCATCTGTGTAGCTTTTCATCCCTTTCAGCCTCATGGAAAGAGATCTATATAAGGACTTGAAAGGAAGGTCTGAGGCACTTCATGGGTTTTCCCCAGTGTGATTTCAACTGCTGCCTAAATGATATCCAGGACAATCAACGAAGTCCAGATGTTCAGGCTGGACAGGGTGTCTGGCATCATGGAGAAAGAAAACTACTGAAGACAAAGTTATCTTCACATTTGCCACAGACACAGCACAGGTGCTTTCAACAGAGCTGAAGTTTCGTGTGCTGTGTCCTCGGCAAAGTCAATTAGTGCCACTCAGAAACAACCAGAAGTGGAGACAGTTTCCATTTCCATCCACAACATTTTTTACTCCTGTTATCCCAGGGTGTCAAAGAGCTTTTACATGTGTATCCTCCTTGAGTTACTGCAAACAGCTTAAGGAGTGGACTGAGATTTTTCATTTTACACATTCCAGGTATGAACAGGCTTTTAAATACATTTGAAGGAGATCATAGAACCATATGTTCCACAGAATCACTGAATATGCAAAGTTGGAAGGAACCCACAAAGATAATTGGGTCCAACCCCTGGTGCTGCACAGCACCATCCCCAAGAGTCACACCCTGTGTCTGGGAGTGTTGTCCAAATGCTTCTTGGAACTCCCTCAGGGCTGGGTTGGAAGGGACCTTTAAAAGTCTTCTGGTACCATCCCCCTGCCATGGACAAGACACATGCCTTACAAAAAGACAGATATAAAAAAGAATGGATTTGTGTGAAACAGAGAATTCATAAGAGTTTAACTGTTAGGAAAGCACTCCATAAAAGAGCACAGAACTGCAAAAGGGGCAAAACAGCACTGGGAAGCTTGTCACTGGACAAAGGGAAAAACAGAACCAAAGCCAAAGGCGAGCATTCCTGCTTCAAACAGCTCCAGATGCAACCCCAATCCCATGCACAAGCCACTGGCATCAATGTATTGTTGCTCAGTGGCTTCCACCCACAGAGCATTGAAAAGATGGAAACAAAAGAGATCTGATCATTCTCAGCTGATGGAGAACCCTCTGCTTAGTCATTTTGACGGATGCAGCTGATGGCCCTGCACAGCATTGACAGTCACTGAACAGCAATGCCAACAAGTCCTTGATGGGAACCTGCCCATTTCTCCCCTTCCCAACCAGAGAACAGAGCTGTGTACTAGGAATAGAGAAACTGGGGAGGATTAGACCACAGCTACTCTGTGTAGTTTGCAAATTCCTTCCATTTCACATGAAAACCCCAGTGATGGATGATGGTCTGTGACCCCAAGGTGAAATAATAAGTCTCAGTAATGGGATCAGAAGTGTGTTCTTCCCTGTTAAAATCAAACCAAGGATGTTAATTCTCTACCATTGAATCAATGTTTGCAAACTATGCTGAAATCATCTGATGGAAGGAGGAATTGCCAATATCACCATCTATAATGTTTCTGTTGTCCCCCTCTGTCCTTTATTACCAATGCTTAGAGCAGCTGGGACCTCCTTTAAGGAGCAGAAATCTATTTCTATCATTTGAGTATTAGTTTGCTGAGGTGGCAATAAAAGACAAACACACCAATGATTACAAAGCTTTTCTCCAAGCCCTCGAAGGGAAATCCTTTCTGTTCAAACACAATGAATTAAGCTGAGGATATTACTCACAACAGGGCACCACCCTGAGGGACAGCACATGGCCTATGTGCTCTGCACTGTCTTCCCCTGTCACACTGAGTGCAAAAAAAGGTCTCTTTGCCTCTCAAATAATAAACCTGACACAATCCAGGGTCTTAACATACTTTGGAACTTCCTAAGTTTTAGGTTTATAAAGCAACTGGGAAATTGATGCGTTTGAACACACATACAAAAAAACAACCAAAAAACAGAAGATGTAATGTTTTGCTGTGTAAGACAAATCTGTAATAAGCAAGCATGCTGTTCCTCAAGGTGTTTCTAATGTGGCTGCTGTCACATCCTGAAGCTCATCAAGGATGTGGCAGTCTCTTTCCAGCATAAGACAACACAGACTCTGTCCTCACAGAACCAATTAGTTTGGGAAAGCCCCCTAAGACCATCAGCTCCAACTGTTCTCCCAGCACTGCCAAGGCCACCACTATCCCATGTGCCCAAGTGCCACATCCACACGTCTGTTAAATCCCTACAGGGATGGGGTCTCCACCACTGCCCTGGGCACCCTTTGCCAGTGCTTCACCATCGTGGTGAAGAAATTTTTCCTAATATCTGAACTGAACCTCCCCTGGCACAACCTGAAACTACTTCCTCTTGACCTGTCATGACACAGCCAACCTCCTTGCTCATGGAGATCCTCTTCCTAGGGTAGTTTTCAGTTCAGCTGTCCAGCTGAGGAATTTTTCTGCCTAGCTTTTCTCTGAACAACCTTTAGATCCTTCTCTGCAACCTCTAGTGTGACATATCAGTGCATGCCCCTCCTTTCTACCCTCTGGGCAGGTCTCATCATCCCCCCACTCTCTCCCAGTGCCAAGTTCAGGGTTACAGGGCCCCTATTCCCTTGGTGTGAGAGAGGATGTCTACTGACACTAAACTCTTCCTGCTGGCATTGATCTCTCTATCCACAGCTTACAAAAACAGTTTGGGAGTAGCAGTAGCAACAACTCAACTTAAAGGAGCTTTTATTGTCTTGAGGCTTTCCCAGAGCTGAAGCAGCTTCATGATCAATGCCAGTTTGCTCCCACTGGAAGCTGTGATAGAAACCCCAGCATAACTCAGAGTAGGATTGAATTCTGAACCCTATGAAATCCACAGCTCTCCATCACAGCACTTCGAAATCACCCACTGCCAACCCCAGCTGAAAAATACAGGTGATTTAAGTCAATATCATCCCCAAGGAGTATTAGTAAGTCAGTCAAATAATTCTAGAAAAAGTGTACCTTAACCACGTCTGCATGTCCACTTAAAAAATAGGAAAGGCAGAGAAGGAAGAGAAGACCAGTCATTTGCCTCAATACACATTTCAAACCATGGAATAATAGCAATTTATTCCCAGATTGCACTTCAGAACAATGTTTGCCTCCATCTCTCTCACAATATTAATCCTGAAACCACTTCACAGATGTTGTTTGCAGCTAATAAAAGCAGCACTGTCCAGATTTCCCCAAAATGTAATTTTTGTTACTGCTTAGACAATTAACGGAGATGCTCTCCTGTGCCAAGGAAAGTTAAATACAAGAGAACATACAGAACACAAATCACACTCCCCAGGGTCTGATACTTTTCCATACAAGACTCTTTCCTGTTAAGTCAGAGCCTTCAGAGGTAAAAAAGAGTGACTATTTCACATTTACCTTGTTTCAAGGGTTTCTTGCATCCCCAAACACTGCATATCATCTCTTTAAAAAGCATATCCAGCTCTTCAAAATCGATTCAGTCCTGGTATCGATGCAATTATTCTTCAGCTTCATGTTCACCCATTCAGGACACCTAGAGGCTCGCTCATAACTTCAGAATGAAGGCATTTTCAGGGAAATAACCTTATTTGGGACAGTGTCTGCTTTAAATTATGTTGCTTGTCTTCCTCTCCACTCCTCCCCGGGCTCTTGCTGGGTCCTAGCCACCGCTGTGCTCAGGACGGAGTCAGCTACTGTGCAACATCCTGAAGCCCTTCCTTGGGGCAGGCATTGAGAAACAGGGGGACTTTTGCCAGAGGAACTGTCAGGAGCAGGCTGTGGGTTTGCTCAGGAGAATAAGTAACTTATTTGCGATGCCATTGTTTGGCTGCGTGCGTGGGGCATGACAGTGTGTTTATTTTGGGGTTTTGTGTCTGCAAGTTACATTCCTGGAGGGTTGCAGCCTCCTGCACCTAAATCTCTCTCTGCATCTTTAGGGAAACCGTGCTTGAGGAATAAATGTTTAGAATTCACAGCTGATAAATATAAACCCCAGAATCTGGGAACCTGTTCTGGTAGAAATAACTTTTTTTTTTTT
>VWYP01015592.1:189953-221388 GCA_013400435.1 Pycnonotus jocosus
TTTTTTTTTTTTTTTGTCATCCTACTAATGAAAGTGTGACTGCAGTCTGCTGGCAGGACAGGGGTCTGTTGTTAGCTACAACACCCTTGATGGATTTTCATGGCATGAGGCAGGAATTAGGGATAAAGGTCTCCATAAAGGCATTTTTAGATGAGCTGCTGAAATTTTGTCTGTTAGTACATAGTGCTGAAAATACTGGATCTGCTGGTAAGAATTTCCACTGCAAAAGGGTGCTTTTGTCATGCAGATGACTTCAAATTGCCCAAGTTCGGCTTTTTATTTATTATTTTGTGCTGCCCTCTAGAGCTGGAGTAGCTGGTTTCCTCATTTCCTTTTGCTAATTAAGGAAAAGGAAAACACACCTCTACATAGATTTCTCTGATGTTTTCTCCCGGAGACACAAGCCTGAACTGCCACAGCACAGTTTTCTCATGGCTGAAATAATATGCCAAAGAGCTGGGCTCTTAGTTTGCTTTGTAATGCACCATGAAATGAGAGGTATAAATCACAAAATTATAGACTCTCAGAATGGTTTGGATTGGAAAGGTCCTTAAAGTTCATCTAGTTCCAGCCCCTCTGCCATGGACAGGGACACCTTTCACTGGACCAGATTGTTTGTCTACCTATAAAAATACCAGGTGAGAGGGGAGGGCATAATTAGGTGCAATGGATAGAAAAATACATGTTAAACTTTCAGGAGAATTGTCCACCAGTGAGATTATCACAACCTCAGACAAGTTTCTCTTGACTTGGCTCTCATTATCAGTTTGGATCACCTCATCATCAGTTTGGATCACCTTCCCCCAAGCATGTCATGTCTTGGGCTTCATTTTGCAGTGCTGTTTTTCACTTCATCCCTTTGGCATGCTCCCTGGAGTCAAGGTCTCCATCTGCAATCCCCTTGGAGTAAGCAGGAAATTCATGTTGAAACTGGGGACCACTGTGATATCCAGAGATTTAAATGCCTTTTTGATGCTCTGGGTTTAGAGTTTGCCTTTTCAGCAGAGTGCAATAGCACTTGAAAACCACAGACACCTTTGCAAGGCAAACCTCAAATATTTGAGGTCCAAGGAAAACAAATACTTTTTTTTTTTTTTTTTGTAGGATATTTTGATCTGATTTGTACTACAAATATCATGCCTCTAATTAAAGTACAGCAAGTGGCCAGGATGATGGTAGCTTCAATTTTTTTTCTGCACCTGGATGTTCAGACCACTTTAGGAAGCTTGAATTTACAGGGATAAAAATAGCAGAGTTTTGTTCTTTTTAAAAAGCCAGCTCTGTTCCTCAAGCTGTTTTACTGAGTAACCAGGTAGCTGTGCCAGCTGAACTGTAAAAAGAGCCTGGACAGAAACAAATGCCAAAGCAGGAGGGAAGGGCATGCACTGATTCTACTGCTCAGGGCTTTGCTTCAATAAAACCACATTCTCTAAGGACACCAGCTGCAGTGGGAAAGATCAGTGCTGTCCGTGCCATTTTTGTCTTTTTCTAAAGGGGATCTGGCAGCAAACAGTTTCAAAGACTTTGAAGCATTTGGCTGACTTCACAAATTTTCAATATTTCTGGCTTTGGGCTACCCAGCAGTTTACACCATAAAGTGGTGTTGAAATATCAGCATGGTATGGGCTTGGTAAGACACATCTTCAGGGTGTCACCTGCATCAGTCAGAGACTGGGTCATAAAATCAGAAAATGGCCCAGTTTAAAAGGGACCTTGAAGATAATCCAGGGTCCATGGGGAGGGACACAATCCACTAGACCAGGTTGCTCTAAGCCCCAGCCATCCTCATCTCCTTCACACAGATTGGAGAATCAAGCTTTTTTGCCCACAAAACAGCAAGGGCTGTCCCATCCCAGCAATGCCAAAGGGTTTGCACCTGCAACCCTATGAAATCCTGATTTTCCAGTGGTGTCTTGGCAGTCACTTCCTAATCAGTTTCTGTTGATGTCAGTTGAATTTCATCCTTTGTCACCTGAAGTGAGGGACACCTTATCAGACCTCTCCTCTCCTCCAAACCCTTTCACCAGCATGGCCCAGAACAAGAAGGAAAAGCAAATCCTAGCTGCTGGCTCTTACTAGTCAGTCTGTAAACTGTTGCAGGTTCCCAAGGGTTTCAGAGGAACAAGAAAATGTCTTGATGATTTTGTGTCTTGAGTCTCCAGACTTTTTGGAGTCTGTCCATCCATAATGCTGCTGCTTTCTAAGGGACTGCTTTTGAGTCCTGTGTCAAGTTCAATGAATCAAACTCTCTAGAGCAGTAAATAAAACAAGTTCCTGCCTTAAACAGTGGGTCTGAACTGCAGACGCAGGGGTGGGACAAGCCTTGCTCCCTTTTGGCTGGAATAGCTCCCTGGTGATTCATCTCACAGGGGACCTGGAGACAACATTAATACTAACCCTATTAAAAAGAATAACCAATGCCTCCTGAGCCACAAACTTTGAGAAGAAGGCACAGCTCCAGCTCCTGACACTCCACATCTCCAGAAGCTGATTCTCCTGGTTTATTTTGCTCCTGCAATCTGCACTGTTCTTGGCATCTCACAGGCAGATGCAGCCCCTAGTCTTTTTGGTGTCAAGTCCACAGACCAAAATAGAGACTCCTCCATTTCTTGTAAACTCAACAAGGCTTTTCTCCTGTCTTTTGAAGCTGCTGCCTTCCTTCCTTGTCTTTCTGTCCTCTCTCCATGTGCATCTTTATCAGATGTTCAGCCAACAGCATTTCCCCACCAAAAATTAACATTTCTGATTATTGAGTTTTTAGCCAGTTCTCTATTTTATTCACCTTTTTTCCTTCTACTCTCTCCAGGAAAGAAAATGTAAATGAACAAGAACTGAATGAAAACCACAAGCCTGGAGAATTTGTGAGTGAGGGGATGAGCAAAGGGACAGAGGGAGATGGGAAAATTAAAACTTACATCAGCAAAAGGTGACATGTACTGGCATTTGGAGATAAAACTATCTAAGCATGAAATTCTCTTCTGGGAGAAAAAAAAATCAGATTCAGGAACCAAACCAGAATGTTTTCTTACCAGTTTATAAAATACCCTTTTAATTCAGCAATATTCTTTTTTATAGACAGTAGGGTCAGTATTTGGGAAGATGTGTACTCATTTTATGAGATCCAATAAGAGATAAAATGAGGTGAGGAAAATTATTTCTGATAGATTTGATTTACTGAATACTGATATCCATCTTTGAATCCACTCATTGATGTATTAGTAAAAGGCCAAGCACTGATACAGTCACTAGGATGTAACCATCTGCTTTAGAAGATATGACAGGTTGTAAATTTTTGTTCTTGAAAACTCAAGGATGTCAGCATTTTAGAGTAATATGTATTTTAAAGTATAAATTAATACATCTTAGTAAAACCCCCAAATTCTCACTATTGTGCAAAGCCAAATTATTGCTTCTATTTAAGGGACGCATATTTGTCTTTTAAAAAAATACTTTTATCCAAATTACAAATGGGCTTAGCCTTAGAAAATTTACTGTGATTTTATATAAACTATGATTTTCTAAAACTTTACTAGTTCCAAATACTGCCTATACATTCATTCTCGTGATAACAGTCCATATGCAGCAAAGCCACCTTAGTAAATCATTGTTCATCCAAGGTGACATTCAAGATGTCAGGATCTTAAAGCAGCAAAATAACCCTACCCTCTCACACCTCGTGCTCCAGCAGGGAGAGCTCAATGACAGCACTGATAGGAAGAGGAGCAGACAAGCCAAACAGCATTTTGCCTATTTTACCCAGGGACTGTGTATTTTCCCAAGGCTATATTAGGATTCAGTGTCAGAAAGCTGGGTGAGTGGCATTTAATTAGTGTACAATGCTGATCTCTGCAGCACTCCTAGTTCAGAAGGCTATAATGCAGTAATACTATAAATAGACTGAAGTCCTGTGAAGAAAGAAAAAAAACAGTCATCTCCCTATCTTTTATTCCTGCAAACACGGAGAATAATAACAAATATGGTATTTGACAACTGTGCTGTTATAAACTAACTGGTGTCTCCTTAATATAAATTATCTAACTCACACAGTGCAAGTCCTTGATGGATTAAATATACAACTAGGTGGATAGAGCCATCTACACAGCGTGTTTAGCCAGTTCCTCAGCCTGTTCATAAACACAGAACATTTTATTTATACAGTATCTTCCTCATCTGTGTTAGTTTTAAAGGCTGCAGCTCAAAGTCACCAGAGCTCTCATCTCTCCCACAGCTTAAAGTGCAACTTTCCAGCAGTCTCCTGGGTTCACACACATCTCCACATACCTGCTCTGTGGCTGGAGGAGGAAGAGGTTTTGTCTCTGCTTGCAGCCTTTTTTCCTCCCAACTTTCCCAGCAGCCTTTCCAGTGCAAGCCAAGGAAGAGTTTCCTTGGGGAAGTCGTACCTCTGTTGCATGCCAGCTGACTAAAACTCTGCGAGCGCTGAGAGAAGTTTGAAGTCACAGGGAAAACAAAATACTCCCCATAGACTAGTCCTTGAATTCATTCCTTTGCAGTCATAAGCTCTTATATATTCCCAGGCTCCCCAGAGCACGTAAATACATACCTCTGTAATACTTTTAAAATATGTGTGTCCTCTGCACTTCTCTTTATTTTCCATTTTGATCATTCAGCCTTGGCTTATTTCCTGCAGTTTCTCGGCTGGTAATTACGCTCCTCTCGTGCTGACACATGAAACGGTCTGTGAATACCACAAAAAATCCCCTCCACAGGCTGTGGGGACACGTGCTTGTCTCTGAAGTCATCCGTGCCTGTCCCACAGCTGTCAACCTGGAGATTCTCAGGGGTTGGGGTAAATCAAGGGCACTGAGCTGGCTGCAGACCTTACATTTCAATTCCATGCAGGATGGTGTTTGTAGGAAAAGGTAGGTGTATGGGAATAGGACGAGCACATCATGTTTGGTGTCCCAACAGGTCGTTTGTGTCTTCATGGCACAGAAGTGGGATGGCCAAACACAGCCTTGGGGGAAAGGAAAAATTCAATTTAATGCTTGAATGGGTAACAACATAAATACCTTCTAAAAAGGGCTGTGGGATGAATTTTGCTTTCTTTACTTTGGGTGTGAAGCTCCCTTTTATTTCAGATGCAATGCTTTTGTGTAAGTTGGTGGGGGACATGAACACTGTCTGTGTTGTCTCCACCTGCTTACATGTGCCTTGATACCTGGGCAGGTGTTCACTGGCTCTGCATGTTCGTTTGCAGCACTGTAAACCTCTGACAGGGTTTTGCCAGTGCTTCAGTGGATGTCTTAGGACCAAACTGAGTCTTGGCTTCACCAGTGAGGCTAAGACCTCCCCTGGGCCACCCAGCTGGGAAGCTCCCACAGGTACCAGGGATCAAAGAAAATATCCCAGGACCACTGCAAACCTCCCACCTTCTCCCCTGCATGTACAGGGAACATCTCAACTGAGTGATCTCCCCCAGAGTAGAGGTTTTCCTTCAGCTTTATGTATTTTATCCCCTTTTCACTTAGATATGCAAAAATGGCAAAGAATTTTCACCAAAAAATAATAATAATAAAAAAAAAAGGTGCTGGTTTCCTTCTCCCAGACAGCATCAATTCTGTCCTGCTCTCTTGGATCTGCTTATTAAAATCAGCTGAAAGCTACATCCTTTTATACCATGTGCCAAACAGCTTCGTGAATTCTGTGAAACATTTGCAGGCTCCAGCTTTTGCTTCTCTGCAACAGGTTCATTCTCTGTAGCACACCAGCTCCTGAGTCAGAGTTAGTTCAGAATTACACCATACTGGGAGATTCAAGATGAAAACATCTAGATCTAAAACAAGATGTGAAAAAGATGGTTTGTTAAATACACTTTGCTCATATTGTTGCAATAAGATTGCAGTAAGACTAATCAATTTAATAGCAACATGTCCATAATGATAACAAAAGAAAAAATAATGGTTTTATTACTGCCTCGGCTATTGCCTACGTACAGGTGTAGCTGTATATGTATTGTTGTTGTTTTTGTTACTAGTGTTGTTATGGACCAAAACTCACCTCATAGCCCACAGTAGCTTATTCGGACGGATTGACAAAGGGAGTTCACCATGGACAAGCATATATTGTATCCCCTCCTGTCACCACAGCAGGACAACCTGATGGCCAACTTGATGTCGCAGTAGCCAAGCCTGAAGGATCACTGTGGACCTGCTGCTTAGAGATGGAGATCCAATTGCATTTCCCAGGTGGTGCATGGCTAGCTAATAGGAAAATAATCCATCGCAGAAAGGATAGGAAGTCTCCCAACAAGAAATTTCAGACTACATGGAAGCAGAAGGAATAATTCCCACAGATCTCGCTGCTGTTAGACTTCATCTCTGGTGTGTGGGCAGCAGAAACTTGGGTCAGGCTATGGTTTATTCCCAGTGACACCTAAGTGCAGATGGCTTTTCCAGTTACATCTCTCCCACTAAAGATATCTCTCCCACTAAAGATATTTCTCCCAGGGGATGATTCCTGGCCTGATCCACACAAACCTCACCCTTCTCTAGGGGAAGCTGGACATGTCCAGGTGTGTAACACTCAGTTATCTACTTCTGAGTGATGACCCCACTACTTTGAGATCATTGTTTCACTTTCCTTTAGAGCGCCATGAGTAAGGTGGGGACAGCACGCAAATCTGCTCTAGAACAGTATAGGAGTGTTCAGAACAGATGCAGCCAACCTGATCCAGGCCCTGAAGAAAACACAAGAACTACACCCAGCTTGGAAGGAACAATTGGTTTGGTGGGGAAGGGTGCCCATGAGAGAGCTAACCCTCCATGTGATTGATGTGAGGAGCCAGGTTATCTGACAGCATTGATGTACCCCTGCATACCCCATGAAAGAACCTGAGGACACCAGAAGGGGCACCACACCCTGCAGACTTGCTGGATCTTGCCTCCAAAACTGCTTGGAAGCACCAGCAGTGCAGTAATTTCTGCTGGTACCTGCCATGTACAAATCCTGCATTCTTCTATACTAGGGCAGCAGCAAGTGGCAACTGGCAAACGTCACTTCAAAACAAAAAGCCCACAGGTCAGTGCTGGTCACACAAAGTCAATCTTCACCATCTCCTCACCCTTCAAGTCTCATGGGACTCCCATTCTTCCATAGTAGAGGTGACCAGGCTTGGTTGGTGGGGCTGGCATGAAGACAAGCAGAAGTGCATGAACAGAAAGCAAAATTCCCAGCTGCTGAGATGCTGCAAGACATCACTGCCACTCTAAGTATCATTATCTTGTACTGATGTTAGCCCAGTTGCTTTCTAGAAATTACATTAAAAGGAAAAAAACGATAGATGAAAAATGAGACAAAAGAAAGAAGACAAGAAGAAAAGAACTGGCAGTTTTTAATCACTTGCAAAAGGTTAGAGATTGACCATTTGCGCACCTCACACTTAAAATAGGTTCTACCATGTCAACAGGATGCCCAATTCTAATTATAAATTATATTTCCCAAGACTAAACAAAGTTTAATATTTATGCTCCATTTCCTCCTGCTCCAATTATAGTTAGTTCTTTAAAAAAACAAACACGAGGAACAAGAGGTCCAAGAGCTTTGCTCTGGCCCCATTTTCTATTCCTGCTGATGTTGAGGGAAGTTTGACGCTGGGAATATGATGATGCATCACACGCTGGGATTTTGGTTTGTCTTGGTGCTGATGCTGGTGATGAATAGAACAGGGAAGTTGTCCTGGTCAGCTATGATTCCTGTCCCATATCAGTCTCATCATATGGTGCCTACAGCTCTCAAGTACTGTGTCTTCAGCTGAACTCAAAGAGGAAGCTGCTCTTGGCATCTCCCTGCACTAGGCTTGGCTCGGTCCCCCATAATCTTCCTCAGGGCCACCTCACCTCAGCCCATGAAGACATTGGCCTTGCAAGATGCAGACAGCTCTATGTACAACTACAAGAGACACACCTCAGCTAGCTCCGAATCAGCTACTGGTGACCAAAGTAGCTGTGAAATTCATCCCAAAAGCAGGGTAAAAGACACATGTCCAGTTCTCCTGGGACACTTCACACTCACCCAGCCACATATGACCAGCAATGAAGCAGTCAGCTGCACCCATGTTATGAACCAGTGATTTGAAGGATGAGCACAGTCCTGGGCATAGTCTTGGCTCATCTTGTCACTCTTAGGTGACAGGGTTCCCAGGCACTGCTTGATGCCCTGGGCAGTGACAAAAAATTGAGCAAGAATGCAAAGTTCACTGTGCTTGAGACATTTGTGGAGTGCTTTGGAATGTTGTAGAACACTTGGAGTGGCAGATATTGTGGAAACTCCTGGTGTAAGTAGGTACTACTTCAGGATAAAGATGAGGGGGCTTTGGTGATAAGGGTCTTCTGCAGACTGAGAGACCACAGAAGATAATACAAATAAGTTGTGATGGAAGCATCTCCCCAGATGTGGGGGTTGCTGAGGCACACAGCAGTGAGACAGTAAGGAAAAAGGGAGAGGAAAAACACATGGGCAAAACTTCCAGACAAGTGAAATATCACAGGAGTTTCAGTCTCATAATTTTTGGAGGGTTGAAATGGGGCAAATGGAATTGGCATGTGAATTGTGAAGGGCCAAAACTGTCTCCAGGGCCCTCTGGTTTTATTTTCCAAGCCCTGTAGACCTCAGACATACATCACTGCCTGGTAAGACTTTGAGGTATGGCTTGAAAGCAGAGTTGCCATGTGAACGTCTCAAGAAGATGGAAATAAGGACAAAGAGCTCCAGCCTCGCTTGGACTTGCCTGCCAGCTCAGATGGTTGGTGTCAGCCTGCATTCAACCCAGGTTTCAGGTGTTTCTGTCCACTACTATATGCCCACCACTTTTTCTGCCCACTGCTATCTCCAGGGATATCTTCTAGCCTGTGTTTGAACTTCCCAAACTTCATCAGCAGGTTTGAGAAACTGCTCCATGGGACAAACCTGATTTATCTTGAAATGCACATCAAATGAGACTGATGTGGTTTCTATTGCAAATATTTCTCATAACTCTGCTTCTACCACTGCAATAGCAGGAGGATCTATGAATCAGGTGGTGCCAAACAAGCAGCAGAACAATTTTCTCTGTTGTCTGTGCTAATGGGTTAAAAGATCATGTTTCACCCTAAACCTCCTCCTCCATTTAAAGTGTGAAATGTCATCCATTCTTCCTTCTCTTAGCTTCCTTTTGGGTAGGAGAATGAATGCCATTCATGTCTGGCATTTTCAGTCCTTGCTATTGACTCAGGCCTTATGAAAATCAGTTTAAACTATCAAACACCATTGAAATAATCAATTTTCCCTTTTTGTTGCCCCTCCTTTTCACCTCTTTATTTTGGCTAGGTGATGTCTTACTGGAAGGAAGCTATAGTGAAAGGATTCTATATACAAGTCATTCTATATACAAGGCCTTGAAGCTGATGATGACACAAGTAATTTTCAGATCATGCAGAAAAGGATTTCACCACAGTTGGTTGAGAGTGTGATTTTGCTCCTTCTATGTTGTTTTTTTTAGGCAAGTGCTGAAAAGAAAAGAAATTTGCAATCACAGTCTTCAGGAAAGAAGAAATTGGTTAAAAATGCTCTACTTTTTGTCATGTTCCTTAAACTCTTTGATCCTTCCCAAAACAAGCCCTTGTTCTATCACTATGTCATCATTTTTTTATAGCTCACAGGTGTGTCATTTCCAAAATGCCTCTGCTTCCTGTGCAGTGTGTTAGCTTTTCTTGAATATAACTTCCACCCCCAATGACATATTTGGAATTTTTTTCCATGAAGGAAAATGATTGAAACCCTGACTTAAACCCTGAAGCGTGGTCCTTGCTGTGCAGACAGTCTGTCATGGTAGTCCCTGTGTGTACTACTTCAGGTAGAACATACTGTAGGAGGAGAAAAGTGTCTGCACCATCTAAATGATGCCTTGGAGTGACTATCCAGAACAGAGGCTAGAAACGATTAAGAGAATGAAAAGTAGGTATTTGTTAAAGGCACATCTTGGGTGTAAATAGGTACACCTTGGGCAGTCAAAAGCCTCCGAGAAAGGCTACACGTCCAAGATGGACAATGGTCACAAGTTTTTCAGACAGATGTAAGTTTGGTCTATCTACATATCAGGGATGAATCCCTCAGCCATAGCTTTAGGTAAAGAAGTCATATACCCCCAGTTTGCTCACCCCCAGCTCAATTTTGTTTATACTTTTCAGGGCCTGAGGCTGTAGGATGTCCTTGAATTTCAGGCCTAGAGGGATTGTTTTGTCTGACCAAAATGTGAAGACAATTAACTAACACTTTATATGGAGTCTAGAGTTATGTGCTAATGCAGTAGAGGATTTGAAAAATATAAAGGCTGAAATCCTAAGGCATCTCTTTTTTTGTCCAACCCCTTTGGAGCAAAGAATGAAGCTGGGGACACACTAGGAGACAGAAGTAGAAGTGATGGCAGCAGGTTTAAAGAGCTGAGTAAACTCATGATCTCTTTTTTCTCATAGAAAATTGTAACTCCAGAATGATGTCATAGGTGAAAAAGATGTGATATCTCTGATCAAATGTAGACATGTACAAGGTTAGTATCTATCAAAGGACACTGATTCTGATAACCTCCACAGCTCATGGAAGGAAATAGAAGCTCTTCTTGTATGTGATTCATCTCATTCTCCAGCAGATGAGTCACCCACAAGGAGCTCCAAATTTCTCCAGTGAACAAGGGAGTGGTGAATGTGTAACACAGACATAGATTCAATATTAGGAGAAATTAGTCCCTCTTGTAGTCAGGAAACAGAGAATGTGGGGATTTTTTTAAACTGGTTTTGGGTATACCTCTTGCTGGTGTAAATCCCAGCTTTTTAGCCCCAGTTGGATATATCAATTCCTTAAGATAATTTCCAGGTTGAGAGAAGCCAGGTGGGGATGGTATCTCTGGATGTGTTACAAAAGTTGTAAGTGATTCTGCCATTTTGATGTTGCTTTGAGGGTCAGACATCCATCATCCCAATGAGCAAAGCCCTGAACAGCATTCCTCCAAGAAGAGCCTCAGTACCCCCATAAAGCATGTCCTCATATAAAAATGCAAAGATCTTTGTTAAGAAATTGGGACACAGCTTCTGGGGTTAGATTGTACACCCCTTTTCCTCCTCAGGTCAAAGGCACTGTGTTTTAGACAGTGATCCTTACAGATCTCATGGCCCATCTAGAAGGTCTGTCTATGGTATATTTATAAGCATCTCCTGGATGAAGGGGTGTGCTTCTTTGGATTCGCTCTCTGGCATCAAGATTACTGTATTTTTATCCTCTCTATATCATGAGTGAAAAGAAGAGAAGTTCTTTGCTCAGTGGACATTTTCAAAAGGTGCCTCTTGCTGACAGCACACTTCATAACTCAATGGATGAAATCAGCTGTTCCCATGACTCAGGACTGTGAGAATGGACAAACCTATCCATGCTAGGTTTAGATCTCAGTCATTTCAGCTCTCAAGTAAGAAATTCTGGATAAGGCACTGGTCCTTTTACCATACATAAGTGAATACCCGCTTATGCCAAATAAAAAGTGGGTAGACATGCAGCTCCTACTAACCTCTCCCTTTCTCCAGACACACACATGACAACACCCATGCCATCCATGAAAGAGGTTTGAGCCACAGCACTGGGGAAATTTCTCACCTTCCACTTGTGATATTTCTTGGGGTTAACCCATGATGAACCACTCTTCACTCAGACCATTTCATCCTTGAAAAACGCAGAGAATTTCTAAACAAATAAACAAAATAAAAAATAGCCATCAAAATGTGCCCCATGAGATTGTTGTAGGGGTTGAGGTTCAGGATAAAAACTGTTTAGAAGTGCCTGTTGCACTAGAAAAAGGGGTAATGGTTTTAAGTTAAAAGACGGATGATTTTGTTTAGATATTAAGAAAATGTTTTTTGTGACGGTGGTGAAACACTGACACAGATTGCCCAGAGAAGCTCTGGTTGTCATATTCCTGGAAGTGTTCAAGGCCAGGCTGGACAGGGCTCTGAGCAACCTGGTCTAGTTGAAGATGTCCCTGCTCATTTCAGGGGTAGTGAACCAGATGATTTTGGTGCCTTTTAAACCCAACTATTCTGTGACTCTATAATAAGAAAGTCATTGGAGATGATTAAAGAAAACAGTGGTGACTGACTGACCACTGAATGATTTGCTCATTGGCATCTGCAGGGAACACACAGGACAACTGATTTTCATATTCTTTGCCTGCCCTCTCGTGGTGAATAGGTGCTGATTAAGTGTATGCATGCAAATCTCTTTCTACATACACATATGGATGTATATGTACATATATATGTATGCAGTGACATACACAGGAGAAAACACCTTCATCAGATTTGTACCTCGTGTTTGATGTTACAACAGTGAGCAGTAGTTAATTGTTCCCTTGGCTGTAGCTGGTCTTTTCAATGCTGAAGATTTTCCTGTGATTGGTAAAAATATTTCAGCACGAAGATAATAGTACTATAATGAAGTATTTTTTCCACCTTGGAGAGACCAGGGAAGCCTCCATGTGTCCCTTTCCTCCCTATAAACTCTGCTGAAACTGGGTGAGCTGTACAAAACCAAGAGCAAAAGGTTTCTTTAGGACCAGTTCTTATGGCAAATACAGGGCAGCATAGAAACCACTGCTGCAGCATGGATGTACCTTTTCCTACACAATGCCAGTATGGAATAGCAGAGGGGCACAGAAGGTAGAAGTTCGGAGAAGATATATTCATTCACCTTTGGTGGGGTTTATTTTCAAGACATTTCAAACTCATTTGCCCTTGCAGCTGCAAAGAGGGATTTGCCATGTAGCCTGTCACACCTCCTAGAAATTTGTCCAGCACTGGGTGTGAGGTACTGAGGGTAAATGTGTTCAACATTGCATCTCCTATGACTTACATAAATACCAGAGGTATTGCCTAAACATGATGTTCCAGCCTTTTCTCTTCAAATGACCTGCTACAGTGAGAAGGACAGCAAAGGTGATATTCATATTGATGGGCTTTGTCTGTGTCCAGAGGAAAGTGAACAAAAGTAACTTCTCAACAACACCTTAATTCACCACTCAGTGAATTTATTATCATCCTGATTACTTGGATTCAACCACTTAAATTCATCTTCTGTGGCACAAATGGGCTCAAATACAGAAGCATCCAATGAACAGTTATTCAATATCACCCTGAAGATGGGTTGATAAACTCTTTTCTTTTTTTATGGCTAGGCTTGTTCCTCTTCCTATTCTCTCCAGCATATTCACAATCTCTCCCAGACATACCCCACATGGTATACATCTACATTCTCTGTTATCCTAACTCTCCCGTTGTGGCCTGTTTTCTCACCTCCCCTTTCATTATCTATCTATCATTATCCATCTGCATTTTTATGAAGATTAAAGCTAATAAAAGAAATTACCAAACTCCTCTGCATCCTCCTTTGTCTGCTCCTCTTTCCTGCTGAGCAGTGACTGAATGTCTTCTTCATCTACCTCCCTTCATTCTGCCTGTGGCTCCCCTGCATATAGCAGCCTTTGCTTTTCCATCAACATCCTGCTGTCTCATGTTATCCCTCTTGGTTCAGCCTCTTCATATTCTCTTCTCTCTAATGCTCTGATGGTCAAGGATTTGTGCAGGCCCTTCACACCTCTCCTGGCAGGCCCCATGTTTCTCTGTTCTGCCAGCATTTCTTATTTTCCTGGTTTCAGCTGGGATAGAGTTCATTTACTTCCCAGTACCTGGCAACATGCTGGGTTTGGATTTAGTATGAGAACAAGGTGGAGAACACATTGACATTTTTGCTCAGTAGTGCTTACTCTAAATCAAGGACTTTTCCTTGTCCCATGCTGTGCCAGTGAGGAGCTGCACAAGGAGCTGGGACAGAGCATGGCCAGGACAGCTGACCCAAACTGGTCAGAGTGATATTCCTCGTGTCACGGGTTGAAACTAGCCAGATGCCAGGAACTCAGAAAAGCCACTCACTCACTCACTCCCCTGCTGCAGCTGAACAGAGGAGAGAAAATTTAATGAAGAGTCCATAAGTTGAGATGAGGGCTAGGAGAGATTGCTCACTAAATACCATCAAGGGCAAAACAGGCTCACCTTTGAGATATTATAATTTATTGCTAACAAAATCGGAGCAGGATAATGAGAAATAAAACCAGTCCTTAAAAACATCTTCCCCACAGTCTTCTCTCCTTTCCAGCTCTGCCGCCTACCCCAGCAGCTCAAGGGGACAGGGAATGAGGGTCATGGTCAGTTCATCACCCATGGCTTCTCCTGCTGCTCAGGGAGAGGAGTCATTCCCCCACTGCACTGTGGGGTCCCTCCCACTGGAGACAGCTCTCCATGAACTTCTCTGACGTGGCTTCATCTCACGAGCAACAGCTCTCTGGGAACTGCTGCAACCACAGTCCATCCCATGGGCAACAGTCCTCCCCACACTGGGGTGGGTCACTCTTCCGTGGGGTACAGTCCTTCAAGGACAGGCTGCTCCAGCATGGGAGCAGGGCCCCTCTCTCCACGGGTCTCCCACAGGGTCACAGCCTCCTCTCAGGCATCCACCCACTCTGGCGTGGGTCTCCTCCACAGTCTGCAGGTAGATCTCTGTATCCCCCATGGGCTCCAAGGGGATAGCTGCTCCACCACCGGCTGCACCACAGACTGCAGAGGAATCTCAGCCTCAGTGCCTGGAGCACCCCCTTCCTCTCCTTCTCCACTAACCTAAGTGTCTGCACAGTTATTTATCTCACATTGTCTCACTCTGCTCTTCTCTGACTGGAGTTAAAACTGCGTCTCCGACCTTTGTTTTGGTTTCTTCTTAAATATGTTATCACAGAGGCATTACCACAATTTCTAATTGGCCCAGCCTTGGCCAGCAGCACATCCACCTTTGGTGCCATCAGAGATTGGCTCTCCCAGATATTGTGGAAGCTTCTAGCAACTTCTCACAGAAGCCACCTCTGTGGCTCCCCTGCTATGAAAAAACAGGCTGTGCCAAAGCAATACACCACACCACAGAACATGACATCCAAGATATAAACTGGTGGCAGTCAGCCAGGAGGGGACCATCATTGCTCAGGGACAAGCTGGGCATCAGTCAGCAGGTGGTGAGTAATTGTCCTGTGTATCACTTGTCTGTCTGGGGCTCTCATTATTATTATTATTATTATTATTATTATTGTTGTTGTTATTGTTGTTATCACTACTATCATTATTAGTAGTATTATATTTTACTTTGATTCAATTATTAAACACATCTTATGTCAACACACAAAATGTTTCCTTTTCCCCAATCCAGCCTGGGAGGGAGAGAGTGTCTTTTGAATCCTCATGTTCCAGCTTTATTCCCACTGAAATTGGCATCGGTACCTTTTCCCTGGCAAACCCTTACTGAAAGTGAGAGCTCTGTTTTAAGTGTGGCATCTCTGTTTTTCCGTGCAAATAAGCCCCATCCACACACTCTTTCTCTCAGTAAGATGCAAAGAACCCAGAAAGCCACATGCCTTCAGCTCCCCACCACATGTCCAGAACAATTAGGTGGTGGTGCCATCCCCAGGCTCTGGGAAAAACAGCAGAGGGTTTGAACAGTGAGATGGGCAGCTGGGGCACACACCCAGGCTGGGGAACACCTGGGGGGAAGGAAGCAGCATCAGCTTTCATGGCTGTCATCTCTATTGCACAGTCACAGAATCACAGAATGAACTAGGTTGGAAAAGACCTTTGAGATCATCAAGTCCAACCTATGACCTAACACCTCCTCATAGCACTGAGTGCCACATCCAGGCATTTTTCCTCCTCCATGGGCAGATGATTCCAGTGCCCAATCACTCTTCCAGTGAAGAATTTTTTCCTGATGTCTAACCTAAACTTACCCTGACACAACTTAAGATTGTGTCCTCTCATTCTGTCAGTGGCTGTCTGGGAGAAGAGACCAACCCCCACCTGCAACCACCTTTCAGGAAGTTGTAGAGAGTGATAAGGTCTCCCCTGAGCCTCCTTTTCTCAAGGCTAAACAACCCCAGCTCCTTCAGTCGTTCCTCACAGGGTTTGTGTCCCAAGCCCCTCTCCAGCCTCATTGCCTCCTCTGGATGTGCTCAAGCATCTCAATGTCCTTCCTAAACTGAGGGGCCCAGAGCTGGACAGAGCACTCAAGGTGTGGCCTCACCAGTGCCAAGAAGAGGGGAAGAATGACCTCCCTGCTCCTGCTGGCCACACTGTTCCTGATACAGGCCAGGATGCCTTGGCCTTCTTGGCCACCAGGGCACACTGCTGGCATCAAGCCCATCTTGGTTCCTGGGTCCCTCACTGCCCTCGCCCTCCTTGATCCCCAGGCCCCCCACAGTTTTCCACTACCCACCCCCTCCAACCCCCGGGTCCCCAGCAGATCTATGCCACCTTCAAACCCCTTGTCCCCTGGTCACCCTGGACCCCATGGTTCCCAGTCACATCCCACTACCTTCAACCTTGGGGTCCCCAGCTGCCCTCCATCCCCTGGATGAGAGGGATGAGTGTTTTGTGGCAAAACCAGATGGATTTGGGGTCAGTCAATGAGACCAGGAGAGTTCTAGACCCCCTGCAGGCTCTGCCTACCTGTGGGGGCTGCAAAGCATTGTGGGTATCACCCCCTGTTTTGGGGTACCGCCAGTTTGGGAGTAGGAGCATCTCAGCTGCCCTATTAGGGTGCTGCAGGAACAGGGGGTCTCCAGAGCTGCCAAGCAGCTGCAGAGGAGGGGCAGGAGGGTTTGGGAAACTCCTAAGAAATTAGGGGACCCCCACCCCAAATTTGTGGTGCCCCCTTACCTGTGTACCTGGCCACAGAGCTGCTGATGGGGGTGAGGAGTGACTGGAAGAGAGGGAGAAATTTGGGGGAACCCCCATGAGGAAAGGGAGGTAGAAAGGAGGTGGGGAGGAGGTCTAAGGGGTGGAGAACCCTAAAAATTGGGGGGGGGCCTCACCTGTCTTTGTGGAGGAGGTGAGGCACACAGGGTGGGAGAGCTGCTGCAGCAGCCCTTGCACCAGCTTGGGGCAAATTGGGGGCATAATTTGGGGTTACAGGGGGAGGGGGTATTTGGGTGTCACCCAAGCACAGGGCAGCTCCACATTCTCCCAGTGAAGTGAATCCATTTCCCTGGGAAGGGGGTGATGCAGGGTGCCCCCCCCTCGCCAATATAGCAGCTGAGAGGGGTGGTCTGGGGGCATCTCACTCTGCAACACAGAGAGGGCAGAGTCAGAGATAGGTGTGGAGCTTCATTCCCTCCTCATCCTTATCCTCCTTACCTGGGGATTTGGAGGGGGAAAAGGCTTTAAATTGAGGGGAAAACCTCCTTTACTATTTTTTTCTGCATTTCAGTTGAGGGCCAACCTTCCTTTATTTGTGATTCTAAGGGTTTAAACGAGAAAAGGCTACTTTTTCCCTGATATAAAGGTTTCAATTGACAGAGAATCCAAATTTTCCATTATTTTACAGTTTATATGGAATGGGAAAGCCTTTTAGGGGTTTAAATCAAAGGTCAATACTCCTTTTTCATCCTTTTGAGGGTTAAAGGAGGGTGAATCCCTCATTTTTAAAGGATTTAAATTGCAAGGAACCTCTTTATGTGCCACTTTAAAATTTACATCAAGAAGACCCCTTTACTTTATAAGGAGAACTACGATTCCATTTAGGAGGGAAGGAATGCATTTCTTTCATATGAGTCCTGAGGCCTTTGGCTGCCCTTGACCCCTGACTGCTCAGCCACCTTTGACCACTGAGTCTCCTGGCAGCCCTTGACCCCAGGGTCCCTTGGCCTCCCACGATTCCAGAGTCCTCAACCACCCCTGACCCACGAGTTCTGCCATTGCCTCGACCCTGGTATGCCCTCAATCCCCCAGTCCCTAGGTTGCCTATGACCTGGTTTGGTTGCCCTCAACCTCCAGGTCTGGCAGCCACCATCAAACTCTGGCCCCCCTGGGCCCCTGACCACCGTCTGTGCCAAACTTGAGCCCAGGTCCCCAGCTGCCCTTGATCCCAGGGTCCTCAGCCATCCTCCATAACCCTTGACCTTTGGGTCCCATGTCCTGTCTGGACCCTGGGGTCCCCAGCTGCCCTCAGCTCTGGGTCCCCAGTTGTCCTTGTCTTCCTTCAACCCCAAGACACCCAGACTGCACTCAACTCCTGGATCCCCAGGCTATCCTGGCCCCTCAGGTCCCCAGCTACCTTTTGCCATACTCCACCCCTGGGTACCTCAGCTGCCCTCAACCCCCGGGTCCCTGGCCATCCCCCAACAACCCTGGACCCTGGGCTCCCCAGCCACTTCACCACCACCCTTGATCCTGGTTACCTAGACTGCACTCCACTCCTGTGTCTCCCAACCACCCTCGATTGGCAGGTTCCTGTCTGCCCCCTGCCACCCTTGACCCCCAGGTCCCTGACTGCACTTGAGCCTCAGATCCCCCAGAGCCCTGTCTAGGAATTTAGATTGCCCAGAGAGGTAGCAGATACCCCATCCCTGGAAATATTCAAGTCCAGTTTGCACAGGACTGGGAGCACTTTTGTCTAGTGAAAGGTATCCCTGCTTATGGAAAGCGGAAAGACCACTCAAGGCAGGGGTCTTGAATGAGATGAGCTTTAAAAGCCCTTCCCAACCCTAACCATGCTGTGATTCTCTGATTTACATTAGACATTGGGAAGAAATTCTTCCCTGTGAGGGTGGTGAGGCACCAGCACAGGTTGTCCAGAGAAGCTATGGCTTCCCCATCCCTGGAAGTTTCAATGTGCCAGGGGGTGGCAGTGTTAGAGCACAGAAGGAGGAGATTCCTCCATGCCAGTCAGGAGCCTCTGAAGTCCCGGAGCTGGAATGCCCGAAGACGTGACTATTCTGTATCCTGCAGCCCAGCAGCTCTCCAGAGAGTTCTGGTCCTCCAGTTGAATTTTATTTCTATGCATATCTCTAGGCAGAGTGAGGAAATTAAAAATAATGACTTCAACTGAAAAAAATTTAGCTAAGCAAAATGAAAAATGAAACAGCAGGTTCTGGGTTCTGACTGCTCACAGATTTGTAAGAGCTGGGAGCGCACACATCTGCACCTTGAGTGAGTCCCATAGCTTTTTGCCAGCCTCAGTTTTCCCATCTGCCCAGTCTGGGCTGTTCAGATGAGCTGGCCCACGAGTCAACCCACTGACACCCACTTCTCAACCCACTCCCCAGAAAACACATCTCTGCCTGTAAATTTGGGCCTGCTCACCTGAGCAGCATCCTGGAGGCTGTGTGGCATGAGCTGCATGAGACTGACTGTGCGTTTGGGAATCACCAAGTCCTTCACCCCTTTGAAACCAGATGGCACGTGCTTGGTGCACAAGAAAAACACAGAGACAATAGGGGAAGGAGGGTGTAATTGTCCCCCTGACCCTGTACCTCTCTCTGTTCCTGTTCTTGCAATTTGAGCTCTCAGGACGATTTATACAAAATTCACATGCTGTAGGGAAGTGCATTTTTATGGCATCCAAATACAGATTAGATCCAGCCATGTCACTCACCATATGCATAGCATATCCATTTATTAATCTGCCCTTACTCCACTATTTTATTAAGAAGTGATTGTGCATGCTTGGTAAAACTGGGGAGCTGAAGACTGATTCCAAGTGTTCTATCTCCATAAAAAGAAATGAGCATTTTTCTACCCAGAACTTTTGAAATTCCAAATCAATGGTGTGGTAAGTAATTTTTTAAACTAGGGCAAGCTGGTATCGTTATTCCTAAGGGATTTGTATTCCTGAGGGTCCTATATGGGATCATGCCCAGCTCTAGTAGGGAGCAGAGTGTAGGGGAAGAAGATAAGGTGAATGCAGAGCTGATATTCTAACTCCTCTCTACCCGTCACTCCCTCCCCTCAAGGCAGGAGAAGGGAATGCTCTACAAAACCTGTAAAGGAATCTACTGAAGGAGAGAATAGGGATCTGAGCGGCCTGGTCTAGTGGAATTTGTCCTTGCTCATGGCAGTGAGTTGGACTAGGTGACATTTAACAGCCCCTTCTAACCCAGACCATTCTATGAGTCTATGTTTTTGTGATTCTATGAATAGTTAAAACCACACATGCAGATATTTTAATTTTAAGAAAAAACTAAATAAAGAGAGTAAAAGTTAATTCAGACAGCATCAATGTAAGAATTTTTTTACATAAATTAATGCTTCACTGAATCTTTTCTCTTTAACTCTGGGATCTATGTGAAAATGAAAGTATTTCCAGCAAGTCATAATTAGGAGAATGAAAACCCTTGCTGTACCCTGGGACATCCACGGAACACAGCAGTGTTCATGAGTTCTGTCTGAGGCTTCAGCATGTTCCAGCCTTAGCTGTGCAAGCCTTGATTGTGTTTGTCCCTGGATATTAATTATTATGAAAAGCATTCCTAAAACTCCAAAGATCTCCAAGTCACTAAGAGACCAATTTGCACTGTTTTTACTGGTATTGCCACCCAAGTGGAAGAATCACTATTTCAAAACAACCATGTTTGGAAATACAACTTCTCCCAAATGTTTACGGGGAAGATTTTTAGTATGAGTGTCCAGAGACTCCACCATGAGGGCCACCATGTCCGTTTGTATGCAATCAGAAAGTCAAGTGGGAAATTGCTCTCACAATCATAGGATATAAAATCACAGACTTATTTGGGTTGGAAAAGCTCTCTGAGATCATCAAATCAAACTGCTTCCCCAGCACTACTAAGCCCACCACTAACCCATGTCACCAAATGCCACATCCACGTGGCTTTTAAATCCCTCCAGGGATGAGGACTCCACCAGTACTGGAGATTAGACTGTAATGTGACACCAGTACTGAGATTAGACTGTGCTAGGGCTAAACAACTCTTTAAAAAAAAAAAATTCTCTAATATCCAACCCAAACCTTGGCACAACTTGAGGCTCTTTCCTCTTGTCCTGTTGCTTGTTACTTGGCAGAAAAGACTGCTCCCCACCTGGCTACAACATCAGAAGAACATAGACCTACTGAATCAGGTCTGGAGGAGATCATAAAGATATTCTGAGGGCCGGAGCACCTCTGCTCCAGAGACAGTTTTGGAGAGCTGGAGGTGTTCAGCCTGGAGAAGAGAAGGCTTCAGGGAGACAGAGCCCCTGCTAGTGCCTAAAAGAGCTCCAAAAGAGCTGGAGAGGGATTTTGGACAAGGGCCTGGAGTGACAGGACAAGGGGTAATGGTTTCCCACTGCAAGAGCACAGGTTTACATCAAAAATATCAGGTGGGAAGAAACGACCAGTCTTCCTTCAGAGTTTCCCACTGACCTTGCCACAACTCCCTACTTCCACCAAATGACAAATGCTGGGTAATGGAAATTCCTCCTTAGCTGCTCCTGGGTACATGCTTGTACCATCTCCATCTGCTGTGAGGGGGATTCAAAACTGTTGAGATGCTCCTTTGGGAAAATAACATGTGGGTTAAATAAATACGTGAGCTCAAGCCAAGAAAACTTCCTGGAGAGCATCTCTGGGGAGCAGGGCAGCATACTCAAACGTGATCAGAATTGGCAGTAGCTGTGTCGGTTGATTTATTGCAGGAGTTATGCACTTCCCACTAAGGATAACACTAAGGAAGGGAAAAACCATGTTAACTCCAAAGTACAAGTGAGTTATTGCTGTGACTATTCAGTTAATAGGAAAATATTTTTCAGACTAATTAAGTGTTTCATTTTGATTTATTTTTTCTGTTGGGATCCAGGATGGAAAAATATTATTGTAATCCATGTCAACAGGCTCCAAGGGATGAGAATTTGATCTAATATGTCTGAAAACAACTTCAAATCAATGCTAATTTTAAGGACTTTACATGCTGGGAATTTTATTTCAGTACAATAAACTATCTTGGCTTCTTTAATAGCACAGAATTTTTTTGTATAAATTACATCCTCCAAGCTTACCAGTTGGATGAGAAGTGGAGAAGGTTAGATTAGATGAGAGGTAGAGAGTAAACAAAATACCAATTGCATTTAAATCTTGGAGCGGCAGAAAATCTATTTATTTGTAATATTAAATGGATCCCTCCTATATGGTTATAGAGATGAGTTTCTAGGTGAAAGACAAAACTATCTGAAAATTACCAGAGATTTAATAAAGTTCAGAAATTGCGTGAGATCAACCATTTACTCTGAACTACTCATGATCACGCACAAAACATTTCCAAGTGGGCTTTACTTCTCCTCTCTTAAACTGGGACAAGGAAACCAAGGAAAAGCATAAAACCTTAATTAAGTCTAAAATCTTCTCTTTTTTAACTTAAACCTAACAAATACAAGGGTGTTTTTTTTCTTACAAACATTATCTCAGTTATGATTTACACGCTGTTACAGAAAAGAGATAAATTCCTAAGGAATTTGTTTCCATGAAAGGGCAGCAGCTCTTTTGTGGCTTGAATCAAAGTTGTTGCAAGTTTCCAAAATGCAGCAATTTTTTTCTGCAGCAAATAAGAATATTCCATAGGTTTTGAGAGAACAGTCCTTTCTGCATTAAACCTTTATGAGCAACAAAGAAAGTGTTTCTGTTGAGAAGAAGAAAATCTTTGTGCCTCGAGAATTTTAAAAGCTCATAATGTAAAATAAATAGGAAAGAGTTGCACACACTGTCTTAATCTTCCTGGACAAATCCAAAAAGCATCACAAGTTTATATGAATAACACAACTGTAGAGCTACATTACATAAAATAAAGATGTGTAATGGCTGTAAGCTGCCAGGGTGTGTCCCCCTCCATCTGAGCTGAAGTCACTAGCTCATTCCTACATTCTGGTACAGTGTCTTTGAATGCCATGAAACATTCCTTACTATGGTAAAAAACATGATGATGACCTCCATCAGACAAAAGAATTACAATGAAAATTATTATCATTACTATTTTGTGTACCAGCAAACAACATGAAAGTCAAAAGAAATTCTACATTTTCCTCTGAAATTCAGCAACAACAGCAGAACATGACTGCAATGGTCATAGGAAATGCTGCAAGCATCTAACCAGCAGCAGCTTAGGTATGAAAAACAGTGAGGAGGACTTTGCATAGCAAAGACTGTAATCTAGAAAAAAAAAAAAAAAAAAGAAAAAAAAAAAGAATCCTGATGTACTGCTCCTTGGCCAATTCCCTGAATTCCCTTAGAGAAGTGGGCATTTCCATAACATGGTTCATCTTCTCCTTAGTGCAGAATGGGGCAAAGGATCTGCATGGTCCCAAATGTGCCTTTTCCCCACAGACCAGAAAAGGGATCCCAAATGACCAGTCCATATGGAGAGACTCTGAATGGAGAACACCCAAAGCAAGGTGGGTCAAATCCTTGACTTCTGTGCCCAAAGCTGAAGAACATACTGTCTACAGACAAACTCCACATCTTCAACAGAGAATCCAAATCATCTTAATTATGAGTTAGAGACAAGAGGGGCTGAGCTGTATCTTGCAAAGTGCTCAGCTCTGCAAGTTTTGGTCTAATAAGGGTTTTCCTCACAGAAGCTCTGCAAATTTCCTTAGGGAAATATCTTGAACATCAGCCTGTTTTATGGAATCATCACTGAATCACAGAATTATTTGGTTTGGGAGGGAGGTTTAAGATCATCCAATTCCACCCTACTGCCATGGACAGAACACCATCCACTAGAATAAGTTGCTCCAAGACCCATCCAACCTGGCCTTGAACACTTCCATGAATAGGACAGCCACAGTTGCTCTGGGGACCATGTGCCAGGGCCTCTCCACCCTCACAGGAAAAAATTTCTTTGCAGTATTCCAATCTAAACCCACCCTCTGTCAGCATGAAGCCATTCCCCTTGTCCTGTCTCTCCAGGTCCTTGTCCAAAGTCCCTCTCCAGTTCTTTTGGAGCCCCTTTAAGCACTGGAAGGCTTATGACCGCTGCCTTGCCACCTGCAACCTCCCCCATTAGCCAGCCAAGGTGACAAGAAGAGTGAGCATCCAGCTAGCAGTGAGCACCTGGATCCCTGCACTGCTAACACCTGGGCCCATCATCACACTGACCTCTTCACCAGCTTACAGACACAAAAACACAAATGGGTCACCACTGCTTTTGTGACCACCTGGCAGCTGGACAAGCCACATGCTCTGACTTCAGTGCCCATTTCCAGACATTGAGTTTCCCTATTGCTGTGACAGCTTCGGTCATCCCTCTGGCCTCATCACACTCATTTGACCACATCATCCCTCAATACTACAGATCAACTCCAAAGGAGGAATGAAACCTTTACTTTATTTATTACTTCACTCCTCTGATTAATTAAGACATCATCACCTTAGGCATTCTGTGTGGTTTCCCCAAACTAGGGCATACGCTGTAAATATATTCCAGCCTATTTCCATGATTCTTTTAGTTAGCTTGCTATAATATTTATAATTTTCTAGTTTGTCCTCTATCCTTCAGTGACTAAACCACTAATGCACTAAATAAAGATATGAATGCACTAAATAAAGCTGAACTACAGCATTACCATATTTCTTCACACTTTCCTCCACCATGAAGGATGCATTCTTTTAATTCCTTCATTTAAGACTTTTGAGGGTGACAGAAGTTATTTTCCCTACAAATGACAGAGGTGACTCTGGACCTCATTGTTCCCAGGTAAGGGAACTACAAAATCACTTCACAGGACTGCAGAACTGTGGGGAAAGTAGAAGATAATTAAAAAGGTAGCAGGCACAGCTGGATGAAACCATGTCTGTGTGCAATACAGTGCTATCAACCACTTCTTACATCAAACAGCCTGATTCACAGGTTCCTGAACAAGGGAAGCTAACATGAAGCAACAGACAGTAAACCACCATGAACCACCAATTGTCAATGCTGTCAAGCATCAGAAAGTGGGATTGTTCATCTAGAGTTCATTCAGTTCCTTTTCCTCCAGAGCAGGCCATTAGTCTAGTGCAAATCTCTTCCATTTTAAGATATGCCTGGATTTTTCTGAGATTAGCAGACTGAAATTTATGCCTTTCCCATGGGATCTGTCCAACAGAACCTTTCAAAGCTCATTAAAGGTGTTGGGATGTGCAACAGAGATATGAGGGTAGCCTTGTGCTATCTCCTCACTCATTCATCAGTATTTTTAACTTGAGATGATGATTCAGTCCAGATTCAACCCATTGCCTCAACAGTCTGCATAAGCCTAGAAGGGTCTCTGTTCCCCCATGCAGTGATATCACTCTCCTGTGATCAATTTCTTGCCTGCCTCCAAGCAATGGACCTCCAGCCAAGGGTGCTGGAGAAGAGAGCAACCAGATGTGCTGTCTATGACATGGACCTTCCTGCACTGTGCACTACCAAAAATGTACACATAGATTGGAGTTCATTGAAAAAAGGGATGAGAAAGAATTAATCTAAACATAGTGGTTGATTTGGGTGGAAGATGTTGGTTTTAAAATGTTTATAGACTTTCACTGTTTCCTGTTGAGTCCCCAATGGACAAAGCGCCTTCTCTACCACAAGCACATGAGCAGAAGCTGCGTAGGAGTCACCACAGACAATGGCATAGCATCATCTTGGTTGTCTGAAAGTGGCTACCATGCTCAGGGGCAGATGCGCTTCCTCCATATGAGGAGGCACCATGGGATCTGGTCAGGGAACGTAAGACACCCATGTATTAGTTAGCACATGGAAACTCAGCACAGATCCCGTTTGCAAGAGAGGAGACCTGCACAAATGTCAAAGGAGAGACTACCACCAGGGACCTTGCTGACACTCACAAGCACAGCACGCTGAGGTGCCTGAAGGGCTTTCATGGGACAAAGAAGTCTCTAATGAGCTTTGAGGAATTCCAGGATTAGCCTGAGTTAGAGGTGCCATGTATCATAACGTCTCTCTTGGTCCCAGCTTTTGCAGATTGTGACCTTTCTGTCTGGGAGAGCTGACATCTCCTTGCAGCACAACAATATAGTTTGATCTAGTTCAATTGTTTTTAGGTTTTAGTTGAAATCTTTCCCCTAAAAAAGTGTTTAGCAATGAAGAATGGTTCATAATGACCAGCTAAATGTTCTTTTTGTTTTACTCTCGCTGTTAAAAACTTAAGCCTTATTCCCACTTTGGTGTAATTCATTTCCCACCACAAGACCTTTTTTTATTTTTTTCTGACACCAGATCCCTGTGGCCTATGTAAATTCACACATGATGATCCAACTCTTGCATATGAAATGAGTGCCCAGAGGTTCAGACTGTAAGACACACTTTACAAACTTTTAAAAATTCTCTGGATTTTTCTTCCAACCCTCTTTATGTTTTAACAAGCTTTTTACAGAACAACAATGAAAACTCAGTATAATAATCCCATATTGGCTGCAGAATCATAAAACAGAGATTATCCTTACCCAGTGGTTCCAGCATTACCCTCCTGATATATATAGGATAATCTGACTCTTCTCAACAAGTCATTTCTCAGAGACAAGTGTTCCTGAGGAAAAAGCTCTAAATATATGAATATTGGATTGCATGGATGTTTACAAGTGCTCCAAGGACAGGAAACACATCAAACAGGGAGCTGTGCAAAGTCTGGCATTGTGTAGGTGCATATCCCAGACGTGTGTCTCCCAAGCCATCAGGGCATAGGCTCATAGCATTCAGGTTGGAAAAACCCTCTGAGACCACTGAGTCCAACCATTCCTCAACCACTGCCAAAGCACTTCTAAATCATGTTCATTTGTACTTGGCAGTACTGGGGGAACTGGGAAAGTTGGATTCAATGGTCTCTCAAGAGGGCTTTCCAGCCTTAAGGATTCTGTGATTCCATGATTACAGCGGAATAAACCTCCCCCAAACCAAAGGTGTTCCCTTTGGGTGCCTCACAGGGACTGTCTACAGGAGCTACACCAGAAGGCATCATTCCAGGACATTTGTCCTTTGAAATTATTAACACAAAGCCATGGCTCAAGCTTCTGTCCCCACCCTGCACATTGCAGTATCACTGGGACTTAGCCTCAAGAAGGAGGGAACCTTCCTGGGACTTCCTGAGAAGGAGAGGACGCTGAAAAGAAGGGAGGAGCCCAAATGCAGCCTGTCATTGCCAGCATGACTATGTGGCAGACTGGTTACATCACGTTCACACAAATCCACTAAGGAAGGGGTTTCTGGTGCTCAGAGTTTTAGAAGCAACCACTGGATGACTGGAAACATACTCTGTGCTTGACCCCACGACCGGGACCACCATCATGGGCCTTGAAAAGCAAGACGTGGCACTCCAGAAGGAACTGAGTCAGACTTCAAAAACAATAGAGACCTGAGCCAGAGACCTTGGGATTGAGAGGGTGTATCATATTCCCTCTCATGAACCAGTCCCTGGGAAAATTCAATGGTACAATGGACTGTTAAAAACTACATTGAAAGCAATGGGTAGTGGGACCTTCAAACACTGGGATATATATTTAGAGAAGGCCATGTCGTTAGGTAAGAACTGAGGCTCTGCCAGTTGAGCTAACCCTGCCCCATCAAAACCTCTAGCGACCACAGAAAGGGATAAAGTCCTAATACTGGCTTTTTGCAAATATTAAAATGGATGCTATATGTATAATATTAAACTTTGCTATATAGTTTTTTTTTTATTTCCGGTATTAACTAAACATAGACACAGTAGTGAAATAGCTGATGTAGTTATGCCTGTAATTGAACTGCCTGCTTGGTTGGGATTAACATCCAATGAACATACGATGAAGACGCTGCTACAGATAAGCCAACTATCAGCACCTGCTGTCTGAAGAAAGCATGGACCAAAACCCAAGCTGGAGTGATAATAAGAACGGACTAAAACCACATCCAAGAAATGTTCATGCTCTAAAAAGGCGGACCTGAGGAGGAGCCATGCTAAACAGCTTTTGCAACACGTAAACTAGTTTGGGGAAAAGTTTAAATATGCATAATTGTTTATGAATATGCAATAGGCTGATGCAATAGAAAAGATATTTAAAGAGTGTCTCCAAAATAGCAGGTGTGCTCTTGGCTGAATGCCAAGCACTCAGCCGTTCAAAACGTTGCTTTATTGTCTTTGTCTCCTACTGTCCTTTATTAAACTTTTTAATTTTACCCGGAGAGTGAACCATGTTTTTCACATCAGTGCCCACACTCATCTGAAGGTCTCCCCTTCCATCATGAGAGCCCTCTCCCCTTCAGCTTGCTGCTGCTTCTTTGTGCCTGAGACTCCCTTCCTATGTCACCAGCTTCCACATCATGCAAATTATGTATACATGGGTGTGAAGCAAAGGCCAGATGGTTTTGTGCCATTGTAACATGTTGGAGGTTAGGATTTTTCTTTTTTTATTCCATCTGTTGGCTAAAAGATGATAACGGCAGTACTTAAGAGAGACAAAAGATGTAGCCAAGGAGGAGGCGGAGGGGTGCAGCTGACTGCACTCTTGTAGCTGAGGGGCATTCTCTTGGGAAGAGCAGAGATACCTCGAGATTTTGGCTGAGGGTGAGAGACTGGGCTTGGTTCCTCTCTGTCTCAGGATTGGAGCGGAGATAGGTGAGGTTTGGTGCCGGGCCACTGCTGCCCTGAGGATTCGCTGCCACTGTGGAGCTTTTGTCCTCCCACTGCTTCTCCTACTGTACGTAAGCCTTTGCTCATAAGACCAGCTATTTAACTGGGACCTTATTAACACTCCTTATTGGAAAAACATCCTCACCATCTGCTCTGGGGCCCCATGGGAAAACCTAGGACACCTCCCCTCTCCAACGGAGCCTCTCCCAGCTGCTTGTAGGAGCCAGCTGCCACTCCCCAGCCCCTCTGTTTTCTGCCACTGCTTCGGGTTTTTCCTTTACACTTAAACCCCACGTCTGCCCAATCCCCCACAGCTCCTGGCACAGCTCTGGAGTTTTTGTTACACTTTGTTTGCCACCCCAGCGTCTGCTCACCACTGCTATTCCAGCCACCGCTCCAAGGTTCCTGCTACAGCCCATTTCACCACCACCCTGTGAGTTTGTAAAGGGAGCCCCTTTTCTGTCTCTTCTGCCGGCTCACCCGCCATTAACCACGTGCAGAGAGGTGACCAAACTCGCACCACAGCGCCCCCTGCAGCCCCGGGGGAATCATCGCACCTGCCCCGCCCGGCCGGGAGCCACCAGCGCCCCTGCCAGCTGTGACCGGAACTGCACCAAAGGGGAAAGCGCTCAACAGCCGAGAGAAGGCTGTGTTTGGAATTCTGGTTTTGTTTGTTGTTGCTGCCATTGTTATTGTTTGTCTTGTTATTTACGTTCTAGTAAAGAACTGTTATTCCTTTGCCCATATCTTTGCCTGAAAGCCCCATAATTTCAAAGTTGTAATAATTTGGAGAGAAGGGGGTCATATTTTCCATTCCAGGAAGGTTCCCACCTTCCTTGGCAGATACCTGTCTTTTAAACCAAGACAGAGAGTATACAGAAGCCTATATATATAATATACAGTCATATGTATAGTAAGTATACAGTCAATTTTACTCCATCCACTTCAGACATCTCTGTATGCAATTCCTCCTTGAATAATCCTTATCTTCTGACTCTTACTCACACACACACACAAAAAAAAAAAACTCAAAAGGAACAAAGCTACCATGGATTTTAAAAATCTCCTCTCAGTACTTGGTTAATAAAGACATTGTTCACTAGGACAGAAAGTAAATGGAAGACAGTTGGGGTCTAGTTTGAATCCCATACAGTTTGTCATGCTTCTGGCAAAGAAGGATAAGGAGAAAGGGGGGAAAATTCTCATGACACAAATATCAAGGGTAACAAAATTGATTTGGGAAAAGCTGCCATGATCCTGTACTATAGAACAGTTGTGTGCTGGCTTTGATTTACACTAATGAGCTGGAAATTAAGTGTTAACACTTGGGAAAAGGCATGAAAACAACTATGGGAGCTCTCCAAAAACATCTGCCCAGCACCATTAACTGCCCCTGAAATGGAGCAGGGCTATCACCAGCACTCTAACTAAACAGAGCCAAAGCAAAAGCATCATTGTCTCACACAATGTCCTGAATCTCCAAATACTGCACCAATGCTTTTATCACTTGGTCCGTCTCAAAACTGATTATTTGGATTTCCTCTGCCACAAACGCACTCACAGCAGCTTTTCTCTGGCCCCGCCTAGCTCTGACCCTTCACATGTTGCTCCAGTTTTGCTCCTGCAGCCATGACCGTTGTGCTTTGTCTTTTCTGCTGGGTGTCACTAAGGGTTCTTAAAAGGCTGATGTCACCCACCTGTAATTTTTGTTTTCCCTCTGCTTCACAACCATGCTCAAGGCTGTGCTCTTCACAACCATGCTCTGCTTCAAAGCTGTCACCTGAGGAGTCACAGGTGACCCAGAAAGCTGGGAGCCTTCCTTCCAGGCAGTCTGTCCAGGCGAGAAGCCTCCTGCCATGGGCAGAAGATGGGCTGAGCTTGGCCTGGCACTGGGGGTGAGGAGAGATGGCAAGCACATGTGATACAGCAGTTTCCATTTAAATGCTCTGATGGGAAGGATGATGATTTCAGCCTTAACAGAGCCCTGATTTGTGGAATTCAGTTATGTGCTGCTGGGAATGACACAAGCTGAGGTCTAGGGGCGGCTGGTAATCAGCAGGAGTTCAGAGGAGAGGGCCCAGGTGGTAAGTGGAGGTGGAATAGGACAAGACAAGATGGGAGAGGATGGGTGGCAGGTGGGGAGGGATGGTGGCAGCTTCAGGACAACAGTTTTGAGTTCCATCTCATAGGCTTATAGGATGACTCAAGTGGAAGGGTTCTCAGGAGGTCTTGGGTTCAGCCTCCTCATCCACACAAAGGCAGTCTGATCTGGTCAAACCAGATTACTCAGTGTTTTATCCATCTGGATCTTGAAGACCTCCAAGGATGGAGACAACACCTCAGGGCAACCTCCTGCAGTGAGCTGAACCTTCCTTATTAGTGTGTAAGAAACAGATGTCCTGAGGATGTAATTCCCCTCATTTAGAAAAACTTCTGAACACCTTTCAGTGCTCTGCCTTTCCCCTCCCTCCTGAAGTACCTGGGAGGTGCCAGTCTTTGAGACTACGGCTGGGTGCCTCTGCTCAGAAGTCCTGTGATCAATGAGTATGGCGGAAGGTTACATCACTTCTTTTACTGATATCAGTGGCTCCTGCTTCTATGTCCTGCTTTTCTTTTCCCTCATTGAACAGTAGAAGAATTTCAAGTCTCTTTCACACATCTCAAGTCTTTCCACCCATCATGCTTCTCTGATGGACTTCTCTGCAAATCTACCAGCAGGCTGTGTTAGCTGCAGGCTACTGGGATAGATATTGCATAGTCCTGCTCTGGATCTGACTCCCTTGGGACTTCATTTAATGCATCTTTTCACCTTGTCAATAAAGATCAACAACTGTTCTCTCTGTCTCTGTTTAGTATTTGCCTTATAGTGAATCTAAAATCTATCACAAATCTAAATTCTACTGCCACAGTTTGCTTAAATAGCACACATACACACACACACACACAAAAAAAAA
>VWYP01015592.1:221423-307056 GCA_013400435.1 Pycnonotus jocosus
AAAAGCTTTAGCAATGCCAAAATGCACATCTTTGCTGTTTCTTTTCTGTTGAGAAACTCAGTTTCCATGTTTTCAAAGGAAATTAGTTTGGTCTGACATCATTTGATATTGGGTATGACTGATATGGTTGTTTTCAGAAACACCTTGATTAAAAAAAAAATAGTATATTTGCTTTGATTTATATGAATGCTTTTGAAGTTTGTGAGGACTTTTGTCATTGCTGTTCCTGCTTTCAACAAAGCTGAGATAAAATGTTATTTTTGTACCTTCAAGTCTGGAATATTTATAGCAACAGTCTGACCTATGCCAGTGCACTGTGATTGCATTAGGTGAACAAAATAAGGAGTGACATTCAGAGATGCTGCCTCCTGATAACAGTATGAAGTATTCAGATGAAAAAAATTACTTATCAGTACTCACACAGTTTTATAAATTGCTACAGTTCCACTGAATTTACTGAGAACTTACCAGAGTAAGAGGATAATTTCTAACAATAATAATATGCTATTTGTTCAACAGAGAGATGAGTCTCCATGTTTAAAATCACTTTTAGCAATAGCATCTTTTTAGCCATGCAAAAATCAAAGCCTTTAAAAGGTCTGCAAAAGCCAAAGCATTTAGAAAGTTGTCTTTCTGCGAGATAGCAAACCTTCCTCCTCTCTTCTACCACCAACGCACCTAGGAACTATTCAAAGGGAATACTAATGTCTTCCTCATTTCCATCTCCTAGGTTGTGCCAAAGAAGCCACCCACGATCCTGTAGGGTCAACTTCTTATTCTCTTCATTGCTTGACCAAATCTGCAGATCATGAATGCCACCTGGACAGTCTTACTGTACATTCACCCTTATCAGAGAGGGGACAATGCTGCCACTGAACAACACCATGCTGGGTGGAAGAGAATGCCTCCAGCTCCAGGGCACCCAACACAAGAAGGACATGAAGCTGCTGGAGTGAGTCCAGAGGAGGTCAGAGAGATGCTCTGAGGGCTGGAGCCCCTCTGCTGTGGAGCCAGGCTAGAAGACCTGGGAGTGTTTAGCCTGCAGAAGGCTCCAGCGAGAGCTTAGAGTCCCTGCCACGGCCTAAAGGAGCTGCAAGAGAGCTGGAGAGGGACTTTGGGCAAGGAGCTCAAGTGACAGGACAAGGGGCAATGGCTTCCCACTGCCAGAGGGCAGGGTTAGATGAGATATTGGGAAAAAATTCTTGGCTGTGAGGGTTGGGGAGGCCCTGACAAGGTTGTCCATAGACGCTGTGGCTGTCCCATCCCTGGAAGTGTTCAAGGCTGTATACATCTTGTAGCAACCTGGTCTAGTGGAGGACGTCTCTGCCCATGTGTCTTGGGGTGATTTCTGATGATACTTTATTCCCTAATCGTCTGCTTTATGCCCAGAAATGTCTGCTGTAGCTTTAATGAACCAGGGAGCAGGGCCAGAGCCTGGGAACCCCGGCCAGGCGCTCTGTTTCATCTCTCTCTCTCTGGTCGTGGCTACATAGATTGTTACTTTGTTGCCTTTGCCAGGTCAATTTCACCAATTTAGACAGGAAGGTTCTGATTTTGGGGGTTTTTCCTTCCCCTGGCCTGGAGGCTTTTCACCGGCAAATCCTTTCAGCGGCCTTTTGGGTTTTTTCCTTGAACTGTCATGGTTTGTTGTTTTTCTTGGATTCGAGGAGCCTGCGGGGGATGGCCAGGACAGTCCAAACCCCAGTAAAGACTGAGACAGCTGTTATAGATAGGTAGAATAACGACTGGCTCTCACAATTAAGAGATTAATATTGCGTGTGTGTTAAGGGAAGTTTTGTTGAGATTTGAGTTTCTTTTGATGTGTAACTCTGTTATTGTATGTTGATTTTGGACACCCTCTGTTCTCCCTATAATCCCCTTTTCCTCCCTCTGTGTTGTTGCCATCAGACAACCCTGGTTGTCACAGTCATGTGGAGGGAGGGCATGCACATGTGCCCCTTGCATGGGGCAGTTGGGAATGGGGAAAGATTGTTGCTGCAGAGGCTTGGCATGACAACATCTCACCTCCAGACTGCACGAAGGTCTCCTCCAATGAATGACAAAGAAGAGTCCACTGGCAGACTTTAGGAGGGGCCAGGGATATATAAGGACCACTTATGAATATGTATTTGGCTGATGCAACACAAGGGGTATAAAAGGCAGAGCCGCCATTTTGTGGATATGCCTCTGGCTGCAGCTAAGCACCCAGCACTGTCCCTTTTTGTTTTTTTTTTAACTCAGTCCCTTTGTTGTGTTGTTGAGGTTTAATAAACCTTTAAAATTTTAAAGTGAGTGGTCATTTCTCACACAGCAAAAGAAGGGACATTAAACTCCACCAACTTCTCCTGCTGTGAGAAGATCCACGCCAGAAATCCAACAGGTTCCCAGCTGCTGCGTGAGCTTTTTTCTCCTCCCTTTCTGAGTTGAAGAAGGGCAGCTACCACGTTTGCCTCCTGGCCACATGGTGAGCTGCGGGTGGGATGTAAGGTTCAGATTTTTTCCCTCTGCTTTGCAGATATCTTGCTTTGTTAATAAAGCATTATACTTTTTTTTTTCACTTTCACATCTCGGCATTCAGTCCTCTCATCAGCAAAAAGGGATTATTGGAGCCCTTCTCTTTAGACAAAACGCTCATTCCAGAGTGGTTTTCTCCTAAAATTTGTCTCTAAGCTGAGACACCATGGCAGTAGTGTTGGACTGGATGACCTTTTAAAGGCCCCTTCCAACCCAAACTCTTCTGTGATTCTGTGATTTTGGGAATACCCTCCCCAGATTACCCATTAACCAATTGCTACCAGCAATTAACATGCTGGATGTACAAACTGTATAAGTCAATCAGCTCTACCCAGCCCAGGCCTGTCACACTTAAGAGCAGATTTTAACCACGGAGCTGCCCATGAGGAGATAAATGTGCAAAGGGCAGAAACAAGAAACACTTGGCTACACTCAATTCTCTCTTTGACACAGTTTTTGTGGTATCAAATGTAATGATTAAAAAGCACATGCAAGAGCCTGCAGCAGTGAGCTGATTTAGCATTGGCAGTGCCAGGTAATCCCCCAGCTGCCAAGAAAACTCCACCTACAACTGTGCTCTGTCTCTGGATCTCTCTGTTTTCATGCTGATTACCCATTATATTCATTAATCCTTCTCTAATGCATAATTGCTCTGTGTTCTTGTACTTAAGGGAAATTCTGGATTAGTTTGAGTAACACCACTTTGGGCTTTTGCTTTAAAGCTCCTGAACCTACGTCAATAACTGCAGAATCATTTGTTCACTTCCAGGAGGCTTCTGATCTCCAGATCCTGCCCGTGCCCACCAGACACTACTCTAATGTAGCCCTACCCCCTTTCATTTTAAAATTAATACCTGCAACAAAACCATGATGCTACATCAGTTCATGTCCATAAAAAACCTCCTGAAGACAGTGAGTTTTAATGACATGGTAATAAAAATCACCGTTCTGTACCACTGGCTGGCTGTACAAGCCATTGTCCTGGGAAAAGGAAGAATGATCTGTGCCTAATTGCCTAATTGAAGCCACTTTACCAGGAACAAATGTGTTCCTCAATGCTATAAACACCCACTTCAACAGTTCGATTGCTTCAAGTATGACTGAAGTAAGTGTTTTGACACCATACCTTTAAAACACTTGCTTGGGAATACACATAATTGTTACTAAATATTTCCTAGTACCTAATTGTGACTGACCTGTCACTTCACGTCCCTCTTGCTCTGAGTCCTTCAAAGCATGACACGACTTGCCATCTTCTGCAATTTCTGGGTAAAGGCACCAATAAGGAGCTGGTGCATCAGCCACAAAGTACTCAAAAACGACTGACACAGAATGTTCAATTAAGTTACTGGAATACATGAAAATAAATGGCATGCCCAGCTCTTTTGGCTTGAGCCAGAAATTTTTTCTTGCATGAACAAAGCAGAGATAAGCATGGAGCCCTGGGTCATTGCACACCCCATGGGCTGCCAGGGATGCCAGCTCTCATGATCTTCATAAAATCATAGAATAACAGAAGAGTTTGGGTTGGAAGGAACCTCAAAGCTTATCCAATTCCATTCCCTCTGCCACAGGCAGGGACACCTCCCACTAGACCAGGTTGCTCCAAGCCCCAGCCAACCTGGACTTGAACACTTCCAGGGATGGGACAGCCACAGCGTCTATGGACAACCTTGTCAGGGCCTCCCCAACCCTCACAGCCAAGAATTTTTTCCCAATACCTCATCTAACCCTGCCCTCTGGCAGTGGGAAGCCATTGCCCCTTGTCCTGTCACTTGAGCTCCTTGCCCAAAGTCCCTCTCCAGCTCTCTTGCAGCTCCTTTAGGCCGTGGCAGGGACTCTAAGCTCTCGCTGGAGCCTTCTGCAGGCTAAACACTCCCAGGTCTTCTAGCCTGGCTCCACAGCAGAGGGGCTCCAGCCCTCAGAGCATCTCTCTGACCGCCTCTGGACTCACTCCAGCAGCTTCATGTCCTTCTTGTGTTGGGTGCCCTGGAGCTGGAAGCGAGGTCAGGTCTTCCAGGTGTGCAAGTGCACGAAGCTGCAGACCGTGGTCAGCACATCAAGACAAGGACCGGGACAGGGCAGGTGTCATCTGCTCCCCACCTGGCCTGGCCCCTACAACAGGCCTTGGCCGCCAGGGGTCAGAATGCTGTCAGTCACATTAATTGTGACCACATCCAGTTCCTGTTGTAAGAGAACTTTGTGTTAACCACTCAACTCACACACCAGCTCTGGGGTGATAAGCATGGAGCAAGGACATTTTCATCTGCTTCTTTTACTAATTTGTACTTGTATATGCTGATAAATCTTTTGTCCCAGTGATACCTTGTGTGGGGGAAAAAATGTAACAGTTTAATCAGTCCATGTACTAATCAGCACACATTTGTCATGTAAATTGTTACAAGAATTCATTTTTCCCTTTCAGAGTCCTCTTTTGTATTTTTCCACTCATGAACACACAGAGACAGCACAGCTCATTTCTGATTTTGATACAGATGTCTGTAACAGAGTATTTTCCATCTCATTTTTAGCTTTATTCATTTTCATATATACAAGCCACTGGGTTTGTTTGTTTGTTTGTTAAGATACAATAATTTATATATGTGGTTTACAACTTGAGACTTCAATTAAACCTTTTTGATAGGATGAGGCCAGGTTGGACAAGGCTTGGAGCAATCTAGTGTAGTGGAAGGTGTCCCTGTCCATGGCAGCAGAGATGGAATTAGATTATCTTTAAAGTCCCTTCCAACCTTAACTCCTCCATGATTCTGTGTCCAATTACTTATTTCACTCACTTGTTTTTTTAGGACCCAGCAGCTTGTTTCTGGTTTGGGATTTTGTTTTTTCTGTTTTGTTTTTTCCTTCATTTTTGGGGAAAGAAACTTTCTGCATAGTAAAATAACTCAGAATGTATTGAACATTTATTTTTTCAAATTCAATATACTGTATTGCCAAATTTTTTAAAAATATTTGTTAATATTTCTATTTTATTGAATTAGCAAAATATTTTTTGAAATAATTATATTATATTGAATATCCTATCCTATATCCTACTCTTCTCTTTTAAGTAGAGAGAAGGCCAGTGATATCCCTTAACATCCCTGCTAGCAGGATGCATTGCTGCTGCTTGCACACTTGGACTGTGGGTATCTGCCTGGCTGCTCCCAGAGAAGAAATGGATGATGATTGGGGTTTTCCCCAATAAAGGATCTCCTTGTTACCCAAACCCCTTATTTTCCAGCTGTAATTTAGGTGAGGCTTAACATTATTAAGACAAAGTTGTTCTGAATTTCTTTAATGTTCAAATATTCCAGCTGCTAATTTTTTTCCATTAGAAGGGAAAAGAAAAAGGTTGTGCTCTTCTTTTGAGGCAACCAATCAAAGTTGAAGTTTATATGTTGCACATTCAAATGAATTTGAGGTGTAGTACCAGGAAGAGGACAAACTTCTTCCTTTAACCCACACAGAAGACCAAGTTCCTGACAAGCCAGTTTCCAACTTAAGGATGACTTTCCTGCTTGTATATGGCAGGGAAAAAAATTCTAAGGAAAACAGAGGTGCTGAGTTCCACCAAAAAGGAAGAAGTTGATCGGTAGTGGTTTTAGTATAGTTCTCCTTTCAGGAAACATGGATTTCACAGCACCAAATGCAAATATTCATTCCAAAAATAAATTATTTGCAAGGCAAAAAAGTTGAAAATCTCTTCCCTTCACTCAGCTGCGGCACAGAAGAGATGTATTTGGGTTTCCCAGACCCCAAGTTATTCATTGCACACATCAAATATCTGTAATTCCAAAGTCTTGTTCACATTGCGATCTGGGCAGGACAGTAACAGAGTTTCTGAGCCACACACTTATGGGAGCTGGGGAAACGGTGTCGCATTCCTGCACCAAGCTCAGAATGGTTGTGCAGTCAGTCCAAGAGTCCACGCAGCCCCAGTCTCCCACCAGTCTCAGGCAGGTACCTCAAGAAGAATATTAATAGAGCAGGAACATAGGGTACTTTCTACTAACACTGACATTATCTTCAATTATTTTCAACTTTTAATTACTCAGTTCCTGAGGGAGAAGTAGTTTCTAAGCATTTTGTAACCTAGTTCAGTCTCCCCTTTGGCTTGTCTTGAACCTGGAACATAAGATCATAATTTTATACTTTGCTGGATGCTAGGGGTTTTCCTTTTGTTTTCTTTCTCTTAGGGAAGTTTCTCCCATTTTGTTGCTAAGAGACAATAAGGACCAGGTACTTCAGACAGACAAAAGAAATAGTCCTGGGAACACTCTGGCTGGCTACTCTCTTGTCTGAGGATTTCTCTTAAAGGAATTGGGCTCAGGGAATTGGGCCGGGAAAAAGGGGTCTGGGGCAGCTGCTGGCTCTTCTTGCTCTCATGGCTTCAAAGGAGGATGGTCGAGCTGATGCTTTGGGGCAGAATTCACTGCCACCGCCGGAGCCCAACCCTGTCCTGTTTGTCCTCTGCCTTTGCTCATGGGTGAGCCTTTGCTCATGAGTGCAGCCACTAATCTGGGACCTTCTTAACACCTACCTTACCAAAAAAAGACTTTCACCATCTGCTGTGTTTCCCCAGGGGAAAACTCAGAAGCCCAAGCCCTTTCCCTCTCCCAGGGAGCATCTCCCTGCCGTGTTCAGGAGCCCAGCTGCCAGTATCCAGCCCCCGCTGTTCCTCTGTTCCTGTTCCGGGTTTTTTTCAGCCGCTGCCTGCTGAGACACCCCGCGGTTCCAGCTACAGCTGTGGAGTTTCTGCTGGCTCTTGCCACCCCGGGTGTCCCCGCCCCACAGTTCCCGCTCGCTGCTCCCCAGGTTCCTGCTGCAGCTCTCTTTGCTGCCCACAGGGGGCACCGCATCGCCTGCCCCTGGGCGTCTGTGAAGGAAGCCCCGTCTCCATCCCTTCTGCCGAGTCTGTCCGCCATTGTCCACGTGCGCCACAGCGCCCCCTGCAGCCGCGGGGGAATCATGGCACCCGCCCTGCCCGCCGGGAGCCACCAGCGCCCCTGCCGGCTGTGACCATAACTACAATGAAATGGAAATGGCTTAAAGAGCGGGAAGAGACTGTTTATTGGGTTTTCTCTTTTTATTTGTTATTGCTACCATTGTTCTTGTTTGTTTGCCCTGTTATACATTCACATATCAGTAAAAACCTGTTATTCCTTTTCTCATATCTTTGCCTGAAAGGCCCTTAATTTCAAAGTTACAACAATTTAGAGGGAAGGGGATCATATTCTCCATTTTGAGGGAGATTCCCACCTCCCTTGGCAGACACCTGTCTTTTAAACCAAGACTTTAATCCAGATCTGTCTGTGTTAGTGTGAGTGCTAAGGCAGAATAGTGGGAAGATTGGCAACCATCTGTCCTTTATTATTTCTGAGGGCCAGTAAGAAAAGTTACTGGTAGTCTGTTGAGCTGTAATTGGAAGGATCTGAGGTCTGCTTTCCTTCTGCTTGGTCAACAGAAGTTATGTTCTTAGCATCAGTGTTCTCAAAGTCATTGAAGTAATGCTGGCTTTTTGTTCTTTCCTGGAAAGAAAGGTTCTAACCCCAAACTAACATGCAACAAGAGGGTTAGAGGCTCACTTCTGCAGCACCTCAGGGTACGCCACAAGCACAGGCTGAGTGCAGACCCACAAAGCAGCACGACCTAAAATCAGGGCAGTTGTCCTGGGGGAAGTCTTCCCTGTGCTCTGGGGGTATTCAAACTCTTTGACAACTCCTCTGTATTGAGTTTGTGTGGCCAGGTTTTGATAGTGGGGAGGCTACAGGGGTCACCTCTGTGAGAAGATGCCAGACACTTCCTCCATATCTGGCAGAGCCAGTGCCAGGTAGCTCTAAGGCAGATCCATTGCTGGCTGAGGCCAAGCCCATCAGCAACACTGGGGAGCACCTCTCTGACAAAGCATTCAAGAAAGTAAAGAACACTGGGCAACTTCAGTCAGTGGAGTGAGAATATGTGAGTGCAACAGCCCTGCAATGTCCAAAATCAGGGCAGAAGGAGGGGCAAGAGGTGCTCCAGGCGCCAGAGCTGGGATTCCTTGGCAGCCGATAGCCCATAGTGAGGCAGCTATGCCCCTGCAGCTCATGGAGGGCATTGGGGAGCAGAGATCCACCTGCAGCAGCTGGACGACTCCAAGCTGAGCCTTGACTGAACTCAGGAAGAGTGGAAGAAGAGAGGAATACAGGGAAAGTGTTTTAAGATTTGGGGTTTATTCCTCATTATCCTACTCTGATTTGATTGATAAAAAGTTAAACCAATTTCCTCAAATCAAGTCTGTTTCACCCGAGACGGTAATGAATGAGTGATCTTTCTCTGCCCTTATCTCAATCCATGAGACTTTTGTTAGATTTTCTCTCCCCTGCCCTGCTGGGGAGGGGAGTAACAGAATGGTTTTATGGGCCACACCTTCACTGCACCCATTGAGAAATCTTTAGCTCTTACACGGACCATGAATGAGAACCAAGGAACGCAGGAGCTGAGTAGTCCAGACTTGTCTTGGGTTGCAATGCAAGATGTATTCCATTCCCAATCTGTTTAAACCAGCTGAAGAGGTTTTTTCTTTATCTCATAACTCCAGGTGAAGGGGGCAGGTATCTTCTGTTAATAGGCCACCTGTTAAAATCAGGTGGGGCAGTGCTTCTTTATCTCTTCCACGACCCATCCTCCCTCCGGGGGATGTCTGCTGTTAATGGGCCATTAAGGCTCACCACATGACTGATAAAATTACATCATCCCATTGTGAGATGATCCATCCAGTGGCAGGAGCCAGGCATTCCTACCTGGATAAAAGCTGAGATTCAGAACAGCAGAGCAGCCTGTTTTCCACTGGATTTCCAGAGAAAGGCCAGACTCCTCTTGCCACCACTGGACCCTTCTACAGGATCATCTCTGTGCAAACAGAACCACATCTGTCACTCCAGGAGGACTTATTTGGACTGCTCCCAACATCCTGACCAACAGGGTGTCAGGTTGTATTGACTCTGTCAGTGTTTCTAGGAATTTTTTTTTTTTTTGCTTGGGTTTTTGTACTACCACATTTGTATTTTTAATATTCCTAGTAAAGAACTGTTATTCATATTCCCACATCTTTACCTGAAAGCCCCTAATTGCAAAATTATAATAATTTGGAGGGATGGGGTTTACATTCTCCACTCCAAGGGAAGCTCCAACTTTTTCTGGCAGACAGCGGTCTTTCGAAACCAAGACAAGTCTGGACAGGAAAAATGTGCAACTGAGGGAGTCATGAGCCTATTTCACAGAATAACCTGTAATTTTGAAACTGAAGGTAACAATTTTATTTTGAACATACTTGTGAATGTTGTCATGGCAGAAACAGAACATTTACAAGAGCACAAGTGTTCTGCAATTAGTAAAGAGTACAAAAGCATTTTTTTCAACTTTGAGGTGAAAATGGCTTGAGAAATGCAAAAAGCACTCCTATTAAGCTGCAAAAAAGACAACTACAACCACATTTCACCTTCTATGTGCTGTCCTCTCTTCCCCGCTGCCTTTGTAGCACTTTCCAACATGACCATGACCTCAGTGATGGATTGGGAGTTCCCACTGCCCTCCTCTCACCAACACAGCAAATACCAATGGATCAGTACAAGCCAGTACAGTCCATTGTAGCCCATGACCAGGGGCATCAGACTGTCACCTTTGCACCCAACAGGTTGAACATTACTAGAGTGGCAGCTAAAGCAAAGTAACAAATTTATCTTAGGAGGTGGATTTCATCCAGCCTGTCTCTGCTGTGCTATTCCCCAGAAGAACATAGGCCCACTTCACAATTTATTTTTCACACCGTAAAGTGCCTGGTTTCTTTTAGGTGTGTGACCATAAGGATTGTTACTGCGACTTTGCATGGACCCCTCTGAACCACAAACTGGAAGAATTTGAAGGCAGTGCTGAAAGTGGAGCACCTCTTCCTTTGCAGTGTCAGCACAATTTGGTGGGGCCTCTCTGCACATCACACTGCCTGTCTCAGCTTCATTTTTCCAACAAGTTCCCCATCTATACTTTTGGACCACTTTAGGCTTTGTTCGGGCATCTCTTGTCCCTTGCTGTTTAGCCATGTCAGGTTATTTATTTCCTCTTCTCTTGCCTTTTTTATCATTCCAGTTGTGCTTTTCTTGCCTGACTATCAAACTACTCTCCCAGCTGCAGATCAGTTCAATTAAACACAGAGGCCAAGCAGCCAGCAAATAGTTCATTAAGATGGTTTATGAGGAGTGTTGTTCTGAGCTCATCAAAACCCTCTTGGGAAAATCCTCCTCTTCTCTTAACATGGATATGTGGCTGAGCTCTAATCCTGAGATGACAAGACATATATTTTGCTGCCTTCCTAAACATTAGGTGTTTTAAGTCACTCAGCAGTGCTCCGCAAACCTATCACACACAACAGCTGACATCCTTACACCTTTTCCTCAACCCTCTGCTCATTAATTTGTCTACTGACAAAGAATTATAAGATCTTTCTGCTGTTTATTTGGCCAGACAAAAGGCCAATTGCTCAGGCAGGAAGAGACCCTATGGCACTACAGAATGACAACTGTTTTGGGCATGTAACAGTTTATAGATCAAATCAATCATTCTTCAATTATCAACCCATGGTGACATTTCATCTCTCTGTTCCCTTGGGAGGGAACCCAAGTGGCATTCCTTTGATTTCCACTCTATCACTCACTGAAAAATGTAAACGAATGTTGAAGAAAATACTTTAAAATAGTGTGTGGAGAATAAATCCTCTCTTATCCTCTTAGCCTCTTATGCATTTTTTGCAGGTCAAATGGGTTTATAAGCTTAACTGAAAGAATATGGAAACGTGGCTGTAGACTGGGAGAATGTCCAAAATCCCAGACTAAGAAATGAACTTTTAAGGAATACATTTAGCACAGTGTGCAAGCTGTGTGATGGGAAACAGGAGGAGCCTGAGGCCAGAGGTAGGTGAGCAGCCACTCAGAGACATGCCAGGATCCAATGACTCCAGAGGAAGAACCCAGACTATCACAAACAAAATGGAAAAGATTTTCGCTATAAAAAAAAAAAAAAAAAAAAAAAAAAAAAAAGTAAATGAGAAAATGCTTTAAAGTTCTGTTGTAGTCTTCAGGAAGTAGAATCACAGAATCACAGGATAGTTTGGGTTGGAATAGATCTTAAGGATCATCTCATTCCAAACTCCCTGCCACGGGAAGGGACACCTTCCACTAGACCAGGTTGCTCCAAGCCCTGGCCAGCCTGGTCGTGAACACTTCCAGAGATGAGGCAGCCACAGCTTCTCTGGGCAACCTGTGCCAGGGCTTCCCCACCCTTACAACCAAGAATTTCTTCCCAATATCACATCTAACTCTGCTCTATGGTAGTGTGAAGCTGTTACGCCTTGTTCTGTCACTACATGACCTTGTAAATAGTCTCTCTCCATCTTTCCTGTAGGCTCCCTGTAGGTAGTGAAAGGGGGTCTAAGGTTTCCCTGAAGCCTTCTCATCTCCAAATTCTCTCAGCCTTTATTCACAGCAGAGGTGCTCCACCCATCTAATCATCTCCATGATCTCCTCTGGACTTGCTCCATCAGGTCTGGGACCCCAGAGCTGGATAAAGCTTTGCAGGTGGGTCTCACCTGATTGGGTGTGGTGGTGCATTTTAGCCTTTATATGTTTGTTAGTTATGTTTTAGTTTAGTGAATGGTTTTGCCCTCTGTATTCCCCTGTGTAAACTTGCCTTTGGTCCCTTCCCAAAGTGGTATGTNTCTAAACCTCACCTCCACTGTCTCTGGGGAACATCTCTAGCCAGAGAAGAGCCCACGAGGGGTCCCAGGTGACAGCGTGGTCACAGAGGGGACCCCCTTTCACAGCTTGTGCCAGGGCTGGCCGGCCAGCAGAGGAAAAGGCACGAAAGCGACAGCTGGGGTAGAGGGACAGAATTCCCCTCTTCCCTACTGCTCATGGGACTTTGGATGCAGCCCAGCATGCAGAATTTTCTGGGCTCCCAGTGCACATGGCTGGTGCATGTTCAACCTCTCACCCACCAGCACCCCCTGAGTCCATCTCAGCAGGGCTGCTCTCAAAACCATTCCCCACCCAGTCTGGATTTGTGCTTGGACTTGCCTCAGCCCAGACGCAGCACCTTGCACTTGGTCTTGTTAAACCTCATGAGATTCTCATGAGCCAGTTCTCGAGATGTCCAGGTCCCTCTGAATGACATCCCATCCTTCACGTGGGTCACCTGCACCACTCATCTTGGTGTCATCTGCAAGCTGGCCAAGGGTCAACTTGATCCCTTTGTCTGTGTCATTAATGAAGATACGAAAGAACACTGGTCCAATTACAGGCCCCTGAGGGACACCACTGGTCACTGATGTCCATCAGGACTGAGCCACTGATCACCACCCTCTGGATGTGACCATGCAACCAATTCCTTATCCATCTCGCAGCCCTGTTGTATCTGCAGAGAATTCTGGCACTGAATGCACTGCAATTAAGGGATAAAATTACTCTACTTGTGGACACTGTACATTAAGTATTCTAGCAAAATTTAACAATATGTCCATCCAAGCTTCACCTGTGCCAAAGGAAGGTGAAGTATTTAGGCTTTATTTTGGAGAAGGGGCAACAAATGATAAATCGAGAAAGAACAGAGGCAATAATTGAGCTCCCATGTCTGGTCACAAAAAGCAGATACAAGGTTTTCTCGGAGGCATGGTGTTTTGTTGACTGTGGATTCCAAGGGGGGGAATTGACTAAGTCTATGACTAAAGCAACCAAGAACGAAGAGACAGAGAAGAGCTGGCCACACCTGGACCCAGGTGCAGCGAGAGCACCACACTGCATTAAATTGGTGGCAGCAGCAGCAACTCTAACACCAGAACAAGAATATGATGATTTAGGAAGATGCATCACCCTAAATTCAACAAGCCTATTGCCTGTACCTGATGATGGAGAACATCCCAGTGTGAGCAAGTAATGCACATTCCAAATAACCCAGAGACTGATCTACTGATGTTCCCTCACATTACTCAGATACAGTTCTGTTCGCAGATGGTTCATCCTACTCCCTGCAAGGACATTTCATTCCAACCTCCCTGCCATGGGCAGGGGCACCTTCCACTAGACCAGGTTGCTCCAAGCCACTTCCAGGGGTGGGGCAGCCACAGCTTTTCTGGGTAATCTGTGCCTTTTTTCCTGCTCTTTCTGAATATTTCTCTCCCTAATTTAGATCTCTTTACCCTAGATGATAGTCTTCAGAAGAGATATAATCTTTCCCCTTAACAGAGTGATCCATGGCATCTCAACTAAGAGACAGGATTTAACCCATTTCATATTTCTATTTTCTTGTAATTTTATGTATTTATGTCAGAGAACACATGACTCATCTGCATTCAGGTGAAGGTACATAATGTTTGATTTTTGAAAGATGCCATTGCCACACAGTCACAGAACCATTGAATGGTTTGGGTTGAAAGGGACCTTAAAGTTTATCTCATTCCAAATCCCTGCCATGGAGAGGGCAAAGACTTTCAAGCATGAAGCATTGAAGACTCTACTGGATGAAAAGCTGTATATGATCTGGCAAATGAGAGATGTGATTGTTTCTGGCTGTGGCTGCTAACAGAGAACATCATGCAGTTGTTTGATTGTAGACTTGTGTCATGTCTGTAAAAAAAACAAAACAAAAAAAAAAAAAACAAAAAATACCAAAAAAACAAAAAAAAAAAAAAAAAAAAAAAAAAAAAAAAAAAAAAAAAAAAACCACACCCCAAAAAAACAGACCAAAAGGAAGACAAAACAGAAAGGAGTGAGGCTTGACAATGGCCTGGAGCAACAGAACAAGGGGGAAAGCAGGTTTTATGTTTAGGAGTAACACGTCCAGCTCTGGTACCCCAAACATCAGGACATGCAGCTGTGCAGCAAGTCCAGAGAAAGCCATGGAGATGCTTCAAGGGCGGGAGCCCCTCTGCTCTGGAGACAGGCTGGGAGAGCTGGGGTTGCTCAGCCTGGAATTGAGAAGGCTCCAAATGGAAGAGAAAGAGCCCCTTTCAGTGCTCCTTCCAGGGCTCCAAGAGAGCAGGAGAGGGACTTTGGGCAAGGGCCTGGAAGGACAAGACGTGAGGGTATGGGTTCACATTGAGAGAGGGCAGAGTAAGGTGGGATATTGGGAAGAAATTCTTGGCTGTGAGTGGGGGGAGGCCCTGGCACAGGTCGCCCAGAGAAGCTGCGGCTGCCCCATCCCTAGGAGTATTCAAGTCCAGGCTGGATGGGGCTTGAAGCAACCTGGTCTAGTGGAAGACGTCCCTTCCCAGGGCAGGGGAATGGAACCGAGTAAGCTTCGAGGTCCCCGCCATCCTAGCCCACTCCCTCACACTCTGCCCTTCCGCGCATGGCGGCGCCTCAGCCCCCGCGGCGTCACTGCCGCGCGCTGCCCTGTGACGTCGGGCGCGCGCCGGGCGGGCGGCCGTTGTCATGGAGGCGGCGGACGAGTGGCTGGTGCAGTCACTGCGACTGTGAGGGACCCCGCAGCCCCGGCACCCGGCACCCGGCACCGACCCGGCACCGCCGGCTTCATACCCGCCCTCTCCCCGCAGGTACCGCGACCTGCACACCTTCGAGCTCCAGGCACCCACCCGCCTCATCGAATGGGCCTGCGGGAACCGTGAGTGCGAGGCGGGGAGAGGCACCGGGCTGGGGTCCAGCGGGGTGGGGTGGCTGTGCCTAGTCGGAGGAAAAAAGGGGGCCCAGGGGCCGGCCCGGGGCCCGTGTAGAGGGAGAAGGGGGAAAGGAGGCTGTGGGGTTGGGCTTGTCTGGGGTTCTGGAGGGGGGGCCAGGGTGCAGGGCCAGGACCCCAGAAGGGGGGCTAAGTGCCTGGAGCTGTTCTGGGTTCATCCTGGGCTGGAGCTCAGGGTCTGGAGGTCCATGGACTGTGCGGTGACTCGGGTTTGTCTCAGGGAGGGTGGGCTGGGCAGGGGGGCAGCCCTCACCGTGTTCCTGGCTCTTCATGCCCACCCCACCAAGGTGTCTGTGTAGCTGGGTATGGACAGTCTGATGGGAATGAGATCCTGCAGCTGATCCCTCCACCAACGCTGCTGACAAAGGAGACCCAGGTGGGTGTTGCAGCCAGGGTGGCACCAGACCTCTCTGGCCTCCTTAGCTTGATATTTTCAGAGACCAAGCCAGGGCTTGGTGGCCTTCATGAGCTGTTACCTGTTGCTGTGACAAGGGCATGGCCAGGGATTGAGCAGCTTTGGTTGAAAGGTAAAGCACATAAGTCACCTGTTTGTTGTCTAGTCAAGTTACCCTGCAGCTGCTCTGCAGACAGCTTGGGTTGTGGACACTTCATCTCCAGGTATGTGAATGAAAGCATTTCATGGGAAAAGAGAGCAGATGAGGACAGCAAGTCAAGTGAAGAAGGGGCTTGCGGAGTAGCCCAGGCATGGGGAACCACCCTGCAGAGCACCAGGGTTGGCCCTTGGGTGGGTGTTCTCTGCACTAGAGGAGAAGGTGGTGTTTGGTCAATGGGTAAGTAGAAAGCTCCTGAGCCAGATGCGCACAGATGGCAACAAACACAGGCAGAGCTCTTGGCAGCAGCTTTCTCCAGACTTTTGTTCTCTCTATTTTGGGATCCTTCAGTCCTATATCTCTTGTTGAAAAAGGCAGCACTGGACAGGGAAGATACCAAGCAAGAGTTTGCCTCGTGTCTCTGTCATTTTTTGTGATAACTGAACACAACTTGTGCACCATTGTGTGAAGAAATGGCTTTGCCTCTGATTTCTAGGGCCTGTGTCCAGAGAGAGATTTCAAGGTAGAATGTGGTGGATTTTCAGAGCGCCCAGTGTACAGCCTGAAATATGTGCCGGACACCAGGTATGACCACAAGGTCTTCCCCAGGGTGTTTTGGAGATGGAAAGGGGACTTATCCACTGAGATCAAACTCCTCTTCCATGCCTGCTTCCCAACCCAGTTGGTAATCCTGCCAGCTCTGAGACCAGTGTGAGGTTGGGCCAGTGGCATACCAAGAACTGCTAATGTTGCTGCTCCCTACCCCACTTCTGAGCAGCAGACACCTGTAGAGTTTTCCTGCTCTATCTTCTTTTCCTTCTGCATTTGGCACTGTTTGGAGCTCCTCAGTAGCAGAGTAGGTTCAGAAGCTTTTTTCCTGCTCTGGATTTAGACCAAACAAACACCTCTGGCAGATTTATATCCCTTGTTCAGTCTCTCTTCCTACACAAGTCCCTGTTGACTACTTTGGGGCTATCTGCATCATTCTTAGTCTAGTCCTTCTGGAAAGTGTGATAATTACATCACAGAATCATAGAATCATTTAGGTGGGAAAAGCACTCTGAGACCATTAATTCTAACCATTCCCCTATCACTGCCAAGCCCACCACTAACCCATGTCCCCAAGTGCTACACATGACTTCTAAATCCTTCAAGGGATGGCAACTCCACTCCTGCCCTGGACAGCCTGTGCCAAGGCTGGACAACACTTTTAGGGAAGGAATTTTCTCAATATCCGACATAAACATCCCTTGGTGCAACTTGAGACCATTTCTTCTTGTGCTGTCTCTTGTTCCTTGGGAGCATAGCCAAGTCCCCACCTGGCTGCACCCTCCCGTCAGGGAGTTGTAGAGTGCAAAAAGTGCCCCCTGAGCTGCCTTTTCTTCAGGCTGAGCCCCCCACAGCTCCCTCAGCCACTCCTCACCAGATCGTCATAAAATAATCCTCATAAATGCTGTTGTCTGGAACTGTATTTGCATGGGCTGTGTGGAGCATCCCTGCATGAGGAGTTCTGTGATTATGGTCCTTCCAGCCACCACTCTGCTTCAAGCAGAGGGGAGTTCCTGCTTACAGGAGCAACAGAACAGTTTTTCCCAGGCTGGAGAAAACAAGGCTTTTGTCTGCTCCTGAGGAGATGCTTCTGTTTCCTCAGCTTGCTGGTAACAAGTGGCCCACCCGACAGCTCCCTCCAGGTCTGGCAGGTGTCAGTAGAGGATTCAGGTAAGGGTTTCTGAGCTCAAGTAGTTTCTCAATGCAGTTGTTGCATCTCACATCTCTAGCTTCCCCTTATTCCTGTGTGTCAAGATGAGGACAGGAGTGTCACTTTCATGTCCTGAGTGACCACTCTTGTGTGGCACAGGCTGGAGAAGGGTACAAGACAAGGGTCTACACCAGTTTTGATTGTTTGGACTTAACAGCACAAACAAACCTCATCAGAGAATTTGTATGTTTAGGCCTGTCACAGTACCCTTGTGCTGCATGTAGTTGGCACAGTGTCCCCTTAGTAACTCCAATGGTTAGAAATAAAGCTCCATCCATTGCCTTTTGGGATAGACCGTTGATCCACCTTACTTCTCTCAAAAAGGATCACAATTGTGGTGCAGGCTGCTGCTGAGAAATACTTGTAAACCGCCAGAAAGGAAGTGCAAAAGAAGAGAACTTCTTCATTGAACTTAAATATCTCAATTCATAAACTTTTATTAGTTTTGTTTGGCATTTTGTCAGTCCTTGCTGGATGGGTTGGAAGGGGGTTTTACCTTGAAGAGGGGTTAGGCATAATTAGATTTCTTACTGGTTTTGTAGGTCGGTTTTACCTATGTGAGGTATTGTTGTGAAGCAGCTTAATTGGATGGATTTCTTGGTTCTCAATGTGTTTTACATCTGTTTCTGTCTCTTCCTAATAGATGTTATTAAATCTGTAAGCACCTTAGCAACAGAAAATGGCACTGGAGAATCCTGGGCCAAAATTGCCACCATTTCAGCCAGAGCCCCATGGGTCCTTCATGGCTCAAGACTTGACAGAGTCCAAATTACAGAGGTTGAATCAAGGAAAAATGTCTACACATCAGATATTCAAGGCAAGCCTAATGTCTTATTTTTGGAAAGGTGGAGTTTGGGTAAAGCAATGCTTAACTGCTTGAATAGCAAACATTTCACTGGCAGGTACTTTTGGACATATGTCAGGGGTTATAAAGATATTTGCCACGAGTATATTGTCTTGAGGAAAGACGTACCTATGGTCAGGTCCATCTCCAGCTGCTTACCACTCACATTACACTGATTTCTCACATTTCTGCTCCAAATCTGAGCACTACCAGAGTCCTGTGGATAGTTTCGATGTGGAGAACTGGGTTCACAGAGGGGTGCTGTGTGTGCTGTCCCAAATAAGGGAGGTGACAGCCTGGTTACAACAGGTGGTGGGTGCAGGTCTGGTTTCCTTGGGGATCTGGGGACTCTCTGCCTCACCTATGCAGTGCGACTCAGTCCCCACAGAGCTCTTCACTGGGGAGGGAAGAGGGGATGTGTGTGTCCAGTGGCAGTATCACAGCACTGAGGAAAAGGAAGGTCTGTTTGTCACTGTCCCTGTGCCGCAGGGTCTTACAGAATCTTGGAGTGGTTTGGCTTGGGAGAGACATTTAAAGTTCATCACATTCCAACTCGGTGCCATGAACAGAGACATCTTCCACTAGCCAAGGTTGCTCCAAGCCCTGACCTACTTGCAGGCATGACACAGGCACAACTTCTCTGGACAACCTTGTGAGGGCTTCACCACCCTCACTGACAAGAATTTCTGCCCAATATCCCATTTAACCCTGCCTTCTGTCATGTGAACCCATACCCCCATGTCCTGTCATTCCAGGCCCTTGTCCAAAGCCACTCTTCAGCTCTCTTGGAGCTCCATTAGGCACTAGACAGGGCTCCTTATCTTCTCTCCAGAGCCTTCTCCAGGCTGAACACCCCAAGCTCTCCCAGCGTGTCACCAGGGCAGCAGGGCTGTAGTCCTCAGAGCCTCTCCATGGCCTCCTCTAGATTCATTCCAGCAGCTCCACAGCTTTCTGATGCTGGGGGCCCTGGAACTGGACACATTATTCCTAAGCATACATCTTGCTTTCTTTCTCAGGCAATACTGCAGCACAGAAATCCTGAAAATGCTCCTCATTGGACCTGAGACCTGCCTCTCTTTTGCAGTTTGCAGAGGCAGCGAGGAGCTCAGCGGCCTGGCCTTCCTGGACTGCAACACGCTGCTTCTGTGCTGCGCCACAGGCCGGCTGTGCCTGGCCGACATCCGGCAGCCACAGAGCCTCGTGGAGGCCGTGTCAGTGCCCTCGGCGCCGTGCAGCGAGCAGTGGTGCATGGGCACCAGGCATGGAGCTCAGGCCTTGGAGCCAAGCTCCCAGCCTGTGGCTCGCCTCTCAAGCAGAGGGCTCCTAACCCTGACAGACCTCAGGAACACCACTGAGTTCTTGGCCTTGGCAAAGGCCAGAGTCCCGTCTCCTGGCTCAGGTGCAGAGTTCCTGTGTGTCTCCTGGGCTCCTGCTCTGGAAGGCTACCTTGCCATTTCAGGTAGGTGCTTGGGGCAGAAATCTCCTTTTCTGGGTGCTTTTTTTATTTAATTTTTGTCGTGGCCCAGTTCACTCCACCTAAAACCCGCCAGTGACAGGGTGGCTTTTCAGAGCTGCCCCTGGAGCCAGCGGAGATGCCAGCTAATCGTCCTCTGCAGCTGCCTCTTTCCAACAACTCCGGAAGAGGCCGGGGTGGGTTCTGGAAGATGCCTGCTTCCCTTCTGTGAGATCAAAGGCCCCAAGCTGACTACAAGTACTGCCCTGACAGTGCCAGTGACAGCCTGGCTGCAGGCTACAGCATTGATAATACCAGCTGGGCAGCAAGGCTGCCTCTTGACCAGAGCCTTGCATGTTCACGCTCATGAATCCACAAACTAGGGATCTGGTCTGGGCTCTCTGCAGCAGCGGCTGTTTCCTCTCTTCAGAGGCAGAGCTGCTCTCTTCTCACAGGTTTCTAGTCTGGGCCATTTTTCCTTGTTCCTCCTGCTTGGTGATCCTAAGCCCAGCTAGACTAGAGCAAAGCAATTAATTTCTGCACTTAATTCCCTTTTATCCAAGGTTTTGATGGCACCGTGCATGTGTATGACATGCAGAGCTGGGACAGCTCTGGCGGGGAAGCAGAGCCCGTCTTCGTTCACAAAGGCCACGCGTTTGGTGGAGCAGGTGGCAGCGGGGACGTTCCCCTGGTCACTGTGCACACATGGCATCTGCAGAAACCCAGAACTTTGTTGTCAGCAGCAAATGATGGTTCCTTGCATGTCTGGGACTGGGTTCAGCCCTGTGGGAAGTGTGGGTAGGTGGTGTTTTGGTGAGTTGGGGCATTTCCTGCCTCTGCTCTAGTTTGCCTGGGCTGCAGGGTGTGTGTTTGCCTGCACATACTGTTTGGAGACTGTTGCAGTAAGCAGAACAACTGTACAATTTCTATTTTAGTAATAGTAAAAATTTTGGCTATGTTACTTGTTCTCTTGTATACCAACCTTCAGATGAGAGCTGTGTCTGTGCTTCTGACAGTGGCTGCTGGCAGAGAATGTCCTGCTGTTGTTTGATCAGAGGCTTGTGTCACAGGGAGAAAGGGAGAGGAACAAAAAGAAGAGAGACTTGACAAGGGCCTGGAGTGACAGGACAAGGAATGGCTTCACACTGCCAGAGGGCAGGGTTAGATGCGGGAGGCCCTGGCACAGGTTGCACAGAGAAGCTGCTGCTGCCTCATCCCTGGATGTGTCCAAGGCCGGGCTGGATGGATCTTTCAGCAGCCTGGTCTAGTGCAAGGTGTCTCTGCCCATGGCAGGGAGTTGGAACTGGATAAGCTTTGAGGTCCCTTCCAAACCAAACCATTCTGCAGTTTCATGGGAAAAAAAAAAAGGAGTTTGAGGAAACAGGCTCTTCTGTGGGATATTTACCCACTGTATTCCACGCCCAGAGCAACAAGAGGAAGCTGAACGCCCTGAGGAGTGTTGACATTTATCACGCGCACATATGTCACAAGCAGTGGCCTCTGCTCAGGAAGTTTCAGTGTGACCACTTGTGTTCCTGCTTGCAGCCTGCAAAAGGAATGACCTTTCCAGTCCCAGCCTACTCCAAACTCTGGCCCTCCCTCTGCCCTCTGCCCCTCCAGATCCTGGGAGCACTTGGTCTGAGACAAGGCATTGGTGTCCTTTGGCTCTTTTCCCACCAACTGCATGCTTAGATTTGATGGAACTGATGTGATTTCCTGTGCTGGGGAAGCAGGCAATGAGTCCTGCAATACCCACAGTGTTACCGAGGTGTTAATTGGGAAGTAACCTGCCTGCAAAAGGCTCCCTTTTGCTCTGGGTGTCGGCTGAAGTGAGGAGGGGCTGAAGACAGCTAGGTGGAGTGAAGTCTGTACTTCAAGAGCACCTGGGGAAACCTTACATTGGGAATGTGCTGTACTGACTCACTCTGTGCCATGGCAACAGTTGTCTGCCTGGCGGCTGGGCCTGGAACCTGCTTCATTCTCCCGGGACAAGCCATGTGAGCACTCGTGCCATGCTGCTCTGCCTGGCAGCATGTAAAGCAGGGGCAACATGTCCTGCCCAAGGCTGGGGATGTTGATATTTTGTCACTTACTAAAGGCATGGATCTATGTCACCATCATCAGCAAAGGGAAAAGCCTGTTAGTCCTAGAGGAGCTCAGCTCTCCTGCAGGAGTGCCTGAGCAGCCTTTCCACTGCCAGGGGTCCACAGCAAAACCAATCCAGCTGATCCAGAGCTGAATTGGGGGAAGTGGGTTCTGACCAAGAGCCTGGAAGCATTTCTGCCCCAGTGCTGGCAGCAGGGAGGGCTCCTGACTCTCTAGTGTCTCTATCGGCTCTTGAGTCACTTCCTTCCGGCTGTGGTAGAGCCGAGCCTGCCCTTCCCCTGCACTAAGACCCGCAGGTTTAGGAGGTGGCCTCTCTGCCCCATGACTGGGACCCGTAGCAGCCCTAGGAAGGGCAGCATGTCGTACACAGACATGAAGGGTTCCCAGAGAGGGATCTTGGACTTCAGCAGGGGATTCACTTTTCCTCAAGCACCCCTGGGAGCAGGCGATTTGACAAACAGACCTGCCACAATGCTACAGGTGCAGACACAGATTGTGCGCCTCCTCCTTCCTGGGGGAAACACCCACAGAAGGAGGAGAGCGAGCCCCCTCCTTGGAGGAGGTGGGCTCTGAGGCAAAGACCACTGGAGCCTTCCCAGTACCCCAGCTACATCTTCCTCACTGCCTCCTTTGCCGGGACATGTGGAGGAGCTGACCCCCTCCCACGTCACAGTGATGCAGACAGTGCAACGGGGACAGGGAACCAAATTTGCTTGGCTTTTAAAATGGGGTTTAAGCAATAGCTCTGTAGCCATCTAAACTTCCCTTTTTTTTTTTTTTTTTTATTTCTTTTTCCCTAAAATAACTTAAGCCTTCTTGTCCAGCTAGAACCAGATTTGACAGGGGACTGGAGATGTCAAAAATACTAAGTACTCACAGATGCTGTGGGAAGGGATTATGTACACAGGAAGGATCTAGAGAGTTGTGCTGGGCAATAGGGACATTGCTCCCAGGAATGCACCACATGGAGCCTCTGGCAATGCCCATGTGGGATCAGAGTCTGGTTGTGTGCCTGTGGACTTTGGCTTTGCTGGAGCCAGATTTGTCTTTGGCAGGGAAGGTTGGGATAGCCTCTGGCACAAATGCTGACACCCATGAAGTGAACCAATTCAAGGACAGTCTCTCCCTCCTCATAGCATGAGCATGGCAAGGAGAGCTCAAGCTGCATGTGACATGAATGTGTCCAACATCTGCTCTCCCTGGGACTATGGAAAGGTCCTCCAGAAGGCACGTCTTTCTTCACTGAGGCCAACGAGTTTTAACCCCTGGGCAAGGTAACACAGCTGGGGACATAGAATCATGGAATCATTCATGTTGGAAAAGCTCTTTAAGACCATGCAGTCCAATCTTTAACCACACACAGCCAAGCCCACCACTAAACCATGATGTCCTCAATTGCCACATCTACACATCTGTTAAATCCATGCAGGGATGAGGATTTAACTATCTGCCACCACTGCCTAGGGCAGTCTGTCCCAAGGCTGAACAATCCTTTCAGGGAAGGAATTTTCTCTAATATCCAATCTAAACCTCCTCTGGCACAGCTTGAGGCAGGGTTTTTCCTTCCTTGACCGTGAGGGGACAAGCCACAAGCCCTTCTGTTAGGGACTGTCTCTGAATTCAGGCCCATAAAAACAGAGGTGTTACTTGGCTTATTCCCCAGTCCTGGCTCCTGCTGTTCTCAAAGGGGTTGAGAAGCTCCCTGCAGCATTAACAGATGTTTGGATGTGGCTCTTGGAGACACGGTTTAGTGGCCTTGGCAGGGCTGGGGCAACCACTGGACTCTATGATCTTAGAGGGTTTTTTCAACCTCCATGATTCTGTGATCCTTAAAACAATCAGCTCTGAGCAGTTCCTCAGTGGGACACAGACTGGACATGGCTTGTTTAACAAGCAGCTCGTTAGTGCCCTGTGCTCATCAGGTACCACATGGCCATGCATTTCATTTCCAAAATAATGCCCAGTCCCTGCTAGAGGATACAGAATCCTTCATCTCCTCCTTGGCTCCTCTCTGCATGTCTCTGCACACCAGGGAGGCTATCATCAGTGGAGGGATGGGGTGGCATGAGCAGGGCAGGTAGCTGCTGCTCCCTGGTCCTTGCACAGGAGGGAAGAAGCTCCCCTGCGAGGGTGGTGAGGCACTGGCACAAGTTGCCCAGAGAAGCTGCCCCATCCCTAGAAGTGTTCAAGGCCAGGTTCTTTCAGCAACCTGGTGTAGTGGAAGGTGTCCCTGGCCATGGCAGGGAGGATGGAACTGAATAAGCTTCAAGGTCCCTCTCAACTCAAACCATTCCATGGTTCTGTGACTTGCTGCCTGTGCCAGATGCCCCGTCCTTAGCCAACAGAAGTGTCCAGGCATTGGGACTGTATTTTACTGGTTTTTCTTTTCTTTTCTTTTTTTTTTTTTTTCTGAGTTTAATAAACTAGAATAATTTATTTGACAGAACACAGAAACATCACAGACAGGGTGGAGAAACCAAAGCAGCAGGTATCAATGATCAGTACAAAGGAACCACTTTACAAAAAGAAGTACCACGCTGCCCATCAGCTTTACTTAAAAATTATGGGGGGAGGGGGGTGGGCTCAGCTCAGCACCCCACAAACCAGGTGGGGGGGGATGGAGCTATCCCCACAAAATGCTCTCAGATGACAACGCTGACTGCAACAGCACAATAAATAGTGGGAATGGCCTCTCAGTGGGTGGTGGGAGACCAGAGACCCTTGGAGGGGGGAGGGGTCCAGGCACGACCAATCCAGGAGGTACAAGCATCTGTTGAAACACTGATTAGGGTAGCAAACACTCTGCTTCTCCCCTACCCCCAAATAGGTGCTAGATCCCATGCAGGCAGAGCAAAACATCAACCAGGAGGGCTTTGCAGCTCGGCAGGACAAAAGTATCCCTGGCAACATCCCGTTGGGGACAAGGCTATTCTGCCACAACACTGCCATGGCTGTGAAGAGGCATTTGAGGCCTCTCCCAGAGTGAGCAGTGCGTGGTGGATGGCATAGACCCACAGGGTCCCCTCTGCTGCCTTAACCTGGCCCCAGCCTTCCAGCTCTGAGCTGGTTTCCTCCAGGGAGATTATACTGGTGTGAAAATAGATGCAGCTGGGAGGACCCCTGGGGTTGGCCATTTTGGGAGGACTTGGGGGAAGAGAAGGATCGGTGCTGCCCATCCCCTTTGTTTGGAGCAGCTGGGGCAGGGGCCAAAGTCAAAGCCAGGCTCGTGCATCCCAGGGAGGGAACACATGCAGCAGGGCTGGACAGAGAGGGACTGGTCATGGGTGAAAGGAGGGGACACCAAGGTGCACAGGTGCCTTTTCCCATGAGAAGGCTGCCAAAAAAAACCACTCCCCCCCATTCCGCTGCAACCTCCCTCCCCGTAGCAAATTGGTGTTGAGACTGGGCTTATATAAAACTCATGAAAGAGGCAGCTCATAGGCAAGGGCTCTGGTAAGTGGCAGGAGGCTGGACAGGGACAGGGTTATAGTGAGCCCCACTGCCACCAGAACCCCCCTGGCCGTGCCCTGCACAGGAAACAGCAGCTCTGGCAGCTGGATGAAGAGACAACACGGCACAGCTTGGACGGTTATAGGTCCTGTGGCCATTGGGTGATTTGTAGGCTCCCAGTACAGGTAGAAAACAAAATTAATTAATTATAGAAAAGAGAAGCAGCCTAATGTAGGGGTGTCCCTGGGGTGGGGTGGCGAGCAGGGGGGCTCGCTTATCTGTCGTTGAGCTGTGGGGAATTTGTCCGCTCCTCCTCATCCTCCTTGTCATCCTTCATGCCTTTCAGTCGCTGGCGGGCGAAGTCTTCAAACACAATGTCATCATCGCTAGTTGGGACACAAGGGAGGGGGTTTAGGTGGGGTGCAAGGTGAAACACCCCCTGCCCCGCAAAGCTGTCCCAGCTTGCCCAGTGAGCTCAACCTGTACCACCACAATGTTACAGCAGCTCAGGGGGCCCCAAAACCCCCCATCCCTAGCAAACAGCCTCAGTTTTCAAAGCCTTATTAATACTTGCCTAAGGCACCCAATAAAGAGCCCCCAAGCTCTCCAGCAGGTGCAGCTTTACTAGGGCCATTGGCATTTGCCCCACTCTGGGGGAACCGCAGACTGGCAGGGAGTAGCTGAGTGGGTAAAGTACCCTAAAACCTCCCAAACATATCACCAGCCCAGGAAACACTGTGGCAACAACCTCCCACACCTCCAACACCATCCCGGCGGCCTCTTACTGCAGTTTCTCCTGTTTTTTGGAAAGCCATGCAGGGAAGGGTGAAGGAGGAGAGAAGAGAGAGTGTAACAGCACGCATCATGCATTACAGGTGACATGCGTGGGGTTAATCACACGTGCCAATCCCATGGCACAGCAGGTGTTAGACGACTGGGGGGGTGCTATGCAACCGCCATGTTTCACATTCCCACACGAAATGTGGGAATTGGGGGAGGGGAGTATTTTAGTCTCTTACTTTGTATCAAGCTCTATCAGATTTGTATCTATGGGTGCTTCATTCTCTGGAACTGAACAAAGAGATGACACAGGATTAGTCACAGGGTTGTGACTGCCATCCCACCGAGGTGGGTGACACCTTCCCCAGGATCGTCTCTGCCCTCCTACCAGGGTGGGTGAGACTCCCCCTGCAGTCATTACTGCCATCCCACTGGGGTGGCTGAGATTCCCCTAGGGTTGTCACCACTATTCCAGTGGGTGGATGCAACCCCCCTGGAGTTTGGCTGCACTGGGGTGATGGAAGTACCCCCATGATTTTATAATGCTGAGGCCCTGTGAACAGGGTCAACAGGAGCCAAGAATCTCCCTCCACACAGCCTCACTGGCCCCGTTTGCCCCCACCCACCCCCAGGGATGCTGGCCCTGTCACCCAGGGACAGACACTCACTGTCCCGGTGTACTGGTTCCTCCCTGGGTTTGGGATGCATCAGCGTGAAGGGCAGCTCCACTGCAACGTCGCTGCAAGAGACACCAGGGTAAAGCACAGGCCTGCCTGCACTTGACATGCAGAGTGAGGCAGATTTGCAGAGGGGGAGCAGAACAGCACCCCCCATTACAGCTGCTGCAGAGACCACAAAGCTGGGCAAACCCCTGTGTTATCCTCCATGGAGCTGCTCAGCAGCTCTCATGCCTCTTGGTTAAGCTTGGACCCCAGGGTGGGGGATCAGCACAGGCCTCCTGGGAAGTACAGGGGCATCAGGAGGGAGAGCAGCATGGCAAAAATCTGTATTTAGCAGCCATGGAGGGGATCCAAATCCCTTGGGCTTAGGCTGCAGCTAGCAGTGTCATGGGAATGGCAGGAGGGGCACCAAGTTTTCCCAGTGCTCAGTGAGCATGGTGATGTCAGGGTGTGACAGCCTAAGCACAGCCCCGAGCTGCCCCAGGGACAGATAGGACAGAGCTCAGACAAAGTGTCCCAAAAGAGGATGAGTATGGTCCCTGTAGGACCCTTTGGGAGGGAAGTGATGTGAGGATGAAGCCCTGGGAAGCCCCAGAGACTTGCCTCCCCACATCCAGAGATGCTCAGCCCTATGAAGCCACCTCTGTGCCCTGCTCACTCTCCGCAGCAGCACCCATAGGCCTCTCACTCCGGTACAAGTAGGAGGATGCAGGATTCAAACCCTGCCAGCATTCCCAGCCTCACCACCCCAGCCCCACCTCTGCCAGGCTTTTTGCTTTAGGAGAGACAGAATCCCCAACACAGTGGAATCCCAAGGACAGGCATGGGATCAGGTGGCACCCTGAGGGGCTGGGGGGTGCAGTGGGGAGCTGCAGTGAGGACTGGGGGGTGCTGGGGGGAGTGGGGTGTTACCTGGAGGCGAGGTCTCCCAGCAGGCTGGCATGAGTCAAAGGATACAACACATTAGTCACTGTCGCCTCCCAAAGACACACAATCCCCACACACCTTTTGTCCCGCCCGTGCTGCTTAGTCCCAGGGGAGCTTTAAGGATGATGGGGCCCCACCTGCAGCACAGACCAGTCCCAAGGTTAGAGAGGAGATGCAGCACGGTGGGTGGGTGCCCAACACTCACCCTCCTCGTGACACCACCAGCTTCACCTTCACCTTGTAGGAGACAATGATGCCCAGGATCTCCTTGTTGGCTCCATCTCTTAACCTGGAGGAAGGGGCAGGTGGGCATCAATAAGGGAACAGCCATGGGGACCAGCCCCCTGTCCTCTTAAAGGGCCCCCAATGGGATCTCCTCCACCCCAAGCATCACCCCTGGAGCAGGGACTGGATGCCCACCAGGGCCAGGTCCTGCCCCCATGCTGCAGGGGAGACAAGAGCCCTGGGGGTAGAGAGGCTCACAGCGTGCTGGAGGCCAGGTTGGTGTCTTCGTGCTTGAGCTTCCCATCCAGCGCCAGCCCCCGCTTCTCCCGGTTGTTGGCAAGGAAGGGGGTCAGGGTGTAGACTTTGCAGAATGTTGAGCTCGGGGCCACCATGTCACTGGAGATGATTGCCACCGTCAACCAGAGCCCCAACCACCCACAGCTCCCACAGGCCACCCCAGACATCTCCATCTTAGCCTGGTGAACTTGTCATATAGTCACATCCCTGCCCCAGCCTGATGAACATCTCCTTCTTGGAGGATGCAGAGAGTGATGTCCCCAAGATGCCACCAGAAAAAAGGTCTTCATCCCCCTCTTCCTCCCACCAGTCCCTGCTTGCCAAGTGCAACATCCCAGTCGGGCCGCACTGGGGCAGGAGACCTCCAAGGTTCCTCCGAGACCCCCCTGAGGTCTCCAGGGCTCCTCATGATGTCCCCAAGGAACCAGTACTCACTCAGCATCCTCCACAGCCACTGGGCACTTGTACTGGGCAGTGTTGAAGAGGCAGATGTCGGCATACTGGCGCACTGGGGTGAGACATAGCAATGGGGATCAGGGTAGGCCCCCAAGGGGATGGGGAAAGGAGCACCAGTGGGGTGGGGGATGCAACCCTACTCCTCACCTGAGATCTTGATTTTCTTCACGGTCTTGTTGGTGTTGTTGGTGACATGCACGTTGACACTGATGGGCTCCCCATGGTAGTAGATCTGTAGGGGAGCAGAGCAGAGAGGATGGTGAGATCCCCAGGGTCACCCCATCAGTGTACACTCCCCAGCCCTTGCCCACCTCCTTGTCCAGGGATGCCTCAAGGTGCAGTGGCTTGTCTGACATGAGGAACTGCCGGGTGGTCTCTGCCATGGGCTGGGGGCCAGGTCTCTCTGGTGCATACTGGACCTTACGGATCACCAGGCGCACTGAGTTCCTGGGGGAAGAAAGAGAGAGGAGAACTCAGGCTGCCTGCATGCTACCCTCTTTCTTGGTCTGTTCTGGGTCAAATCCCTTTTTTCTCCTGGTCTGCTGCATCACAAAGAGGCCATGGAAGGTCTTGTCTGGATGCTCACCAGAGCTACAAGGGGAAAGCCCCACGGCCCGGCCAGGTTGACCACAGCAAGTGTTGGGCTCCTTGCACAGTGGTGGATATCCCAGCCTCAATATGTTCTCTGACCCATCCCTACCCTGGAGATCCATCCCAGCCCCATCCTGGAAAACACGCCCATCCAAGCCGCATCCTGGAAGACAACTCTATCCCATCCTAGAAAACATCTCACCCAAGCTGAGTAACAAACTGCAGTGCCCCTTTCCTGCTGCCAGCACCAGGAAGATGCCACTCCCATCCAGGCTGGATGGATCCTCTGTGCTTACCTCTTGTGGATCTTCTCCTCCAGGTTCTCAGCACAGAAAGCTTTGACCTCGTAGTCCACCCCACAGGCCTGAAAACCAGGAAGCGGGGAGAAGGAGGCAGGAAAACTCCTTTGCACTCCCTAATGAGGTGACCTCAGCAGTGGCCACTCACCACAGCGTAGTGCCATGGGAACATGAGGGGACCTTACCTTCCCCGTGTCCTCTGGGCCTGGCTGCAGCGTGACGGAGCAAGGCAAGTTGGGGGGGATCTGAAAGGGAAAGGGGGGGTGAGAAGCTTTTTTGGGGACTACCAGTACTTCCCTTTTCTATCCACAATGGAAAGAAAGAAATCCAGGAAGAATTTTGTCATTTTACTATTGCACATTTCAAATCCCAAAGTGTTACAAAACCACATTATTTTAGAGGGTTTTAATTAATCAAGGGGGGGTTGAGAAATCAAGGTGTCAGGGCCATTTTTGAGGTCATAGGATTGAGCACCATAAAACATCACAGAGCTCCAGAGGGGGTGGCCACCACTGCCAGAGCTGTGCTGGGGAGGTCAGAGGTGAAGCTGCATGAAGCAAGGGGTCTAACCACACCCAATTCCCTGCCAGAGCTGTCCAGTGCTGGCATGGATCCCCAGTGTCCCCCAGTGCTGACACGGACTGGCAGTTTCCCTACTGGTGGCTGCTTTCTGCTCACGAGTTTGAAGATCCACCACCAAAAGCTGCGTCTTGATCACAGATAGCAGCATCTCACCCCCAATCATGACCCCACAGGGCCAGATGGGACCCTGATGTTCCTGTTGCAGGGTTCACTGTCCCTTCAAGCACCCCAGAGCACCTGCTGTCACCCTACCTCGAAGGTGAAGGGATAGGCATGCTCGCCCAGCTTCTTGATGAGCCGCTCCTGCAGCCTCGTCAGGGGCTTTTTGTCCTCCGGGACCGGGGGGAAAGCCTGGGAGTTGGCCACGAACAGGTCCTTGCGGAAGGTCAGCCCCAGAACATCCAGGTCCTCGCGGCCATAGCGGAAGGCGCAGGTCAATGTCACAAAGACTGGAGAGGGTGACAAGGGGAGGTTGGTAGCAGGGTGTGGGTCATGGAGGGGACCATCATGGCATCGGGGCACTAAGGCAAAGTGGCATCCTGGCTCATGCCAGTCCCACCAGCACTGGGAAGTAGTGGTGAATTGAGGACATGCCATGAAGAGAATATGAGGATTCAGCAGCCATGTGTGCCTTGGGATGCCCACAACAGCACCCCCATTCTCCACAGGACAGGGAAACTGCCATGGGAACAGGGGCCTGGAAAAATGTCACCGAAGAGCCCAGAGATACCAATGCCTGGGTAGGACTGCATCACCCTGTGGCAGTGCCACTTCTGTGGCCCCAGGGATCCCAGGGGTAGACATTACCTTTTCTTTCCTTCAGGTATTCAGGATCCACCAGCACTACTCCATCTGCAAGGGAACAGCCAGGTCAGAAATGCATCGTGGGGATGGGGGGACACACTGGCAGGGCCAGGGAATGCAATGGCAGGGTTAGGGGACACCATGGCAGGGTCAGGGGACATGGCCACTGGGATGGGGGGACACTGCTGGCAGGTGGACACACACTGTCAGGGTCAGGGGACATGCTGGTAGTATTAGAGGGGAATGTACAGGCGGGGTCTGGGGGGACACCAGCACAGTTAAAGGCAGACATGCCCCTCATTTACACAGAGAGTTATCACCTCCAAGCTGCCAGCTGTGGTTTGGGGGAAACACACTGCCAGCAGGGACAGTCTGCACCTCCCACACCCAAGGCATATGCAAAGCCACAGCAGGACATGAATATTACCCCAAATCAAAAATCCTCCACCCCAAATCCTTCCTCCCAGACAGCCCAGCCCACCTTGGCATGCATCTCCCTGCAACTGAGATCCCCCTCCTGCTACCACATACCCACAGGGTCCACCACGTCGATGTGGTCCACAAAATCTCTCTTCCCAAGGTAGACAGTGAGCTGCAGGGGGGAACAGGGTTCAGGGGGGCACAGAGCAAAACCCTCAGGGTCCCCCATGTTGTCACCACCCACTGGGGTCCATATTCCTCAACATCTCCAGTGTCACCTGTCCCTGTGGTACCCAAAAGCCAACCCCACCCCAATCCAGTCAAAGCCTGGAACGTTCCCAGATGTCCCAGGAGCTGGAGGCAGTTTGCATCTGGGGACTCTTGGGTGGCACCCCAGGGGTTTGTACACCACTGTCGGGCAGGGATGAGCCCCACAGTGTCACCCTCTCCCCCTCTCCTGATGGGGAAACTGAAGCAGGCAGGTTTTCTGCATCAGCTCCTGCTGCCAGACCCCAAACCCCCACAGGCAGGATCACCTGCACCCCAGCACTCCAAAACCTCTCTGCTTGACCCCTGACCTTGGGAAAGCCCCTCCCAGCCCCATTGTGCCCCAGTTTCCCTGCCTGCTGCCCTGGCAGGATGCTGAGGCAGGTACCAGTGCACAGGGTGGAATGTGGGGTTCAGAGACATGCCCATCTCCCACTCCCAGCCATGCTTTTTTGACCCCATAGTTTCCCCCACCATGTTCCCCTTACCTTCCCGTTAGGACTGGCTTTCTTAAACACCCTGCAAAACAGCAAAGGGGGGGTAAGTGCTGGAGCAGGGGATACCCTCCCCTCCTGAACTCCCCACTCTGCTCTGGCTCCCTGCCCATGGAGCTGTCCAGCTCTCCCCTTCAGGAAGGGTCCCTGGTGGAAGAAGCATCCACTGGCACAGTCCTGTTGGGTGCCATGTGCATCCAACCCTCAGCACCCACTGCCAGGACCCAGCTTTGGATAATGGAGGCATTGGGATCCCAGCCCACCTCTCTGCCTGAGGATGGTGCCCAGAGACCACTGTGAAGGGTAGCAGCACCTCAGCACCCACCTGGCCCCGGGGACCAGAGTGTGGGACCATGAGGTCAAGGCACACGGGATGGGAGTATCCTACAGGATGAACCTCCCTCACCATTACCTCACATGCATGCATCTCAAAGCCACTGGAGAAGCAAGAAAAGTCTGGGTGCTCCTGTTCCCAGGGCTTTTTACTCCTATTCCAAACCATGGGACTAGCACCCAGACACCCCTCTCAATTCCCCAAATCCTTCTGGAACACCCCACAGAGACATGGGAGAAAGGATATGGGTCCAACATGCCACTGCTGGGAAATGCCGGAGCATTCCCAGCCTGTCTGCTGCAGGCAGGGAGCGGGTAGAGGCAGGTAGGGTGCCTGGCACTGCCAGATTTTTCGGAGTCCGCCCTGGCACAAAGCCACCCATAATGGGTTCTCCTCAGATAATCCCTCCTCGTCTTTAAATTCCATTAAAACCATCCGGGAAGATTAGCAGTGGTTTTAGGCTGGAAAAAACCCAATTTCCCAGGGCAGCTGCTTGGCTCTGCCAAAATGTCCCAGGCTGCTACTGGATGATGGACCCTCAGCGACACCAGGAGTAACCCTCAGCCACCCCAGTGCCTGCAACTGCTCACACCAAGCCAAGGGGCAGGCAGGGAAGCAACAGCTGGTGGGTGCTAGCTTGGGGGTGACTACCACCCCGACGATGGGGTAGGATGAATCACGAGATGTGTGGGCACACCTCTCATTCCCATATCCCTGAAATCCTCTGTTCTCACCTCCCCATGTCCCTGCATATGGATGTTCCTGCAGTTCTGCATGCCCAGGTCTCCACTTCTCACTCTCCTGAGAGCCATGGGGACCAGCACAGCCTGGCCAACCTCTGCACAGGAAGCAGGATCTAATCTATAAGGGAGTGTGGGGGCTGGGTGGCCTCATTCCCTTGTCCCCAGACAAGCCACAGGAACCCTCTGCCAGCCACATAAAATATTGGGGACATCCTTCTGGCTGTCCCAAGCCACTGGGAATGCCAGAAACATCCTGCTGGCTCTTCCTGGATGGCTTTTCCCTGTGGGGGTTTGGGGATTGACTTTTCCCAGCCAGAATGGGAAAGCACTTCCACAGTACGATGTTTGTCATGAGAGTCTGCTGGTGAAGGTGTGATCCTGTGCTGGTGCAAGGAAAGACGGAATTAACAGGAATGCTGCTCCAATTAAATAACTTGGGGAGATAAAAGCCTCCATGGAAGGGCATCAGCACCGCACAGGGTTGAAAGCCATGGGGGGATCAGTCTCTAGAGTCAGTGATGGAGGGGCAATGAATGCATCCTCCTGGGAGCCCAGGGCAACTAACAGCAGGATTTGCATGGGTAGTTAATGAGGCATTACTTCAAAGCAGGATGAGAAGCATCTCCTGACAGCCTGTCACCCCACACTCCACAGACCGGCTCCCAAAGGAAAGCCCAGAGAGCATACAGCATGCTGGATCACAACCTGAGGTGTGCTGGGAAGCCCCAGAAAAGGCAGCCAAGGCTGGAGGCTCAGTGGGTGCCACTGCCAGACCCCTGGGACATGGGTGATGCTCCTACCCATCCTTTGAGATACTAACAGAGCCACTAATGAACCCAGTGTGAGTGAGATCGATGGCAGGCGCTGTGGGAAGCTCTTCCTCACCACTCTGCCTGGCACACACTCGTGCTGGCCCCACACCGGAACAGGAGCCCCACAGAGCCTGAGACCTGCCCAGCCGCACACTGCAGGTGCAGAAGCCCCATGTTATGGGTGCAGAAGCTCCAAAGAATTTGAGACACACACAGCTCCACACTGTGCATGCAGGAGCCCAGGCTGGCTCCACACTGTGGCTACATGAGCGTGCAGTGCCCTCATCTTGTGGGTGCAGCAGCCCTGCCTGGCCCCACACCATGGGTGCAGGAGCTCACATCTCCCCTGAAGCAACAGCGGGAGAAGGGAAGGGACACATGGGGACACGGTGGCCTGTTGTTGCCAGCGGGGGTGACCCTCACCCGCCACCGGATCTAGAGGGAGGAAAGGAGGAAGTGTGAAGCCTTCCCTCCCCCTCCAGCCCTTCCTGGTGTCGAAACACTGGAGACATGAGGCAGGAAGTGGCCTCCGCCGCTGCCCATCAGGGGCTTGGGGCCTCACACCGTGGGCTGGCAGTCCCAGTGCCCCTTGAGCCTGTCATGCTGCCACACAGCCAGATCTCCTATCTCCTGCCCTCTCCCTGCCATTGATCCCATTCCTTAATGAGCTTGTTAGGCACCCAGCCAGGGCTAATGATAGCTTTATTGGGTGGCCAATAATTGAGTGGGGTCCATTGGATCTTGGTTGGGAAGATTTATGAGGATTTCATTCCCCTGGGCATCGGAACAGGATCTGATGGCAACACCATTGATTGCCTTTGAACCCAGGGCGGAGAATTCAGGGGTTTTGCCAGCTCTTACACAAACAAGGTTGGCTGGCAGATCTAATTAGCTAGAGCCACATTAGAAGGGACCTCCGGGGATAATAGAACCATCAGCAACCACAGCACCAGCACAACCCCGTGGTGGCAGCCAGAAACTCTGTGCCAGCTGTGCCAGGATGAGCCTGGAGAACCATGCCAGCCAATCCCAAAGCAAGAGCATCCCACAGGCCCAGTGCTGCATTTTGCATCCCTGCTGCACCCATCTATCTATCCTCTGCCATGCTCAGCAGCACCATCCCCCAGCTGGGTCAGAGCTCCACCAACTTCCTTGGCGAGGAAACGCCTCAGCTGTGTGATCCGGGATGTGTCTGGATCCTGCTGTTATTATCAGTCTGCTCTCCAAACAACATCCAGGAAGCAGGAGTCTCCCATCCTGGGTCACCTTCTATGGCTCTTTCTCTTCTCAGTGGAGATCCCTGTCCTGCTCCCAGATCCTATAGCTTCATCCAGGGGGATGAATGGGATGGTAGAGGGATTGAGGAGCAGGTCTGGCGGCAGGTGAAGGTTTCCCCCCTTGCAGAAAGATGCTATGGTGGAATGCTACAGAGGGGCTGGATGGGACTATGGGGCCAAAGGAAAGGTGCAAGGGGTGCTTAATACCAGCTAAGGTGGGCTCTGGTGTACCAGAACCACTGCAGCACTTCCCAGCCACCAGTAAACCACCCTCAAGCCACAGGCTAGGAATCCCAACAGCCAGGAATTCCAGTAGCTGGGCATCCTTTGTGCAGCTGCAGCTGCCCTGGCTGGGTGCTGAGTGGGAAGAGCAGGGAAAGGTGATCAATGATGCCAACAGCCACCAACTCAGTTGTTTCCTCCAGTTCTTCCCACTGCAGGGCTTGGTGACTCCCAAGAAAAGTAGGGTGCCAGAGCAGGAATCAGCAGAAATGGACTTTTGGGGAATCAGACCGTAAATCAGTTCTCACAGTTGAACCTCCTGATCAAACCCAGTGGATTTGGGTGTGGAGATCCAAACTGGAGAGGAAGAAGGATTTATCAGCCTAATTCTTCCTGGCCCCCCCCGCCCCACCCCCCCCCGGCTCCCTCTGCACACGCTGCGTAGGCAGAGAGAAGATCAGCTCATGCCTCTCCTGCCGGCATGCCTGCTGATGGGAATGCAACTCACCAAGCTCCCCATGGAACCTGAAAAGACCTGGAGGCCAAATCAGCTGCATCCCAGGGCTTGCACCCAGACATTGGGGGGAACCCAGTGGGTGCTCCAGCCCCCTGATCTGTGGGGCTGTCCACCTGCTCCAGGAGTGCAACAAGAATTCTCAAAAATTCAGGATACTGAGCAGGGAGGAAGAGGATGCTGTCAGCTACGGCTGGAGCACCAACACCCAGCAGGCTGGCAGCAGCAACAGCCTCTTCCCAAAATGCTGGATGAGTTCAACAGGAACCCACAACTTCCAACCTGCCATCCCAAAACACTGCAATGTTTCTGGAAAGTTCTGCCCAGGCAAGGCCAGACCCCCCTCATCTTCCTCTCCTGTCATGGCCATGGGGGTGATGGGGGAGGGGGCAGAGGCTGCACCGAAGTCCCCTGATCCTGGTGCCAAGGGGACATGCAGACGAGCAAAGGGATGGCAATGGTGTTGAGAGGTGAGCAGGAGCACCCTGAAATCTCTGGTCTTCCATGATTAATGGCCAAGGGGACAGAAAGGGATTGGGGTGAAGAATGCGAGTGTCAACTCCTTGACCACTCTGCCAGAGCCAGCCAGTGAGCATATGTAACTGGAGATCCATCCCCCAGGCCTCCCTGCAAGGGCTGGCAGGGGCCATCAGGTTCTCCATCAAATCCCAAGAGTCCCCTGCAGGATGTGCAGCCCAGCAGGTCCTGCCATAGTCTGCACCTGGAGCCCTGGGGAGCACGGGGTGTCCCCATCCACCTCTGTACAGGGGCCCACAAAAGACAGCATCCCCATGGCAGCATTCCCATGGGATGAAGACGTCGCACACCCTCGTGTCCCCGCGCTCCAGGGGTGGCACGTGCTCCCTGACACCCCCAGCTGTGCCGCATGCTGGGAGTGACATCAGGGCCTGGGTCCCCTGGCGTCACTGCGATGACAACAGCCTTCCCCATCCCAAACGCATCCAGGTTCCAAATCTGATGGGAAGGGAGCAGTGACGCTCTCGGTAACTCCACGGACCCAAGGCGGGACCCCCCAAACATCCCCCTACCACTTCCAGTCTCGGGTCCTCACTACTCCTCGGGGGCCACCATATCCCAGCAGCGGAGCCACCCCGGGGGACCCCCAGCTCCAGTGCAGGGCACAGGCAGCGCCTGTCCCACCCGTCCCCTGCCATGCCCAGGCATTCCCCCCCGGGATGCTCCGCTCTGTCTCGGTCCTCACTCACCGGGTGCCTTTGTCTCCCATGGCCCCGCCGATCCTGCGGGCTCAGCCGGGAAGCGCCGGCCGGGCTTGGAAAATTACTGGCTGGATGGCGGAGGGAGCGGCGGCGGGGCGGGCGCGGGGCCCGGTGCGGCCCTGCTCGGGCCCGCTCGGAACCGCTCGAAACGCTCGAGCAGGCTCGGAAACACTCGGAACCGCTCGGCTCGGCCCGGGCGGACGCCACGCCGGCCGGTTCGGGGCCGCTCGGAACCACTCGGTCAGGTTCGGAAGTACTCGGAGTCGCTCGGAACCGCTCGGAGTCGCTCGGACACGCTCGGAAGCACTCGGCAGGGCTCGGCCCGTCCCGGTTCCGGTGCGGACGCTGCCGCCGCCGCCGCCGNGAACCCCTTGTGTGACCATACAGAGACACGTGTGTGACCATACAGGGACACGTGTGTGTGAACAAAGGTCCACATGTCAGCGGAGACACGTTTGTGAGCACAGACACAGGAGTGTGACTACAAAGGATAAGTGTCTGTGAACACAGAGAAATAACTTGCACATACGTGCACCCACATCTGCATACGACCGCTATGCTCACACACGTGGACTCACACAGGCACGCATACAGATGTGCATACACACAGATGTGCACACACACATGCACGCACACATGCACGCACACGTGTGCGCATGCATCCACGCGCACAAACACATGCACACGCATATGCGCACACAAACACAGAATATGCACATGCACACAGGGGTGCGCGCACACACCCCATGTGCACGCACGCACACATACACACATGTACACATGTGCGCACACAGCCCGTGCATACACACACGCACTCGCACACACTCCGCCCCCGACGCGTCCCTCCCCTCCTCCAATGGAATCCGCCTTCCCTAGAGGAACACATCCGTCCTCCCCCCCTCGGCCTCCCCATTGGCTGCGTTCCCCTCCCGCCCGCCTCCTGTCGCAGAGCAGCCCGTGGGGAGTGGGCTTCAGGTCGTTCCTGTGGTACGTCAATCCCCAGCTGAGCATCTCCTCACTATCCCAACTGCAGGGCCACCGTGGGGCGGATGGAGGGGACCGAGAATGGACACGTAGTGTCTGCTCTACCCCATCCTTGGGGAAACCTGCACCCCACCTTAGGGATCAGGCGGGAAAAAGGGACAGAAAGCAGTGACGAGCTGAGGCTGCGGCAAGGGTCTGGAGGGAAGTCCATGATACCCTGATGCATCCAGGGTGTCACCCAAGGGCATGGAGCCATCGGTGGCAGAGGTAGAAGTGGGGCAGCTCCTGGCTGGGGACCATAAACCGTGCTCTGGGATTTATGGTCAGAGGATTAAAGGGATTTAATCCCAGGATCTGAACCGGCACTTGGAGCAGGATGGGGGCATTTGGTAGTTTGGGCAGTTTTTCACCCCAATTTTGGCAGCTCATGGAGCGTCAGAGCGTGCCAGCACCAAAGCCTCCAGGAACTTTTCCTCTGGAAATCAAACGCCCAGGAAAAAGCTGTCAGATTGGGCTGCGATGAAAATGCTGCATTGATCTTGGGTAATAAATTGCTCCTTAGCCAGATGGCAGGAATCAAAACCACAGCCCTGATGCACGGATGATGGGCAGACTAGGGGGTTCCCTCTAGGGCCGTGACAGAATGGCTGCAGGAGCCAGAGGAGCAGCTGGATTCTGCCCCAGTCCCAGCCCAGGCACAGAGGGGTCCCAACACAGACCTCATCCTGCACCCAGCCTAGGATTCCTCTGCAGTCCCAGTCCAAGCAGGATCCTGCCACGGGCCCAGCTCTCCCTGCTGCCCGGCTGGATGGATCCCAACATTGCTCCTGTCCAGGCATGGGGGTGGTCTCAGCCTGGCAGACGGGGATGGAAAGAGCACCCCAGGGGATTGGAGCATCCTGGGGTGCTGGAACATTTCAGCAGGGAATGGCACTGGGAAGGGACCAGATCAGCTGGAACACTCAGAGGTGATCAGTGAATCCTGGGGTATTGGAGCATTCCACGAGAGTGGAACATCCAGGGAGGAGCTGGAGCTTCCAACGGGGTACATGGCTACATATACCTGTACCTGGGGGTACAGAGCTACATGGCCCAAGTTGGATTCTCCCCCTGAGGGTGATTTTGGGGTTCATAAGTCTTAATTGGAGCTCCCCAGACCCCAACAAGTCCACCCACCAACCCGTGACGGGGAGGTTGACATATGAAATTTATTTAGGAAAACCAAAACCCACCAAAAAAAGAGAAATAATAATAAAGAAGGAGGAGGAGAAACAGTAGGGGGAAGAGGAGGAAGAGGGGAAGAAGGAGGAGGAAGACAAGCAGGAAAATAAGAAAAGGAGGAGGAGAGGAAGAAAGAGAAGTTATCTCCTCCTCAGGCTCCATTGGAGTCCAGAACAACCAGTGCCGCAAGACAGGACAGAAAAGCTGGAGGAGGTTTGTACACCCACAGACGCCAGTGCACACTCGTGGGTGAGCTGGGCTGGGTGTGAGTTGCACTCCCCAGTATCCAGAGGGGTATATACAGGGGCAGGAGCTGGGAAAGCATTGACTACCTACACACACCAGCAGCAGGGGCTGGAAAAGTGGGATACAGCTGGGAAACGGACATCCCTGTGTGCCCCCACCATGGTGTGGTACCCAGGATGCAGAACCCAAGTGCAGGACACTCCACGTCTATTGGATGGAGAGATCCATGCATCGTCAGGCATCCCTGCATCAGCACTGGGATTCAGGGACTGTCTTTGAACAGTTGTACCTACTGGCATGTTGGTACCAGCATCACAATGGAGATGGTACTCCTCTTGCAGCTTGGGGGTTTGCTGTCTTCTGGGACCATCCCCACCCCCTATGGCAGTGTGGGGAGGCGGAGAGGAGCTTAAGGGGGTCTTGGAGGCAAAGCTATGGGCCAGCAGACAGACTCAGTCACAGGTGGGTCCCACCATGGTTCGGGCAAAGCATCTCACTAAAGGCATCTCCGAGTAGGTAAGGCAAAAGGAATTCAGGTCACTTCATCCACGTGGAGCAGCTCAGTGTTGGGGTCCCCCACTGCTCCTGCAGACAGATGCTCCAGGTATCTCGAGAACACAGGCAAGTCATCGCTTACAGACAAGCCAAGGAGAGAAGCAGCCACTGTGTAGCCCAAATCCAGGAGGGACTTGCTGTGGCACCACTTGGGATGGTGACACGGGATACTGCACAGGAGTGGGGATGGGGTGGCATATGGCCGCATGTCCACTCTTGATCCCAACACAACCAACACCAATGCCTGCAGTGCCAGAATTTTACCATGCTGCTCCCATCGCCTTTCCCTGATGTGGTGGTCAACTTATCCAGCTCCCACAAGCTGGATGATGCAGCCCGGGGGCTCAGTGCACCCTAATCTCTCAAGACTCAGAATCCTGCCTCAGCCCCAGCCCCCTCTTCAGCTCTGCCCCAGCAGGGCAAGCTGCTCACTGCAGTTCCCCTGCTCATGGGTGTTTCAAGTGGCTTTGGCTGGGGTGACAGAGCCCTGGGTCACATACAGCTGGTCAGACCCTGGAGGCTAGTGGAGCCCCTGGGACTGAGAGGGTCCATACGGGTTGGGTTGTGAGACTGGAGAGACCACAGGAAGGCCAGCAGGGTCCGTGTACAGTGGTCTGTAGGACAGGAGGAACCAGAGGAGAGCATTGGGGTCCATGCATGGTGGTCTGCAGGACCAGAAAAACCACAGGAGGTTGGTGGGGTGCATGCGTGGCAGTCAGGACAAGAAGGGAGTCATGGGAGAACACCGGGGTCCATGCATGACCAGATCAACCATGGTAGACCAATGGCATCCATGCATGGTGCCAGGTAGGACCAGAGGGACCACAGGAAATGGCAGGGTCCATGCATGGTGGTCTGCAGGACCAGAGAGACCACAGGAAACCACTGAGATTCGTGTCCAGTGGTCTGCAAGACCAGAGATCCCAAAATGTCAGTAGGTTCCGTGCACAGAAGTTGGTATGGCAGGAGTTGTGAAGCCACTGTGAGCTAGGGATGCTCACAAGATGGTCACCAGAGAAGCTGTTTGCACTGAGGAGGCTCCCAGGTGGACACCTCAGAGGAACACCTATGTAGTGGGGACACGGCAAGGACATTTATGGGACCAGATGAACCCCCTGTGGAGCACAGCCTCCCCTGTGCATGCAAATCAGTAGCAGGACCCCCCAGCCTTGGCAAGTGTGTAGCCCTTGTAGGGGATGTGGTTGTGTGGTTGCATGGGACTGGGCTGTGTGAGAGATATGAGCCCTTCCATGGGTGAGTGGGTTCAGGGGCCCTAGAGGGGTGGGGCTTTTAGCCAATGGATGCTCAGCAGCTGCTAGGAAGAGGCTGGACCTGGTTCTCTAGTGTGGAACCCAGCGGGGGATGCAGGCACATCTCCATGGCAGTGGCCATCCCACTCTGGTGTCTCTTCCCTCCTTCAGCTGGAGCCAACCTTTTTCTGTTGACCTGATCCATGGTCCATGGCAGCACCCCCCATACACTCTACAGCCACCCCACAGCTCTCCCACTGCCCCTTGCCATCCTGCCCCACACCACCCCCTCTGTCCTGCTAACCCACACACACCCATGTCATGGTGACCGACCACTCTATGGGTGCTTCGACCAAGGACATCATTCCTATTGTCACCCCATGGGGAGAGGACCTGCAGTCTTAAGGCAGCTTAAAGCACATCCATCCCCCAGCCCCACTGTGTCCCTTGGTGCTCCCAGCCACCAAGGCAGTGTCCCAGGGACCACTGGGTGGACAGGACACCTGAACACCTGCCCTGGAGGGAGGAGACAGTCACCCAGTAGTGGGGAAGGACCAGTGGTGGGTGCTGGCAGCACACAGCCCTTGCCGTAGTAGTCCAGAGTCACTGATATCCCCCCAAACCTCCTCCCCATAGGCTGGGGGATGAGGCTTGGGGATGCTGCCGGCCCAGCCATGGCTGTGGCCCCCTCACCACCTCCCTCACTCAGCCCCAGCCTCAGCGGGCTGCCCCGCCTCAGGTTCCAGGCAGCCGTTGAGCTGGGGGTCAGGGGCCTGTGGGTCATATTCCTCATCCAGAAAGTCCAGGGAGTTGTTACTGGGCAACCCCCGGATGGTGAATTTGTGGGAGACCTTGGTCCACTGCTCCCGGTTGCTGGCCACCCGCTCGTAGAGCTCCGCTGCCTTGGGGAAGAGATCCTGCAGCAATCTGGGGAGTAGGGGATGCACTCCATCAGCACAGCACCCCCCTTACTTCAATGCAACCCCCTTAGTTGAGTGCAACCCCATCCCAATGGCCTGGAACACCCCCCAACATCTGCAAGACTTCCCACACAGCACCCCATCCTGCACTAAGGGAGGTGGGGGTGGCAGGGGGTCCTCCCCATCCCAGCATCCCCATCCCAGCGCTGGTGCTGGGGCTCACTTGTAGATGGGCATGGCAATGTGCTCCATGAAGCTGATTTGCAGCTCAGGGATGTAGGCTTTCTCCCGGTCCATCATCTCCAGCGGGCTGTTCCCCATGGCTTTCTCCTGCATGGATGGCAAGCGGGGTCGGTGCCAGTGGCACTTCCCCCCCATTCCCAGGCAAGACCTCTCTGCTCACTGCCCAAACCCCTCATCCCTTTGGTGCTTTCTAGGAGCACTGACCAAGCCCAACTCTGCCAGGTGGTACCTACCAGGTCACCCTGGGAGAAGAACTCTTTGTAGATCAGCTCCTGCAAGAGACAGGTGTCAGCACAGGGGGTGCAGCCTGGGATGATCCCCCATCCCCTCTGCCCTCCAGACCCCTCCCCATAGCTCTGAATCAAGCAGGGACACAGTCCTGGCTTGGAGGAACTGCTGCACGGTCCACGGTCCTGCATGGAGGGACCCACTCCATGACAGGAAGGTGTGTTCCTGGGGACATGCGGGTGGTCTGCATGGGTTGTGAGGTGGCATTCAGGGGGTTTAGCTCCATGGTGTGGCACTCACTGCAATCTTCCTGGTGGTCTTCCAGCCCTTGGTCTGGTCAGAGAGGTCACAGGAGGTCATGAGCAGGCAGAGCAGCAGGCTGCGGTGCTGCTTGTTCTTGGGGTCATATCCCACTGTGGGAAGAGTGTGGGGCAGGGTTTGGGATGGGAGGCTCAGGACAGAGCTTCATAGCCCCCATTATGCCACACATGAGGACTTTAGGGACGGTCAAAAGTGTGGCCATGGCCACTGTGTCCACATCCCAGCCTTTATCACCCCCGACATAAGAACCTCCTGTGCCACCACCCCTCAAATCCCAGTCCCAGTCTCCATGCCAGGAGCTTCACCTTCTGCCATTTTCTGGAGATCCTTGAAGATGCGGAGGTGGTGGGCCAGGTCAGTGGCCAAGATGATATCCCGCATCAAGTCCAGCATGCGCTGGTAGTCCTGTGGGCAAGGCAGCTGCCATGACCATCTCTGTGCCCCTGCCATCTCCTACATCCCCTAAGATCCAGGGATGGGGAGCAGGAGGTCTGGAGAGGATGCAGGGTCTCAGCATGGGCAGGGGGTAGCCTAAGAGAGGTATTAAGGTGTGGGGCTCACCTTTCGGGAGAAGTGGTCAAAGATGTTGCAGCCTTGGCTATTGAGGATGGCAATGGCTTGGGCAAAGTGATGCCTCTGTGGGGGAAGCCAGGACCATGAAAGCAGGCAGGGAGCAGGCAAGGATGCTGCCACACAGCCAAAACCCAGGAGAGATGGGCAATGAGAGATCTGGGGGAATCTTACCTCCATGACAGAGCCCTCTGAACTGTAGAGCGCAGCCAGGACTGATTTCTGCAAGGTAGAGCAGCCAGAATGATGGAACTATGGGGGGGAAGACCCCCACAGCTGTCCCTATATCCCCCCTCCCCCCTTGCCCATCCCAGCTCTGGGCTCAGCTCACCGAGGCCACCTGGAAGGAGTTATTTGTGCCTCTGTGGTCCAGGTCATGGCACATGCAGGAGATGAAGAGGGCAAAGATCTCGATGTCTCTGGGGAGGGGGAGGAGGGAAACTGAGGCAGGCAGGAGAGCAGGGAGCACCCCAGCCAGGTCAGAGGATGGAGAACAGGGACAGGGATAGCATGTGGCCTTACTCCAGGTAGTTAACGAGCTCCAGGTTCTTGTAGAGCAGGTAGCAGAAGTGGGAGACGGAGAACGCGTGCATCCAGTTGTGGTAGGGAGGGTCACGGTACCCCTTCTTCACCATCAGGCAGAACCTGGACAGGGAGCAAAGCCATGCAGGGGGGGGGTCTCAGCCCACAGGGACCTCCACCTGGCCAGATGTACACCAGGTAGACATGGGCATGAGGATGGGGATGAAGATAGGATGGGGAAGGGTTGGGGATGGGGCCAGTGAAGGTAGACAGTTATCTGGATGGGGATGGGCATAGGGATAGGGATGAGGATACAGCCAGGAGACAGAGAAGGTGGACAGTGATGAGGGTGTGGATGGAGACAGGGACGTGGGTGTGGACAGAGATGGGGAAGGAGATGGATGGGATGAGGAAGAGGAAGGGAATGGGGAATGTGGATGGTAATGTGGATGGGGATGGAAATGAGGATGGAGATTGGCAACGTGGACAGGGATGGAGACTCACCTGGTGAGTGTCTGACGGTCCATCTTGTAGTTGTTGATGAAATTCATGTCCTGCAGCATGCTCAGGATGGCCTGCAGAGGGGACAGGGTGTGTGGCAGGGAATGGCAATGCCACCCACACCCCTGCTCAGCAGGAAGATGCTCAGGGGTGCAGTCACATCCATTCACCCCAACACCCCAGCACCCCAGGGTTGGGATGTATGACCTGACCGAGGCCAGGCAGGGGATGGTGGCAGTTGAGAGTTGTCCCCATGGTCCTCACCATGGAGGTGTCGTCCTCAGGCAGTGAGCGTGGCGTGTAGGTGAAGCTGGCAAAGTTGGGGTCAATGGTGGACACAGGCTGGATGCCCTCACTCAGCAGTTTGGTGTACTCGTCATCGGACACCTGCAGGAGCCATAGCCAGTGGCCCACATTGTGACCAGGTCGCCAGGTGTCCCAAAAGCCACGTGAACCACAGTGAGAAGAGAGCCCTGGGGTATCACCACCACCCAACTGTGTGACCTCCTTGGGGTAAAGTGTGGGGGCACCATGCTGGCAATGGGAGTCCCATCCCTGTCCCTGTCCTCATGCTACCTCACCTTCATGTGGTACATCATCATCTCATTGGCCAGGTGGCTTCGGTACTGTGCCTCATTCACCTTCTTGTACAGCAGGGACTGTGGGGCAGGATCAGGATATGGGAGTGCTGGGGATGGGCAGACACCCTCCAGCACCCCCAAGCCCACCACAGCATATCTTTGTGCTCATGAATTCCCTTCCCATCCCATGGCCACCACCACTTACCCCCAAGGATTGGGGATCACACACACATCCTCCCCATCCCCATCCCTCTGTGCTGTGGCAGAACTGGGAGCCTGCCTTGTGTGTGACCCCCTCCAAGTGGAGGACCCCCAGCACGTACATGGGCGATGCTGATGCCGCAGTAGATGGAGAAGGCAGTGGCCAGATCCTCATCAAACTTGCTGAACCAAGGGCCATTGATCTTGTTGACCAGCTCTGCCACCCCAATGACCTCTGGAGCAGAGAGGGGACAGCAGGGGTATCAGGCCCTTGTGCTGGGGACAGGGTCATGTCTGTATGCTGGGGACAGCACTCTGGGCTTAGGGCAGGGCTGTGCCCAAGTAGCAGGGACAGTGCTGTGCCTGTGGGTTGGTGACAGCATGACACCCACATTCTGGGGACAGTGCAGTGCCTGGGACAGAACCACGGCCATGAGCTGGGGGACAATGCCGAGTGTCTGTAGAGGGACAGGATCATGCCCAGGGACTATTCTGAGCCCACAGACTAGAACAAGATCATGTCTGTGTGCTGGGGTCAGTGCTGTGCTGGGGTCAGTGCTGTGCTTGTCTGCACGAGGACAGGATCATACCCAGGAACTGTGCCCTTGTGCCAGGAGACAGCGCTGAGCCCAAGAGTTGGGAGAGGACCTTGAATGTGGATTCATGGGACAGAATGGTGCCCTGATGCTGGGGACAGGATTGTGACCATGGGATTGGGACAGGGTCATGCCCATCTGCTGGGGCAGTACTCTGTCTACAGGCTGGGAACAGAACAGTGCCCATGGGCTGGGGACAGAATGGTGTTCACATGCTGGGGAGAGTACTGAGCCAGCACTGTGCCCCTGTGCTCGAACAGGATTCATGCCCCCAGGCTAGGGATGATGCTGTGCCTGCGCCTGCATGCTGGGGACAGTGTCATGTCCACGTGATGGGTGACCAAACCACCACTTGCTGACTAAGGCACCTGCTGGGCCAGACCTGTGCTCCCCTCTTCCCAGTGTGCCCCCATCACTCCCTTACCCTGGCTCTCATTCTTGATCGGGAAGCAAAGGATGTTGCGGGTGCGGAAGCCGGTGCTGTCATCCACCCCACGGTAGAAGAGCGGGTGCGAGTAGGCATCCTTGATGTTCAGGATCTTGCCAGTGGTGGCCACGTGTCCAGCGATGCCCTGGTCTGCTGGGATGCGGATCTCGTAGCTCTGTCGGTAGGGGAAGAGGATCACCAGCCGGGCCTGGGGGGAGCGATACGATCCCAGGCCCTCCAACTCCATCCTGTGCTCACCTCGTCATCCACCACTCCACCATCGAACACCTTGGCCACCAGCTCGTGACTGAGCCGGTCCAGCAGGAACACAGAGCATCTGCAAGACACACCGCTGACATTCGCACCCACAGGGGAGCTCGGTGTCCCCTCCGTGTCCCCTCACCCCCTGCCCCACCACCACCACTCACATCTCAGCATTGCTGAGGTTCCGGGCCTCCGTAATGATCTCCTGCAGCAGGACAGAGACATCATCTGCAGGGGGAGCAGTGAAGGGTCAGGGACCTACAGCCAGGCAGCGCTGCCCCCTCATTCCCCACTCACGCTATGAAAGCAGGGGAGGAGGGTTCAGCTCAGGGTCCCGGCAGGAACTCTGGGGGGCACAGAGGGACGGGGGCTGTGTGGGGCATGTGCACGTGTGAGCAGCACATACATGTGTGCGGCAGTGCACACACTCAGCTGCACGTGTGAAGAGCTCTGTGGTCATGCTACATGCATGCATGCAGCCATGCAGCATCAGTGCATGCCAGGTTCTCTGCCAGCTCATATCACCCTTCTGTAACCATTCCCCAACAACAGGACAAGGTTCTCCCTGGCTGGGGACAGAGACCTCAGTGCCACCACCCTCCAGGGCTGGGGGTGGGGGGTGGTCATCCATTCGTCATTCCACCCCCTCACCATGGGTGCTCTCCCATGGACCTACCCAAGTGGGTGAAGAGGTTCTTGGCCACCTGCAGCAGGGCCTGAGGGACAGAGAGGATACCATCAGTGACTAGTGCAAGATGGGGCACACACACACGTGTGACATGGCCCTGCACATGCTCACCTGGCACTCGCACTTGAGCTTCTGCTCCTTCTGGAAGGCCAGGGTGCTGGTGAGCACCGTGGAGGTGTAGCAGAAGCAGTGCTGGATCTTGTGCTCATCCGTGTCTGTGTAGCTGGCGGGGGCACACCTCAGTTCTCCGTCCCCATTGGTCCCCCCCATTCTCCATGGCGATAATGCTCCAGCACCCCAAAAGTGAGGGAGTGCAGCCCCACAGAGAGTCCCAGCCAAAATGCTGCTCACCTCTCCCCGCTCAGTTTGTTGAAGGCGCAGGCCAGTGCCACCACCTGGGAGGTGGCCCGGCTAATGACAGGGACACAGAGCATGGAGGTGACCTCGCAGCCCAACATGCTGCTCAGCTGCTTGTGTTCCTCCTGCAGGGAGAGGCGAGATGGAGCTGGAACCAGCATCCCTGGCCCCCTCCAGGAAGCCCCATGGGACACTAAGGTGACACCCATGTCCCCAGGTGTGGGAGGGACACAGCTGGTACCCACCTCACTGATGTCCTTCAAGGTGATGGGCTTCTTATCCTCCACAACCTGCCCCAGGCGCCCAAAGGTGAGCTGTGGGGAGAGGGGACATGTTAGTGCATGGCACACATTGCCCACCCCCCTGACCTCCCAACTCCTCACCACCTCCCCCTGCTCACAGAAAAGCTGATTTCCTCATCCAAGACACGGTCCCCCACCACCTGGAAGAGATGGGAAGAAGGAGGTGCCCATGAGGATGGCACAATGTCAGGAGGTGTCAGGTAATCCTCTGTGGGAGTCAGGGCTGGGGGATTGGCTCAGTGGCACCCACCTGGCAGAAGAGCTGGTGGTTGTCCTCAGAGACAAGCAGGAGGCAGCAGCACAGAGACTGGGTCTCCTGCTTCAGCTGGGGAGTAAAGGAAGGATCAGCACCCCAGCCTGCCCCAAGCACTCCCCAGGTAGGATCCAGCCCCTCCTCTGCCTCCCTGTGCCCAGGGCACCCACACATACCACAGAGAATCAAGTGCCCCTCCCCAGAACCTCCTCCCTGTGTCTGAGCAGGTTCACTCTGGAGACTACTGATGGCAAGGGGAAGGCTGTTCACTCTGGACACTACTGAGGGTCATACTGAGGGAATGACGGAGAGCAGGAGAGGAACTGTACGTTCTCTTAAGGAATTTTTGGGGTGAGGGTGGCAGTGTTAACTCTGGAGACTATTGATGGTTGTTACAAGGCTGCTCACTCTGGTCTCTACTGATGACTGCACAGCTGATGCTTGAGGCTTTTCTTGGCTTTGGGGAATTTTCTGTCTTTGAAATGAAACAGGGCTCCCTGGTGTGTTCTGGGGCTGGGGACAGATGGGGACAGGGGGCTGGTGGAGCAACTACTCACGTAGTTGATGACCTTGAGCTGCAGTGAGGTGGCATCCAGGTCATACAGCTCACCTGTATGAGGGTCACAGTGCCGTGAGGGGTTGAGCATGGGTTTCACCCTGTCCACACATCCCACCCTTCCCAGTGTTACCCCGCTCACCACAGAGCTGTAGGATCTTGCAGTCCAGGTCATTATAGCTGCTGTCTGGTGCCTTCTCGGGCTTGGCCAGAGAGGTCTGGGAGGAGCTGGTGGAGAGGCTGACCTGGGGCCAGGGCTGCAGCTTCTGCAGGGCTTGCAGGCGCCGGAATGCCACCAGGGCCTGCAAGGTTGGACAGAAGGGACAAGGAACAGCAGGGCTGGGGCAAAGGGTGGTAGGTCCCCCAGTGGCAGGCCCCACAGTTCAGAAGGAGTCACTCACATGTCTCTCTAACACACGCAGGTTCTGCTCGTCTGAGTCACTCAGCTGGCCACAGTGTACCTGGAGCAGGAGTGATGTCAGGACCCTCAGGCCCAGGCCCTGTCCCCACAGCCCTGCCAGTGTCCCTGCACTCACCAGGATGACGCATACCACGGCCCCACTGTTCTTGTCCACCAGCGGGATGATGAGCACTGCAAGCAAGAGAGTGTTGGTCCCAGGTGGGCCCCAGGGGCAGCCTGGAGCTCTGGAACTCAGCTCTTGGGGTCCATGTCCCCATTACATCCTGATGTGTCATGACCCTGCCAGCCAGCCATCTATCCATCTTACAATCCATCCGTTATCCATCTGCCCACCTCCATGCTTACTTGTCCCTGAGAACACCCCTCAGTCCCAGTGCCCACCTGTCCCTCATGCCTCCATCCTGTTTCTAGGATGTGCATCCATCACTTACCCACACACTGTTGTCTCAGCCACTGCCTCTGACCACCCATGGACCAACCGACCATCCATCCATCCATCCATCCATCCATCCCCTCACATCTCCATTTCCCCTCCCTGTCCCTCCATCTACCTACCCACCACCTAGCCCTATGCCCATACCCCCATATATGTCCACCAAGACCACCCTTCCCATAGCCCCGACCTTGTGTGCCAGGGGCCAGGGGCGCTGCCAGGGGTCCCAGGTGCCGGCCAGGGAGCTCGGCAGGGAGCAGCCCCCCACATTCCAGCCGCTTCTGCTTCTGCACAGCATCCCTGTGGGGACAGGGATACTTTGAGCACCCCCTGGGAAGGCCATCTGGAAGGTAAAGGCCCAGGAAGGAGCAACCCCCTGGGCAGAGACATCCACAGGATAGAGACAGGCTCAAGGACTGTGCAACACACGTGAGTACGTGTGTCCCTGCACAAGTGCACAGCCCCTGGACACAAACGTGTCTTCCTGCATACACACAAAGCCCTTTGTGCCAACATGTGTGTCCCTGTACATACACATAGTCCCTGTGCACATGTGTGCACATCCAGGATGAAGAACAGGATGGGAAGGGAAAGGGGATGGGCACTAGGATGGAGGTGGAATGAGGATGGAGATGGGGATAGGGATGGGAGCCCTCCTGCCTTCCATGCACACGCCTGTTCATGCACACCAGCGGGGCCACACGCGTGTGCCCATGCCCAGGGCTGGGAGGCGGCCGAGCTCACCTGAGCTTCCCGTTGGGCGGCAGCTCATGGGGGGGGTCATCACAGAGCAGCCGTGCGTCCCCATCCAGCAGGTAGATATAGACATGCTCCTGGGGAGACGGGAAGCACGCACGTGTGTGCAGACGTGTGCACAGCCACACGTGTGCATAAGCACGTGTGCACACCCACAGCTGCACATGCACACAAATACACCCCTGCACACGCACAGCCATGCACAGGTGAGCACCCCCACATGTACACGTGTGCACCGCTCACACCCAGCCGTGGCTGGGGGGCCCCATGGAATGGCACTGGCACAATGCCCAGCCACCACCAGCACCAGGATCAGGGCCACCATCACCCTCGGGGTCACCAGCACCCTGGGGCCACCATGAGCACCAGGGCCACCACCAGCACCCTGGTGGTGACAGGCAGCCCATATAGGGGGAGAACTCTGCAGTGGGCTGGGGATAAAGAGACCCCACCCCAGACTGCACCCCAGCATCAACCAGTGGAGAATCCACTCTCTACTCCCTCCAGGGCTCCCCTTAATGCAGGGGGTGGTCTCAGCAATCCCACAAACCCCACCCACCCAAGGAGGATGCTCTGCTCCCCATTCCCCTCCCAGGGGATGCAGAGGCACCCCCCACCTACCACAGCGGGCAGCAGGGTGACAAGGGCGTGGCGAAGGGCATCACGCAGGGTGGTGGCATCAAGCGCAGCGCCCAGGCTCAGCAGGGCATCCTGCAGAGAGACAAGAGCAGAGCAGAGGGTGATGGGGGTTTGGTACCATGGGGAAGGGCACTGCGGCACCCATCCTCTCTCACCTGTCACTGCATGGCTTCCCCAGACCCCTTCCAGTGGCCTCCAGTCTGCCTGGTGCCTTTTTTGGAGCCAAACCCTCCTGTGTTGGTCAATGTACAACATGTGGGGAGGTGGGAGGTCCCCAAAAAGGGCAAGGACACTTTGGCACTGAGCCATACTGCCCTCAGTGCTAGCCATGCCATAAAGCACCAGTGGGGAGAGAAATGGGGCAGGGAAATGGATCAAAGCTCATCTAGGGATCACAACCCCATGGAGGGACAGAGGTGTTGGGATGGACACATGGAAAAGCTGGGGAGCACAGTGGGGTGGTACAATCCTCCCAGTCCTGCTCCTGCCTCCAGCCCTTGTCTGGGAGACTGGGGTAAGGATGATGTTATGATGGAAATAGCAGATGCTCCGAATCAGATGCTGGATAATGGTGTTGGGATTTGCTCTTCCTCTGGTCCCAGCTTTGCCAGGTGGCTCCAGGCTCCATTCCTGATAACCAGACCTGGGGCCTGTCATGCACCCCATGACCCCATCCAGGACAGCAGCCCCTCACAGGGCCATGCCACCCACCCACCCTGGGAGCATACTCGGCCATGGGGCCGGATCCAATTGGCACTGGGAGCGTGGCTGGTGGTGAGGGTGCTTCCAGCTGAAGGCATTGGCACTGGATGTTATTCCAACAGGGCCGCATCTCCAGTCACTTACTCACACTGGAGACACATGCACTGTAGAATACAGCCAGGCCTCAGCAGGTGGCTGTCCTGCCATCCCTCTGTCCAGGCGAAGATAGGGCAGAGCCTGAGCAGGTCCCTTGGGTCTGCTTGGGCCACCAAATGCCGGTGGCATTCTTGGTGTGAGGATGGACAGGTGGCAGCTGGACATGGGTGGTGGCTTTTTTAGGGCTGGGAATACATCCCTGAAACAGTGAGGGGAAAGCTGCAGGAGCTAAAAGAATATATTCCCAAAACAAGAAGATAGCAGCAGAGGTTGGCAGGAGGGTTTGCAGCCTAACAAGAAGGTAGGGAGAGTGAGGGTGGGCTGCGAAGGACATCACACTCATTCCACTTATCCCACTCATCCTGCTAAACTGCTTCTCCCACTTATCCTGCTCATTTCACTCACCCTATTCACTATATTAATCCAGTTCATCCAGCTCACCCCATCTGATGGTTCATCCCACTCAACTGCTTGTCCCACTCATCCTGCCCATCCAACTCATCCCACTCACCCTGCTTGTTCCATTCATCCAGCTCAGCCCACTCATCCCACTCAATGGCTCATCCCATTCAATGGCTCATCCCACTCCTTCCACTTGTCCCACTCATCCTGAATATCCCACTTGCTCATCCCACTAATTCCATTTGTCCCACTCATCCCACCCCCAGTCCACATCCTCCACCCCAGAGCAGAGGTTTACCCCAATACCCTTGCCCCCGTCACACCATGTCCCGCAGCCCTGAGGATGCTGCAGACCTACTCTGGTGGCTCTGCTAGGACACAGCCTGGGCCCAGAGCCAGCACAGCCAGAGCCACTGCCATAGCCACATCCCAGTTACTGCCATAAACAGCCTTTCTCTTTCCTGAGGAGTCCTGTGTATCCTACTCTCAGCAATCCACACCATTCAGGCACTACTCCAGTTTGTGTGGGGGCTCCTCCAGATCCATCACTGCTCCACAGATGTCAGGATGTTTGGATCAGGCTGCATTGGCACATGTATCCCCAGCAGCAGGGGAGAGATGAAACCATCAGCCACCCCATGCCAGTCACCAGGAATGTGGCTGGGACCCGCTGAGCCAGACTCACACAGCCCTGTACCTGCACCCAGTGGAGCAGGGGACCAAGCTTTCCCAGGGAGAGCTCCCAGCACCTGCTCTGCATTCCAGCTTCCATAGAGAGCAGAGCTATGGTAACACTTACCAAGTGAGCACAGAGGGTTAACTAACTTCACTAAAACAGGAGAAAGCACAGGGATTGCAATTCCTAGCTGCTGGAGCAGAGTCCAACGCCCTCATCCCAGGTGCTGCACACCCAGCTGCTCTGGAGGGAAATGCTGTCTGGAAATGGGCATGGAGAAAGGGCTTTGGGGACAAATCCAAGGACAGGATGTGGACAGGGGACACAGCACGGCATCACTGACAGCCCCAGGAGCTGAGGATGCTGCTCCTGCAGAGCAGGTGAACAGCACCCTGTCCCTGTCTTGTCCCTCTGGTGCACACACGTGACCCTGTGGGGCACGCACCCAGAGACTGTTGTCACTTTTTCTCTGGCCTGAGAGGACAAGGGTACTGGTCTCACCGTGCCAGACTACTGAGCTGACAGGGTGACCCATGGGACCTCAATGCTGGCAGGAATTTTGCCAGCTCTCCTTGGCCAGCATCCCTTGGTGCAGTGCAACACCAGAGCTGTATCTGCCTCAATATTCCCACTGGAGCTGGTGGAAGATTAATGACACCATTCATCTCCTTAAAGTAAGGATTTGTCTCTGCTCCAACATGGACCACTCACTCTAGCAAAGCCAAATCCTGCCACAGGCCAGCCTCCAGACCACTACCTGCTCTCTTCCTCATGGAAAATGGCCATTTTTCTCCCCTGCTATTTTTCCCTCTTTTCTCTTTGGATAGCTGCAGCAGCATCCTGTCCCCATGCAAGTGGTGGTGGGGACCTGCAGCACAGGCTCCCCAGCTCCCATCCCAGACTTCCACAGAGCCTGCTGGAGTGAATTCACCAGTAGTGAAAACATGACTTTTTTCAAGAGGATCAACCATGTCTGTCCCCTGCCCCCCCCCCACCCCCAACCAGCTGTGGAAGCTTGATTTGTCCCCCATGGCACCCCCAGCTTCTCTGGATGTTTATGAAATAGAGAAATCCCATCCTGGCCAGCTTTCTCTTCAGAACGGTTCATTCCACACCTGCCATGTGGAGGGTGGGGGCCTGGCAGAGGAAGACGCTGACCTCACAGGGTCTCGGGTCTCTGAGTTTGCACCTCTTCTCCTGACCTTGCTCCTGGTGGATGAATGGAGGCCCCCCAAGGGTGAGGAGGAGCCCCCTGGCAGCAGGCAGAGGCTGGATCCAGTGCAGGGAGGCACCCACCGGGATGTTCAGCCCTGTTGAGGGTACCTGGAACTTGGGGTCTCTCTCTGAGGGGAGACACACCTGAGTACTTGGTGAGCAGACTTTGCCTGAGGCAAAGCTCAAAACCGGGACCTGCCACACACTGGTTTCCTCTTTAACCTTGGAAAAACAGGCACAGAGAGCCAGACAGCAGTACTGGGTGCCTGGGAGTATCCTGCTCCCAGAGGAGTGCTGAGCAGGGCTGCAGAACCCCCACCCTGCCTTGCAAGGGGATGCTAGGCTGGGGAGGCCCCAGATGGATCCTGCCATCACTGCCAGAGCACCCATGGGTGCCGGTTCTAAAGAGGGATGCTGGCAGCAGCCCAGGCTTCTGTGGCAGACTCCTGCCACAACCCTCCCCAAGGAACCTCGAGGAAATGAATCATCTCCCTGCCGAGCTTCCAGCCCAGCTTTGCTGTAAAAATTCCAAGTAAATGATCTGCCAGAGGTGAGCTTGAGCCATCTATGGCACAGTGAGCCCTCACTCAGCTCCTGCCCTCCAATGGGACTTTATCCATCTGTGAATGCAAGGAAAATGAGCCCAATTAATTTTGGCAGTGGATTAGTCTATTAGCCCCTGCCTGAGCAATCACCTTTGGAATGGAGCTGGACATCGCTCTGTCTGGACAACTTCACCCCCAATTGTTGGCCCCAAATCAAATTAGAGCATCCAAGATGCTGAGTGCGCAGCTCCCGGTGCCTGTGGGCAGCACATCCCAGTACTCACATCCCATGCAGATGTTTCCCAATGGATTTTACAGGCTCAGGTTGCAAAGGGATTAGGATGCCTGGGAGTGCAGAACATAGCAAGGAGGGGCCTGGGGCAGAGCAAAGGACCCCCCTGCAACGTATCTCACCAGCTCCAATGTCTCTCACAGGGGTTTTGCAGACTTCAAGGACAGAGGAGCTGCTGCCCAGGGAATTCCCTACCAAGCAGAGCCCTGGATGAGGAGGGTGACCATGTGGTCACCTCATTGCAAGGCTGAGAGCTGGGGCTGGGGGCTTAGGGCTCCCTCCCACTGCGGTCTCTTCAGAAGGATGCATTTTTAGCCACCAGCCTCTGGATCTTGTTACATTTGACAGGTGAAAAGCAAAATCCCATCTGGATTCCTGGGAGGCAGCCTACCTCCACTCGCACAGCCCCTCACTGCTCGCTGTGTCCCACCCACAGGGTGCCTGGGTACCTGTGCCTGTCCAAGTCCAAGGGTTCCCTACCCACTGCAACCCTGCAGGCAGAGATACCCACTCTCTCTCCCATGCCCCAGCTCTGCCTTTTCCCAGCCCTTTCCACTTTCCAGGGAAAGTGATGGGGAAATTTTCTCCCCTCCTGCCTCTCCTTCAAGGAGGAAGATGCTGCCTCAGGACCCCCTTTTTCCCCCCACCCATCACACCCAGAGTGGTTTCCAAGTGCATGGAGACAGATGTCCCTGCCTTTGTCACCTCTCCAATGCATGGCTGCAGGGTGACAGCACCACGGGGAGCAGCTGATCCCCCTGGGCCCCCCAAGCTGAGACACAGCTGCCAGCAAACACCCAGCCTGCGCCCGCACCGCCCTGCCCAAGCATTTGCTGAGCAATCTGGCGGCATTAAAAATATCCCAAAATATCCCTGAGCCGTGATTCATCCTCCTCTCCCACCTCCAGCAACGCTGAGCTGCCCCAGCCCCACTCCAGTCCTGGGGGGCTGCTTTCCCCTGGCTGCTCAGCCTCGTGCTCCTGCCACCGTGGTTAAATATAGCCGAGCTCTGGCTGTGTGTTGGCAACACCAGGCTGACAACAAGCAGGCAGGGCCAGGCAGGACCAGGCAGGACCAGGCAGAAGATCACCAGCTTCTGACACTGGGGTATGAGTGGGGAATCTGGGCTAAGGAGCAGGGAAGCGACTCCTGAAGGCAGCAGGTTACAGCTTTGCTGTCACCAGCTTTACTGTGGGCAGACTGACGCTGCTAAAACCCTGTCACCCTGGCTCTGTCTCCCACACTGCTCTTTCCCCCAGGCCCAAAAGCACAATTTCCCAGGGAATCCTCCCCACAGAGCTGGGGAAATAGAGGCAGCCTCCCTGTTCCCACACCCTCAGGAGCATCCCTGATACCCTTCAGCTCTGCCACGGGCTGAGTGACACTGCTGACACCCTGTCGCCCTCTCCCTGCCGCCCCCCACACCGCTCCAGGCTCCTTCCCTCTGCCCCACAGCCACAATTCCCCAGGAAGTACTCTCTGTAGGGGTGAGAAAACAGAGGAAGTATCCCTAGTCCCCCAGAGTAGCACCCCTGATACCCCTTCAGCAGTGTGCCTGGAGCAAGGTCCAGGGCAACAAAGGATAGAGGGATGGATGGAAGGTGGAGCTGGCAGCTCTGCCCAACTCCAGCTGGGAAGCCATCCATCCATTTCCTCCCAGCACCACTCTTAATCCCAAATTACATTGCTTTAATCTAATCAAGCAGCAACAACCTGTAACACGGTAGCTCCTTAATTACCTCATCTTTTCCAGGGAGATAATGAGGGCAAACAGGAAGGAAACACTTCTGTGATATCTCTTGTCTCCTCATGGACATTTGACTGGGGTCCTGGTGCAACGTATGGATGGGAAGCAAGGGCTGAGGTGCAGGACCCTATAATGGACCCACCCTGGCACCCAGTGATCCAGGCTGAGGCTTCCAAGGGCTGGAGGATGCAAATCTGTGGAATCAGCCATCACCAGACAAGCACACAAGTAGCCCTGCATGCCTGTGACTACCTCAGTTTCCCTTTCCATGGAGGTTTCCTACCTCAGTTTCCCTACCTGCAAAGGGTCATGGCCATGCAAGACCTGCTTAGGATGGCACTAGAGTTTCATCCAGGTGGAATGAGCTGTGCTGAGCCCAGTGTCTCCCCAGAGACCATCTCACCCCATCCTCCTCCTCCTCACTCATACATCAGCCTCGCTGGAGCCTGGCATGCTCACACTGCACAGGACATTTGCACGGAGCATTTGCACATGGAGTTTTTACAGCCTGGAAACAGGCAGATGCCACTCCCTGAGGACCCTGCACATTCTGAGTGGGATGTTTTGCTGAACCAAGCAAATTTCCTAACCTCTGGCAGCTCACAAGCCCTTGGGGTGCTCCTAGTCTGTCCCTCCACATCCTGGCCTGGCCTCCCGGGGCCAAGAGAACAGGGCCAGAGTCAAGGTTGCTTCCTGTTGATGTCCCTTTGTTGGGCAGGACAAATCGGGACAGCAGCCACACTCCTCAAGGATTTCCGTCCCCAGAACATCGTGGCCTTCTTGGAACAGCCGGCTCGGCCGCTGGCTTAATGATCTGTCACTAGTTTGTCACTAATTAGTTCACTGTTCTGGGAAAGAAGGTGGTGAGAGCTGGGGGTCTCACTGTCACTTGTCTCTAAGCCATATCAGAGAGGGGGAAAGGGACCCCCCTCATCCCCCTGTCACTTGTCCCTAACCCGTGTCAGACAGGGGCATATGGAGCCTCCTACAGCAGCTGCAGGGAATCTGCTCCATGGTTAGGGGAATCCCTGATATGCAGGTGCTTTCACCCCAAAGGACAGAGACATCCTGGCCCAGCTGGCACCCAGCTTTGGGTGCTGGCAGTGGCAGTGCTGGGAGGGAGCTGGCATGATGCACATTCCTGGGATATGGCATTGCTGGAAAAATTTCCCTGGCACACAGTCCCCTTCCCATCCACACCACCCGTCTGGCTTTCCAGGACTTTCCTAGATGTTTTCTGGTGGATTAGCCACGCAGGGTTCTCCGTGCCTGGCTCTACTTGGGACCATCATGGCAAAGCTCTGGGGATGCAGCCAGAGAGGGGCTCAGGGGACATCTAGGTCCCTTGGGGAGATAGGAATCAGTGGGATGGGAAGGGGGATGCAGCGTTCCCACATCCATCCGTGCATCCCCTCCTGGTATGGCTGGCGCTAATGGGATCTGCACAGTGATTAGGGACCTCATTTATCAGCCTCTGATGGGATCTGGGAAAATTGAATTCCTGGCCATCTGCAGCTGAGGAGGAATTCGATTTGGGCAGTGCTCCGGAGCAGGGTGTGGGGGGCTGGGGGCTGGCAGAGCTGCCCTGCCCAGGGGGTTCCACTCTGTCTATACAGGGACTGCTCCTATTTTCCATGCATGAGAGGGTTCAGTGGTGGGATGCAGCTCTTAATTGCCATGAAGGGGTCTAGGAAATGGGGAGATGGGGGGACAGGTCTCACTACTCAGATGGGGAAATTGAGGCACCGCCAGGAGAAGCCCAAAGCCCACTACAGGCAGAAAGGATCACAGTGCTGGTGTTTAATGCGTCAGCACCCAGCCAAGGGTCTGGCCTTCATCCCCCCTTTGTCTATGGGGGTTCCAAAGCTGTGGCCAGAGCATCCAAAGGTGCCAGACACCCTGCATCTGCCAGAGCCGGGCCAGGAGCAGTGATCCTTCCTGCACCAGGAGGAGGGAGACTCAGGAGCTAGCTCTGCTCTGTGGCATTTTCCACCCCATGGCTCCCTCGGGCAGGTCCCCACCATCCTCTCCCCCACATCCATGGAGGGATGGGAGGGTATGCAATGGGATTCAGCTGCAAAGGTCCCGGGCCAGTCCCCAAATCCATGGACTCAGCTGCCAGATAGCCACCCTCCAGACACAGGCTCTAAGGGGATCCCAGCCCATCATCTCCCTGCCAAATGTCACAGCTCAACTCCAAAAAGCCAAGGTCACCCACGGGGCTTATCCCATTCAGGGGGAAAATGCCACCAAGTCACCCTGGAACAGGAACATGGTGATCCCAACTTCTCACTGCCCAGGGTGCAGCAGGACTAATCCCTTCCAACTACTTCTGCTTGGGGGGCAGCAGGAACACCCCCAATCCCAACTCTCCCGCCTGGGGTGCAGCAGGGCACTCTCACCTCAGACCTCCCTTCCCGAGTGATGTTATGGGGCATGACAGCACTGGAACCTACATCCCAAAGCCCAACTGCCCCTCAAAAATCATCAACAGGACACTGCAGTGCCAGCACAGGCTGATTCCACACCTGCAAGCAGTCACTCCTTGAGACCCCCACACCTTTGGCCAGTGGGGACCACCTGGCTGGGAAACACTGGGGTGCACCCACCCACCCCAGTTTGGGGATCCAGCTCTACCCCCCCGGCCCTGCTGAGTGTGGGAGGAAGCCAGCCCTGCCGCATGTAATGGAAAGAAGCTGCCACGGCCCTTTCCTCCCCTTTATTGCCCTGCTGATGTGTTTGTGTCTGCCAGAGGAAACACAAGGACAAACGCCCGCACACGCATGTCCCCTCACTGCCCTCAACAGGTCCTCAGCCCACTGAGCATGGCTGGTCCCACACAGGGGGAAACTGAGGCAGGAGGAGCCTCGCAATTCTGGCTGAGGCCCCCCAGTTCCTGGCAGGTCGGTAAAGGTGCCTGAGCGTAGTCCCCCACAGCCCCTCTCAATNTGTGAACATGTATCAATTAGGGTTTGATTCATGATCCAGTCTGCAGGTAATTGCATTGGAGCTGGTGGCAGGGAGGGAGAGGAGGAACAGACATTCTCAGCCTCACCCCACTGCAGGGTGTTGGGGGGTAATAACACCCCAAGCCCTATATACCCCCTATATGTGCCCCCAGGCTCGGGGGTGGGAGTTCCAGATGCAGTCAGTACCTAGGACACTAATGGGGACAGGGGTCCTGTGGTGTTTTTTGGGGGATGAGCTGTTCCTCACCCACCCTGGACTGGGATGTGCTGGAGAAGGGGCAGGATCCATCCCCACCGCTCACTCCTCGTACATCCCGGGTCACGTTCCATTGCCGCTGTGGGCTCACACACCAGGGGTGGATGGGGCTGTATCTCTGCCCCACCATGTGATCCCACTCCTCCTCATCCTCCTTGTTGCCAGCCCAGCGCTGGTGGTCTGGGTTAAAACCAGTCTGCCCACCACCACCCCATCTGGGCGGGTTCTGTACCCCCCGGGCTGGGAGTTGTGGCTCCCTTACCCTCTACCCCCAGATCCTCCTGGGGGGCTGTGTCCGGGGTTCACAGCCTGCCCAGCTGCCAGCATCCTCCTAGATCAGGCGCAGTTGGGTTCTGGGGGGCTGGGACCGAGAGGGATCACAGAGACCCCCCCATATCACTGCACTGGGCGGTGAGGAGGGTCACATCCCACCCCCGTGCTGAGTGACAGTTCAGATGTCCTCAAGCCACCACCTTCCCATCCGGAGGGGGAGGAGAGGCTCATTTCCCCCCCCGCCCGGGGCACTGGCCCCGCTCAGCTTCTTTCTCTCCGTCAGCAGCTTTCGGCAATTTCCCGAAAGCGTTTCCTTCCCTTCTTTTCCCAGCTTGAATCTCCGGGTTCTCGCTCCTGTCTTGAACCCGGAGCCCTGAAGCCCCGCAAGCAGCTGTACCCCCAGGGGGACCAAGGCCTCGGTTCCCACACCCAAAACCATCGGCACACAGGTCAGGGATCCATCCAGGCGAACAGGCAGTCGCAAGAGGGGAAGAACCCCCCTCAAGTCACCCCCTCCCCAAATTTGGGTGTGCTCGAAGGCGCAGGAGCAGGAAGGACCAAGTGTTTTCCCACCCACATACTGGGATGCAGCCTCCATCTCCCCAAAATGTGCAGCTAGTGCAAGGAGGGTGGGGAGCTCAGAGCCGGGTCCTGCTGGGGGTGCTGAAGGGGCTCCCTCCTTCCCAGCGCACCCACCCCGAGGTCTGGCCGCAGGATGGAATACGCAGCCGAGCTCTTGCTGCGGGGCAAGGGGATACAGGAAAGGGGGGACTCCAACCCCCCCAGACAAACGGAACCCCCAGACATTCCCAAGCCTATCGCACCCCCAAACGCCTCAGGACAGACTGGACCCCCAGCCCGAGGCCACAAATTCCCCGGGATCCCCTGGGTTCCCCCTTCCCCAGGGTTGCTCACAGTGTCGTGGAGAGTCCCCATGGCGCGGCCCGGCTCCTGGCGCGGCTGCAGGAGGGTGTGGGGGTCCCCCCGGGACCAAGCCGCCCCCCTCCCTCCCCTCCCAGTCCAGCCCATTTCCTCCCGGGATCCCGCCGGGATCCGCACCCCCCCATCACGCCGCCTCCTTCCTAGTGAAGCCCAGTGTGTCCCCAAGCGTCAGGTGGGGGGCACAAAACGGCACCGTCGCCCCCCGCCTCGGGAGCCCCATTCGTGCCTCAGTTTCCCTGTCGAGATCCCCCCGTGGGGTTCAGAGCCCCCCACCGAAAAGAGGGAGACAAGCGGGTGCAAACGTGCTCGGGAAAGCCCCCTCCGCCCCTGGTGTGGGAAGGGATGGGGAGTCCAGCAATCCCCTGTCCCATCGCCCCCTACCCCTTACAGCGCCGAGCACGGCGAGCAGGGAGCCTCGACTCCCAACCCCGCCCCACAGCACAAACGCGGGGACCCCCACCGCCCCAGGGACCGAGTGGGAAGGGAGGCCGTGGGAATGGGGGTGCAGGGTGGGAGAGGAGGTGAGTCGCGTGTCGTGGTTTGGGAGGGGAGGAGGGTTGAGGGTCCCGGGTGGGAGAAGAGGTGCTTGGGGTGGGCGTCCCCAGTAGCAGGGCAGGTGAATCGGGTGTCCCAGGTGTCAGGGGACGCGGGCCGGGGTCCCGGGTAGGAGCGGAGGCGTGTCTGAGTTCCCGGGAGGGAGGGGGGTGGGTTGAGGGTCCCAGGTGGAACAGGAGATAGCTGGGATTGGGGTCCCGAATGGGAGCGGGGGCGGCTGGGGTTGGAAATCTGGGTTGAGAAGAGAGGGGTCCCGAGTGGGAGGGAGATGCAGGGGACCCCTCGGGGTGGAGGTCCCGACGTCCCTACCTGTAGCGCCTCGGGGCCGGGAGCGGCGTCCCCCGCCCGCAGGAACCCGCGGCTGAAAAAGCGAAGGAACGCGATGAGGAGCCGTGGCACCATCCCGGCACCATCCCGGCACCATCCCGGTCCCGCGCACCCCCGCACCGCCCGCGGGCTGCGGGCACGCCCCCGCCGCGACACGCCCCGTCACGATATGCGCGACCACGACACGCCCCGCACCTGCTGCGCGGGGCAGCGGCTCCGCGGCTTCTGAGGAGCGAGGAGGGGCGGGGCAGTGCGGGGTGGCGAGGGGGTCGGACATCACTCTCCAACACGGGGTGGAGGTCCCCGGTGTGGGGCGGGGGTCGAGAGATGGTCCCGATGTGGGAAGTGTGTCGGGATGTCACTCCCCGGGAGGGAGTCGGGAGTGGGAATCCCAGTGTGGGGTGGTGAAGGGGGAACCCGGGGTAGGGCGGGGGCGCCCATGCGGGGACAGGATCAGGGCATCGCTCCCCAGTTTGGGCGGCTCCGTTCTGGAGCGCAGGGCAGGCAGTGCTTCCCCTGTGGGGCAGGTACCGGCTGTGCCCTCACGGGTCTGGGAGGGCAACAATCCCCCTCCTTGTTAAACCCTCCCCTCGTGGGGATCGGGCCAGGAGTTTCCCCCTTGCCCCTGCTCCCTTCTAGGGCATGTTTCACCTCCCAATAAACCCTGCCCCCTTAAAAGCTGTGCCTCACGTTTTGGGTTGGGGCGATCTTCCCTGCATCCTCCCTGATGGAGGGGCCGAAATCCCATCCCTTGCCCTGGAGTAACTCCGATGCAGAGCTCAGTATGGGAAATCTTCCCTGTCCCCCATAGGGTACTGAAGGGGTCCTACCCAGCATCTCGCTCTTGGATAGGGAGGGACCCCCATCTTGGGAACCCCTCATAGGGTCTGTTCGCCCCCACCCTCCTGTATAACCCCTCATTGCCTTTAGTGAGGAGTCACACCTCNGCCCCTACCCGATGGCCCCAGGGAATCTGCATGGAGGGTCGACGTGCTCAGCCATCACACGATGGCCACATGCCACACGGTGAGAGGGACACTTCTCAACTCCTCCTCCTCCTCTGGTCAGAGGAGGACGTTCTGGTCTGGGGGAGGATAGCCTGCTCTTCCTCCGCATCCCGGGACTCCCTTGTCCCCAGGCACTCCCGTGTCCCTGCACCCTGTATCCTTGCCCGTCCGTATCCCTGTGTCCCTGCAGTCCTGTGTCCCACTCCCTACCCAGGCACTACCGCGTTCCTGCGCCTCTGTGTCCTTGTCCCCAGGGTGCTCTTCAGGGACAGGCTGCTTGGCTGGTGGCTCCTAGAGGACTCGAACCTTCTCGCATCGTCTCTCAACCCTCGTTCGGACAGGTCGTGACCAGGAAATGCTGCCTCGAGGCAGGGCCACGCAGGGTCGAGTTTAGGGACACTCTGCATGCTGCACGCTCCATCTCGCTCCCTGCACCCAGAGCCCCGGGATGCCGGGCCGGGGGTCCCGGAGGAGGGTCAGGGTGGCCAGCGGAGCCGCGGGGCCATCTAGTGGCCAGAGCCACCGGGAGCTCCCGGGCAGCTGGTCCCGGGCACCCTGCCACAGCAGGCCCGGCCTCCGGGTGGTCCTGCCCCTCCGGGGGACACAGGGCGACGGGTGTCTGTCCCGGGGGCGGCACAGGATCATGAATACCTCAACCCGACGCAATCCTCCCCAGGGCAGCGTCTCACGGTGCCCATCTTTCTGACTAGGACACCACCAAAGCTCCCATATCCCCAAGATCAAGGTGTGGCATCCCTCGCAATGGGGCCACCCTGCTGCAGGTACCAAGTGTCACCCCAGCCTGGACAGGTCCTGCTGGCACGGATGCGCATCCAGGTATCCATGAACAAAGCAGATGTCCGGTGGGAATAGCAGATTCCCTGTGGGGCCAGCAGTGGGAACTCCCCAAGGAGCCAGGTGCTGGCAGGATCCGTGCCGAACCTGGCACAACCGTGTCACCAGAGCCACCCACGGAGCAGCTCACAGCCAGCACAGCTGCCCAGGGAACACAAAGCCATTGGCGGGCACAAGGACACAGCACGGAGCTGTCCCCAGTGCTCGCCCAGAGGTGCCTGGGGGCAGGTGGTGGGACACGGGGGTATAGGCACAAAGGCCTGGGGACAAAGAGTGAGACACAGGTACAAGGGAATGGGACACAGGAGTGCAGAGATGTGGGGGTGGAGAGACACAGGAGCAGGGACACAGGGACACGGCAGTGCAGGGACACAGGGGCACCTGGGTACAGAGGACTGGGACATGGGGTCAGGGACACAAGGGTGCAGGGACTTGTGCTGCAGTACCACTGTTTCATCCATGCATCATTGCTCATCTCCCAGTCAATCCCTGGGTAATTATGAGCTGCTCCCTGGCTCTTCTGTGTGTCCCAGGAATGGCATCCGTTGGATGGGATCGTCACAGCAGTCAGATGGACACACACAGCCTCAGAACCCGGCCCTGGAGCTGCTGGGGAGTAACTGTAGGTGCTGAAGAGAGGCAGCAGTGTGAGCTTCCCAGCTGGGCTTCCCACATTTCCATCCATCCTGTAGTTTTCCCTTGTTCCCAACCTGGAGTGGCTCAATCAGCGTTGTGCCTCCTGTCTCTTCCTGGGAACTTGGGGAGAGCCATCCCGCATCCCATCTGGAGGGTGTCTGATGGCATCAGTGGGAATAAAGTTCATGCAGGCAAGTAAATATTAACCTTTATTCCATGGTAATGGAATATTCCACACCAAAGACACAGAGATAAACTCCATACCAGCTTTTCCCTGGGAGGTGCTGGCAGCAAATGGTATCAAACTCCCAAAGTTGAAGATTCTAGGGGCTTAAGGCACCAAGAGGAGCCTTCACACCCTGTGTAACCCTGAAATCCCATTTCTCCCCATCCCTAGCAACTGCAGCAGCCTGCTCTCAGAGCAGCATCTGTGGGCATTCTGGAAATACTGGGAGCACTGGGATGGGAGGAGAGCTGGGCAGGAGAGCAGCATAGCTGGCTGTTCCCAGCTGGGCTAGGACTGCTGTGAGTCATGTAGGATCAGCAATGCTCCATTACACTGTGGCACTCGTATGGACCCAGGGCCAGATGCTGGCTCTGGGGAGGCACAGGACTGTGCTGCCTTCTGGAGTATCCCTGTCTTCCAGGGAAAGAGGGGACACAGTGGCCAGTGCAGGTGGCACATGGTGCTGGGGTCCTCCCCATAGAAGAGAGATAGCTGAGACTGTGCTGAGCTTGGGGGACAAGGCCATGAACAGATCTGCTGGATCTGTGAATGAGTATTACTCTGGAGCTGCTGATCCAAGGTACACTGACAGCACTAAATCCCGTCAGAAATCAATCCATCTCTCTTCCGCTCTGCACTAATCCCCACAATGGCACCCAATCGATATCCCATTTACTGCTCTGTGGTTTCCCCATGGATAAATCCCACCCAGTGCCCGGGACACAGCTGCAGTGCCCGAGTGGGGCAGGGAATGCTGCAGGGCAGGGAATGTTGTGGGACAGGGAACGCTGTGGCATTGCTCACCTGAGCAATGCCAGGCATAATGCTGGGGGTGCTAGGAAGCTCCATGGCACCAGGTAGGTTCACAGCATGGATCTGCTGCAAGCAGCAGGAGAGTTGGGAATGTGTGGAAGCAAGGCAGAGCTGTGCCTGCAGCTGTTGTGTGTGTGTGTGTGAGTGTGTGTATCTTTGGATTCAAAGCGGGGTAACAAAGGAATGAGGAAGGGATGAGGAAGGGATGAGGAAGGGATGAGGAAGGGATGAGGAAGGGATGAAGAAGTCCTGTGCACTTCAACATCTTTATAAATTACTTGGATATAGGACTGGAAGTTCGGACTAAGCAAGTTCACTGATAATAAAAAACTAGGAGAGGCTGCTGACAAATTGGAGAGTTGGACAATCACCAAGTGTGTGAAGTTCAACAAGGATCCTGCACTTGGGATGGGGCAACCTGATGTACGTACAGATGGGGAAATGATTTTATTTGCTGGAAAGCAGCGTCATGGAAAGGGACCTGGGGGTGCTGGTCAACAGTAAGCTGAACATGAGCCACATGAGACACATCCATGTCCTAGCTGAGCATCAGGCCCAGCATCACCAGCGAGTGGGGAAGGGGATTGCCCCACCCTGCTCTGCATTGGGGCAACTTCACCTCAAGTGCTGGGGCAGTTTTGAGCATCAGGAAATAAAAAAGACATTAAGCCACAAGAGAGAGTCTGAAGGAGGGCAACGAGAGTGGTGGAGGGCCTTGAGGGGAAACCATATGAGAAATAGCTGAGGTCACTTGGTCTGTTCAGCCTGAACAAGAAGAGACTGAGGGGAGACCTCATCGCAGTTACCACTTCCTCATGAGGGGAAGAGGAGAGGCAGACATTGATCTCTGCTCTCTGGTGACAAGTGACAGTCCTGAGGGAATGGTCTGGAGTCGTGTCAAGGGAGGTTTAGATTGGATATTAGGTAAAGATTCTTCACCCAGCGGATGGTTGGACACTGGAACAGCCTCCCTGGGGCAGTACCAAGTCTGACAGGGTTCAAGCAGCATTTGGACGGTACTTCTGGGAACGTGATGTGACTCTCAGGGATGGTGCTGTGCAGGGGCAGGAGCTGGACTTGATGCTCCTTCCAACTGAGCAGATTCTGTGGAGGGATGATCTAAGGATAAGGAAGGGCCCAGCTGATTAAGTGATACCAGTGATGAGTAAGTGATGGAGCCCTTAGAGAGTCTCTGTGGAGACAGCTCAGAGCACAGTGGGGGCTGGGGGACCATCAGCAGCCCCCACACACGACAGGGCTAATTGTGGGGACAAATGGGACGGCAGAGCCCTGCTGATCCCACCGTGGTGTTCAGGTCCCTGTGGGGCTGAGACGGCTCTTGGCTCTGTTACCATACCTCTTTCCCAATTCTTTGGCTGCTTTCCCAGCTGGCTCAGACAGTCCTCATGGACAAGCTCTGGGCGTAGTGGCCACCAGGGTCTTCAGCTTGGCCAGTGGGATTTCATCTCCTGAGTCGCACACAGCCTGTCCCATGATATTCTCTGGTGTGGGCAGGGACAGAGCCCCTGAGTACATCCACACTGTACCCTCAGAGGGGTGAGGGAGAGGCAATATCCACGTGGATAGCCTGCATCCAGGGGTTTGCATATGCCATGGTGAGAGCACGCATCCAGGGGACAATGTGTATCCATGGGGACAGCATGTGTCCAAAGGGACAGCATTTATCCAAAGGGACAGCATGTATCCATCAGGACAGCGTGTATCCATCAGGACAGCGTGTATCCATCAGGACAGCGTGTATCCATGGGGACAGAATGCATCCACAGGGACAAGTGTGTCCATGGAAACAGCCTGAATCCCAAAGGACAGCATGTGTCCTTGGTGACAGCCTGAACCCAGAGGGACAACCTGCATCCAGGATGACAGCATGCATCCATAGGGACAGCCTGCATTCATGGGACGAGCACATGTCCAGAGGTACAGGTGACATCCATGAGGACAGCATGCATCTGGGGGACACTCTGTGTCTGGAAGAACACTACACACCTGGGGACAGCATGTGTCTCAAGGGAGAGCAGGTGGCTGAAAGGACAGCACATTTGCAGAGGGACAGCATGTTTGACAAGGGATAGCACGTGTCCATAAGAACAGGGGTTGCCTGAAGGAATAGGATGTCTTTGGAGGGACACATGGATTTTGGGGAAAGATGTGCCAGAATGAGAGCATGCAGCAGGAGAAGAGACAGCAGGTGCCTGCAGGACAGTGTGTGCTGGGGGTACAGCAGCCCCTGGACATGCAGTGCCATGCCACTCTTTCAGGTGGCCCAGCAGCAATAAGGAAGATCCCAGCCCAATCCAAGTATATGGAGGACAGGAATTTACTGCCAGATTAAATAAAAGATGAGGAGACGACATCCATAGGCGCTGGCTGTGTCACTGCGAGCTGACCACACTCCAGCTGTAGGACAAGAGCACTTGGCCACCAGCTCTCACTCGTCCCTGCCACTCTCCTTGGCTGTTATTTGGGTGGGGTTGCTGCCAGGTGACAATGGAGTGTGCTGCCACTATGAGCACCCAGGGATCTGTTCAGAGACAGAGAAGCAAGCATGGTTCCCACCAGCTTGGAGACCCCATAGAAATTATGGCACACAAGGAATAGGGTCCCTGTCCCTGTGCTGGTATCTGATCCTACAGGATTCTCAAATGTAGGCCTGAGTGATAGGGTCATTTAAGAAAGGGATGTTCCAAGGCCTGACTCCAGGGATGCTCTAAGCCCTGTTCCAATGGGTTCTTCAAGCCCAAATCCCAGGGATGCTCTGAGCTTCGATCCCAGGGGTGCTCCATGACTCAGTCCTAAGAATGTTCTGAGCCCTCTTCTTAGGGGTGCTCCAAGCTCTGAGCCCCCAAGGATGGTCTGAGTGGTGATCCTGAGACACTCCTGACCCCAGGATGCTCTGAGCCTCTCTTCCAGATTCCTCTTCCAGCTTCCCACTGGTGTCCCCAGGATTTTCCTCCCTACTCAGTACAGCTCTCCATGGGCATCCCTTGACATCTGGATGCTTACTGCCATTGTCTCACCTGGCACCTGCCTGCTCCAATTCTCCCTCATCATCTCTTCTGTTAGCAAAGCAATCACTTCCCTATTTAACCTGGATTAAAGCAGTATTGCTCACTTGCTTCCTTGCTAGTTCTCTTCCAATTAATTTGTTCCTCGCTTTTATTTCCTAATTAATTCTTCAGGCTCTTTGGCAAGGAAACAACAGTGGTGCCCAGGGTCTCAGGAAGGGATCGGGATTAATTATCCCAGTGGGAATGAGCAGAGGGAAAGTGAAGCAGGGGCTTAGCCCAGGATGGGGACATGGATCTGGGCTGAGCAGTATTCCCTGGACCACCCATAAGCATCCTATACAAAGGAGGGCCATGGGATGAGGGGCCCATAGCTTGCATAATTTCCATCTTCCCTTGGAAATGTTACAGGGACAAAACTCTCACAGAAATCAATATGATGCCTCTAGTGGGGATCACCCTAGGGGCAGATTGAACTGGGGGGCCAAGCCTTGCAAGGGTTAATGCACAGTACAGCACAGGGTGTTGGAGCTAAAAATACTGTGCCTTTCTTGGGATTTGCTCCAATGACTCATTCCTTTCTGTAATTTATTGCTCGTTACATAATCACTTTCATTTTCAGCTGGAGAAAAACGGAATATGTTTTTTCCCATTTTCTTCTCTTTTTTTAAATGAAAAGGGCATTTTAGCACATGAGCACCAGCCATTTTCCCAGATCTTCCTGGCATCTTCCTGGCAAAGGGCTGGCATGCTGCCACTGGCTCCAGCCTTCATCCAAGGACTCCCAAGAGCACGGTGAGCTCTGGGGTCTGCTAAAGAGGGAATGGGGAGTGAGATGCCTCTGGGTGCTGGAAGGGCAGAGCATCCTGCTGGGAGACAACTCAGTGGGAGTGGATGGGACGGGATGATGGGATGGGATAGGATGGGATGGGATGGGCATATCCACCCATTGTGCCCATTGCCCAGCCAGGATGAACACCCCTCCGACAGAGCTGCAAGGTCACAGCTGGGCTCCAGCTGTGTCCCGGCAAACCAGGGCTGCATCCCAGCGAGCCCAACGTGGTGCTCCAGCAATTTGAGCACCATGGCCCCACAAACCCAGTGCTATGTCTTAGCAACCCAGGGGCTGCATCCCAGCCAGTCCAGTTTGGTGTCCCGGCCAACCACTAAGTTTGCTGCATCCTAGAAACCCCAGTGCTCTGTTCCACTGTGCCCAATACAGTGCTCCAGCAAGCCCTGTGCCATCTCCCAGTACATCCACTGGCATGGCCTAGCAAGCCCAGTACTGCATTCCAGCAATCCCCTTGCTGTATGCCAGGAAGTCCAGTATCACGCCCCAGCATTCCAGTGCTACTTCCCAACAAACCAAGTGCTGTGTTTAAACCCAGAACCCAGTACACAAACCCAGTACAGTGCCCCAGCAAATCCAGTGCCATGTCCCAGCAATCCAAGAGTCTGCCAGCACAGCTGTCCCCACCAAACCAGGGCAGGACACTCCAGTGGGGAAGGGGGCGGCTCTGGCTCAGGCCCTGGCGGGGAGTGGGACAAACTTTTGGCAGGGAGGTGAGAACACCACTCTCTGCTAGCTCCCCTGCCACCTCCACAGGGGGGACAGGAAGCCTTGTGTTTGGAGCTGCAGCCTTGGAATTAACTGTGCCAAATGTTTTATTTGTGTAGAAACGCAATTATGTTAATTAAAGCATATCTGTAATTACAGCACTTAGTGGCCTATAAGTGCACAAGTGACTCTGGTGACTTCAGAGAAGCTGGAAGGCTGGAGGGTGGCTTGGCCCCAGCGCCAGAGAGCTCTGTGGAAGGGCAAGCAGCAGTGTCCCCATGGGGTGACAATGGTGACCCCAGTGCCCGTCCACTCTGCCAGGGATGGTGCAGTGGCATGGGATGCTCAGTACCCACAGTCACATCCTGACCAAGCCACAGTCCTGCTGCTCTGGGAGTGAAGGCAAAAAAGAATATGCCTCCAGCACCTCAGGGATGAGGGAACAAGAAGAAAATGGGTCCCTGAGGTGGACAACAGTGCCTGAGCAAAAGGGATTTTTCTGGTTCTGCAGGTGATAGGGGCTAAAGAGTGTATCTGTGAGGGGAAAATAAATGGGAATCAGATGACAGCTGGAGCAGCAGCCAACCAACCCATGAAATGGCTAGGATCACATCCCACAGTCTCCAGGCAAAGGGAAAGGGGGAGGTGGCATCTGTCCCCACCTGAATAGAACCCTAGTTGTGGGCAGTGTGTTATAGGGGGATAAGGACCCCAGAGGGAACATGATTTGGGGCACAGGAGGGACACAGGAGAGCCTGGAGCAATGGAGCACGGTGCTCTGACATGGTGCTCCAGGATCCCCACACATCCAGACACCTTTCCTCCATCACCAGAGCAGCCAGCCTCCCAGGCCAACACCTGCCAACAGTTTCCATCTTCCCCAGCCTCCAGCAGTAACAGAAAATTCCTGCAATTTCTCAGTCCAGAGAAAAAACATTTCCCTGGAGCTGAAGGATTTCACCCTGCACATGCACAGGACAGATCCCAGCATGGGCACACATGGTTAAGCAACACCCTGGCATCTACAGGCAGGAAAGGCAGGGATGGCTGCTGATGAGCTGCCATGTTTCATTTGAAGCCATCATGAGCCCTGCACAATTCCAGACCTGCAGAATAATGGGCAGGTGCTGCAGGATGCTGAGCAGTGACAGAGCAGCTGGCAGGAGCATGGCGGGAAGGGGGCCGGTGGCACCAAAGCTTTGCCGGGTGGAATTTATTTGCTGAGCAAACGTGTGGAGGCTGTTGATCCGGCTGCAGAAGGCTGAGCCCTGTTTGCTTGGCAAACACTCTGCTCCGGGTGCTCCGCCCTGGAGTACCAGGTCCTATGCAAGCAGCTGCCCCCACTGCCAGGCTGGGAGAGCAACTCTCGGGGCTGCCAGGAGCCACAGGAATGCAGCTGGCCCTGGTGATGGGGCTGGAAAGCCTGGCAGCCCTGCAAGGCTGCAAATCCCTGTCCCTACGGCATGGCAGTCCTGCAAATCTTTATCCTGTTGCATGAAATCCTTGCAAATCCCACCACCATGGGAACCTCCAAGCAAAGCCACCAGCACCCCAAGGGAGCCAAACCAGGCAGGAGCATAGCAAGATGAAAGAGAAGACACATGGTTACCCTGAACCCCTGGGGAATTATCCTTGGATAAATGCAACACTACAGATGCTGCCAACTCATCTTTCAGTTAGTCCATTTAGTTGATAACTAGAGGGGGGAAAAGAGCTGCTGTTGATGGTGGTTCAGCATGTGTTCATCACCTACCCCTCACTTTATTTTTTTTTTCTCCTTTCCAGCATTTTTTTCCCTTAAAAACAGTGGGAATAGAACAGGAGCCAGGAACCTGCCTGTGCTTTCCATGCCCCACGCTTTCCATGAACCACAACTCCCCAGGAGCAGGGATCATCTCCCAAGCAACACTGCAGATTTCTAACTGGATCCTCCATCTGTTATCATGGCACAAGTGGGAGCCACTCACTGGGCCAGGACTTCTTCCCAAATGATCCAAATATTCCTATGAGCCAGAGTTAGTGCAGGGAGTGGGAACCATCTGTGGAGGGAGAAAAGAGGACACAGCTCAAAGCCACTCATGCCTTAGAGGCTCATCAGGACGAGAGTGGCTCTGTCTGATGCTTTCAACTCATTTCCCAAAGCTGAGTTGAGCCTTTAACTTCTGAAGCCTCAGCTTTCCCTCAGAGGAGGGGAGGGGGCAGCTGGGGATGGGGATTGGCTGTGCAGACTGGCAGTGGTGGGGCTGGTGTGAGTACTGGGACAGAGATGGAACTGGCAGAAAGATGCAGCTCAGCCCCGGGACAGGCATGGAAATGCCATATGGAATATGGAAGCAGAATTGCTGAGGTTGGAAAAGCCCTCTGAGACTATCAAGTCCAACCACTCCCCCAGCACTGCCAAGCCCACCACTAACCCATGGCCCCAAGTGCCACATCCACAAAACTTTTAAGAGCCTCCAGGGATGGGGACTCCACCACTGTTCTGGGTAGCCTGTGCTGCACCTCTTCAGGGAAGGAATTTTCCCTGATATCCAAAGTAAATCACCCCTGGTGCATCCTCTGGGTTGGTCTCTTGCAAAGCCAAGATCCCACTGGTACTGGGACCAGTGCCGGAGCATGTCAGGCTTTTAATCCTCGACCACACTTTCCATTAATTAATGGCTTTTCTGTGGTTGAACTGCTGGCTCCAGCTTCCCTGCCACACTGTGCCTGGACAGAGCACTGGCTGGCAGCCAGGTGCCACCTGAGAAGAGTCCCCAGCCTTGTCCTCTTCCCTGTGTCACAGTCCCCATGACAGGGCTGGTTCAAGAGCCAGGATCCAGCTGAGCTGCATGGATAAGGATGGAAACAGGGTTTCCAGAGTGTCACCATGGTCCCTCCTGGGAGCACAGCGGTCCTCTGCTGTGCCTGCAGATTTGAGGTTGCAGCAGGGAGGGGACTGGGGGACATAACTGGGGTCCCCCTGCCCACGCTACAGCTCCCTGCACTCTCAGCTGGCACATGGAGCTCGCTCCAGGCTCTGTGCACAGCACAGCACACCATTCCTGACTCTGCACTTCTCACCAGCCCACGGACCTGCTGTCCCTGTCCCTGCCCGCGCAGCGGGGGAGAGGGGGTTCTCCAGCAGCGCCAAGCCCACACCTTCGCAGAGCCCTCCATCTTCACCAAAACAGCACACCCACACCCCAAGAGCCAGCTCCCACACTGTTCCTGGGGGAATGGGACCTTCTTTCCATCCCTGCTTTCCCACATGAGCAGCATGTCTTGCTTTGTCTCTGAAGTAGGGGAGATGGTCACAGCTGGATAGGGGGGGCCCAAGGACATTACCCTGAACTCTGGGTTCCCAAACCGTGTGAAGCTACTGGCACTGGCAGCCCCTCCACCCAGTCCACAGTGTGGCACAACACAGCACAAATCCCACCCCAAGGAGTTCCAGATGTGTCCTGTTGATCTGGTAGGTGCAGGATCAGCAGCAGGCACCTGACAGGGATCCATGGCCATTCCCAGGAGGATCATTTCCCTGGAGACAGTCAGACCCAACAGCAGGCCCCCTCAACCTCTTCCTAAGCCTCGCAGGGTTAATTATACCCAGCTCTCACTGTGAGCAACTTGTTTCCTGTGGCATCCTCTGGAGCGAGAGCTCACCCAGCTCTGCTGCTGCATCCACCTGCATCTCGGGTCTGACAAAAGGAAACCAGCACCCAAAAGGCACCTTAATGCCCTTGGGCTGATTTTGGGGAATGCTTGGCCCTCAGCCGTTTGTCTGGCATTTCCACATGGACACTTCTCATGCCTCAAGACCTGCTTTGTCCACAGCCAGCACTGTTTTTCCCCACGAGCTTTAGCAAAATACTCCAGTTTGGGAGGTTTCATCCAGCAGTGTTGCTGACTCAGCATCTGTCCCACTCTCCAGTGAGGCCAGGACAGGTGCAAGACAAAACCAAACCACAATGACAGATCCCAGAGCGCCTCTGGCTCAACTGAAGGGAGGAAAAACATGGATGGGAAGGCCACAAGGCTGTGCTGGTGGGGAAAATGGAGCATATTCTGCGGAGGAAGAATGGAGCACTGCATGCCTTTGTCCTGGCAGACCCAACACTAAATCTAGTCTAGCACTAACCCTAATGCTAGTCATAGACCTAACCATAAACCTACACCTAGCCATAGCTCTAACCCTAAACTTAGACCCAGCCTAGCTCTAAATCTAAACCCAACTATAACTCTAACACTAAACTAAGCTCTAACATGGATGGTGACTCTAACCTGCAGCATAGCTCTAACCCTAGCCCTAAATCTAATCCTAGGCTAATGATAACACTAAACCTTAAGCTTAAATATAAACCTAAGCATAAACCTAAAACTAGTACTACTTCTAATACTAACCTGGGCCTTAAACTTAGCCATAGACCTAATGCCAGCCTCAGACTTAACCCAAGCTCTAACACTACTCTTAGATCTAACCTGACCCTAAATCTTTTATCTTAGCCCTAGACCTAACCTTAAATCTAAATATAGCTTTAGCCTTAACCTTAAACCTATCCCTAACCCAAACACTAGCCCTAAACTTGATCATAGCCCTAAACCCAGACCTAAATTTAGTCCACCTTTCACACTAGCTCTGACCCTAACTCTAACCCTAATCTTACATCTACCCCTTACCTTAGCCCTGACCCTAATCCTAACCTCAGGCCCAGCTTTAGCTCCTCAGCAGCCAGAGGGAGGCCAAGCTCTACCCCTGAGGTACTGCAGAAGGACCAAGGGGATGTTCATGCTCAGGATCCAAGACCCTCCTCACAGAATCCACAGGAGTTCCATCCTATTGCAGGAGTTCCTGGATTGAGCAGTTGACAATCAAATTCTTGAAAATTGCCATCACCCTGCTTGAGTCAGGAGATTAGGGACTCTGGCAGTGGCACTGTTCCCCATCAGTAGCACCACCTTCCTTGACCCCATTTTTTTTACTTAAAGCCTTCATGGCTTCCACTTGCTTTTTCCATGTAGGAAGGATGCTGCCATCCACCTGTCTGTGACAACACTAGTAAAAAACATGGGGAAAGACCCCGTTTTGGGGAGATCAAGAGAAAACACCCACAGCCTGTGTCCTTCCAGCCAGGCTCAAGCCAAGTATTGGCTTGAGGACAGGGCTGTGGAGACATCCTCGCTGCAGGAGTCTGGTATGAGGATACACAAGGTACACAGGGCAGCACTGGTGTGAGGATAAACCCCAAACCACCAAGAAGCTGCACAGATGTCTCAGAGCATCACCACCAAGCAGCAACATCCTCACCAGGCTGATCGATGCCACCGCTTGGCAGGGCTCCATGCCTCAGAGCCAGGCTGGGGACCATCAGACCAGCAGGGGCTGCAAATCCCTGTATCCCCAAATTCTGGCTGCTCTGCCTGCTTTTGCTCTCACAGGGAGTAGCATTAGGGGTCTGCTGCAATGGGGTGAGATTAAGTGTGCCTGGCAACAATGAGGGGTTTGCATGGAGGTTTTCACTGGAGCATCAGCATCCTCATGCTGTAGCAAACAGACATTGAACTTCAGGGGACATGGACAGGCCACCCTCCAGACCCCACTCCACAGCCAAGTGAAGCATAGCCACATTCAGTTGGCACTAGCTCAAGAGAAGAGAAGGGGAAAGAAAACCCTCCACCCATCTCTGCCTTTCAAATGCTCCTTATAAATATCTTCTCACTGTCTTCTGAGTCACCCAGCTGAAATGTGCATGTTACTAACAGCCTGGGAAGGGGCTGGGAAGCAACTGAGAGCCAGGGGAGGCTTCTGGCTAAGTCAGCACTTTGTCCCAGAGCTGCACCAGCAGCTGCTGTCTGCTGTTCCTTCCTTGAGTGGAGAGCAGAGGGCTTTGGGGATGCCAAAACACATAGCAAGGCTGTCCTCGATGGCCACAATGCTCAGGCTAAGCCCTAACCCAGCCCCAGCCAAAAAAGTCAGAGTTTAGTATCTTCAGTGAGAAACGCACCTCATCCCACTTCCAAATCCCTCTTTTTGTTCTATTTATAACAGAAAATACAAATTGACAAAGGCCCAGAAGGCTTGAACCCACCCAAGATTCTCCCACGTCCTTCCTCCCGTCTGACTCCACACACCAGTGATGCAGGCAGGGCTCAGAACATGGCTCCAGGAGCAGGATTTGGTACTGAGAGCAAGGGCTACTGCTGCCAAATAACCAGCCTCAGGCTTCCTGAGCCAACATTCAGCAAGTCCCATAGGCTGCCATACTGGTCCATTCCCTGAGGATGCTGTGTGGATGGCAAGGTTTGGGGACAGCTTCCTACAAGGTGTTTCCAAACACCTTCCTCCACCTTTGTAGATCTTCCTACAAGGTCAGACTGGATGAGGAACAACCTGGTGTAGTGGAAGGTGTCCCTACCCATGGCAGGGACATGGGAACTGGATGGGCTTTAAGGTTTTTTCCAACCCAAACCAAGCATCCCCCAGTTCAGGCTCCAGCCCCCCAAACATCAAATCTTACCATCACTGCCCATTGTGGCAAGGCAGGTGAAACCCCCCACCCACTCCTGACACCTCAGCTGGGGGGATCCCAGCTCCAGGCTGCCTGCTGCTCACACTCAGCAGCCTCTCCACTGCCTGACCCCGGTGCTGCTGTGCTGCTGCTGCACAGATGGACCCATGGTAGCAAACAAACCATCTCCCAACACTCACTATCCAACTCACTCCCCGCTCCACATAGGCCCATCCATTAAGGAGGACCTTAGAAAGCTGGACAGGCAGAAAGTCCCAGGCAGCTCTGGGCCCTGCTGGCACTTCTGTCTGCAACCCAGCACAGCTCCCGCTGAGCCACGTGGGAGCTGGGAGTGAGACAAAAGCAAAAGCAAGGACCAGGCTCAGAGGGGAGCAGGGGGAAAAAAGGATTCCCAGAAATTGCTGCTGCATCCACTATTGCCCCCAAGGAATCCTGCATTCAGCCCTAGATGGATGCTTATCCTCCCAGAGCCCCCAGAGCAGCACGGCTCACAGGGGGTGGGCAGGGCTCTGCTGTAGATGATGGCCAGGACACACTTGGTGAGGGTCCTCACTGACAGAGCCAGAATCTGGCCCAATTCCCAACACTTCCAAACAACAGGCTACTCTGAAGCTGAAGATGCTCAGGGAGATGCCCCAGGGTGAGAGAGGGGAAGTTTCTCGCTCACCCTGGAGACCTCTCATGGACAGGTGCAGGGTGCTGGGAAGCTCCTGGCATATGTAGAATGCAGGAAGCTTGCAACCAGGAGTTTCCTCACTATTTTCCCTGCCAGGCACCTCCAGGCTCCAGGGCTGGGTGCCCAGGCAGGTGGGTGATCGTGAAGAACCTCAGTTACAAGGGCAGAAAGAGCCTGAGGCTTTGAAAAACCCAGAGAACATCACCTAAGAACCCCAGCAATGGGGGACCAGGTTAACCTCATTCCACTGAACCCCTTTCCCTGGCAAGCGAGTGCCATCCTGGCCAAACTGACAGGACAATGGAGTGATGGAGTGGGAATTTTCCATGGCACTTTACATGTGCAGCCGAGGGACTAGTAATAACCATGAAGGGTCTGGGGGGTTCTCCAGGGGGTTTGACAGCTTGCCCTCACCTTTGCAGGTGCTCCAAGGTTTCCGAAAGGTGGCTGAGCCCAGCTCGTGCCCCCTACATCCCAGGCAGTGCTGTGCCCTGAAGGGAGCCCTGACCCCTCCCAGCCTCTGCTGAGCTGGATCCTTCCTGCAGGGATGCTCAGAGCTGCATCTCCTCCTCTGTGTTTTCCATCCGCAGAGCTCAGTAGCTTCTTCCCCAGCCCTGACTGCTGTCAGATGCTGTGACAGCAGCAGCTCCAGGCACCCTGACACCCCACCCACCTCTAACCAGGTCAGCGTCCACCCACCTGGGAACACACTTCCCGGCAGGAGAAAAGGAGGAAATGGGTTAAAATGTGACCTGGATAATGCTGCACCTGCATCCCCTTAAAAAAAAAAAAAAANAACATGAGAGAGCTGGGACACCACTGGATCCCAGCCTCACGCAGCATTGCCAGCCAGCATCGAACACGGCAGGGCTGGAGTGGAGGCAGGGAGCAGGCAGCACCCCTCCCCACAGCGCTAACCTCACCACTGCAACCTCTCTGGGGGAGCACCGCAGGGTTAAGGGCAGCATCCTCTGACAACTCTTGGGAAGCTTTTCCACCTCTATGTACCCCTTGGGATTTACAGGGATAGGGACAAATATCTATGAAGGACATATCCTGGGTAAAAGGGGAAAGCAGCTGGACTCACCATTCCTACCTCGAGGCAGCTTGAGTGGTACAGCCAACCCAGCTACACCAAGCTTTTCTGTCATCTACTTTTTTAAAAAGCCTTTAAACAGCAGCAGAGGCAGGAGGGAACATGGGGATCGCATGGCATTTCAAGACCTTTGTGTGTTTTGCTCAAAGAAAAGGACATGTGCACATGTTCAGGCAGCACCAGGGAAGGATCTCTGCAGGGAACAAAGCACACACAGGGAGTGAGACAGAAGAGCTGAGGGAAGGATGCTGCCTGCAGAGACAGACCCAGCACCCACAGAAGCGTAGGAGGATCAGCACCTATTGGGGCCTTGAGAAGACAGATACAAACCACACATTACATGTAGGCAAGAGAGAGGCTGGAGAGTATTTCCTATGGAGAGGGACCAAGTTGTCATCCAAAGGTCAGCTCATGAAGGTGCGAAAACCCAGTGAGGGAAATGTGTAGCACTGGGGCAGGAGTGGGTGGAAGCTTCCCTGCACTCCAATAGTCCTGTCATCACCTAAAGCACCTGCTCTAGCAGACCTGAGTCTGCTCCTGGGCACATCCCAGTGCAGTGATGTGCCTCCTGATTCTGTGCTTCTGGTGTGAGCTGCTGAGCCAGGGAGTTCAGCCAGAGCCTGAGCATGTGGAGCTGGCACTGCCAGACAAAGGAATCCAAGCACTGAGAAACCTTCCTCCTTTTTGCCCTAGACCTGTACCTCTTTCCTGTGGCTCAGCTGGCAATGTGGGATCTGCTTCCACTGGAGTAGGGGGAGAAGGGATTGGGAGCACCCCAGATCTCTTGGTGCCCAGGAGCCAGAGCACCCACATACTGTGAACCGTCCGTGCACAGCCTGCTCCCCAGCAGCTGTGGAGCCTCGTGAGAGCTGCATATGCATGTGCACAGAGATGAGGGTCTCTGCCAGCCCCAGCCAAGCCTGTGGGCAATGGGAACTGAGACACTGCAAGCTCAGCCAGCTCAGCCCCTCTTCCCACGTGGGCTATTCAGAGCATCACCCTTCCCTGCTTCCAGGGAGCACTGTCATCCCTCAGCAAGGTCACCCACGCTCTCACACAAAGCCCCTTGTGTCTGCAGCAGCATGAGACCACCATGACCCCTGGAGCTCCATTCCCACCTCACCATATAAAGACAGGCACTGTGACACCGGGACCCCCAAACCTGCTTGGTGAGTGGGTGGGTGCACAGGGGGTGGCTTCTCTTGTCCGGGGTGAAACTGCCAAAACCACAATTCAGAGGCCTGACCTGAATTTCACAAAGTCACCCGGGCCCCCCTGCAGCCCACCACTGGGCCAGGAGCATTCCACCCTTGCAGGAAATCATCATGGGATGAGGGTCATGGGGAAACAGCGATTCGGTTCACACCAGCCCTCTGGCACAGAAACACCAGTGATGACCTGCCCCAGGGCTAACATAGGTGCCAAGTGGGGAATAGGGAGGGGTTGCAGCCTCTTGTCATTTCCCTGCCATCCCCTCCCTGACAGCTGTCAGGCAGGAGGAACTTTTTCCTGCGTCCCTGACGTCTCCTTCGCTCCTTTGCCCAGCATCACTCCCAGAGCATCCCTCCCTCTCGGCGTGGTCCCCCATCCCCGGTGCCAGCGGGAGGGAACTCACATGTCAGATGCGGCCGCCTGGTACGGCTGGCTCCGGCAGAGGATGGAGTGTCCGCAGCCCTGGCCCATGGCTCTGCATGCTTCGGCAGCCCTCCCAGCCCCGCCGCCGCCGCGCCCGATTCTCGGTGCTGGCTGGGAGCGGAGACTCCCGCCGCGCTCAGCTCGCTGCTGTCACCGAGCCCGATGCAGCGCGCCGAGGCGTGCGGGAGGGGAGGACGGAGCGGGGGCGACGCTGATTGACGGCGCTGCTGCGGCTCCGAGAGGCTGGGCGGGGGCCGNCAGCTGCCTTTGTCTAGACATCGTCCACGGGCCCTGCCCTCCCCGTTCTTCCCGCGGGCGCAGCCGTCCCACCCGGCGGCATCGGCAGCACACAGCACCATTGGGCAGTACTGTTCCCACCTGTCCTTGTCCCAGGGGTACTGAGCTGCACTCCACAACATTCAATCCACAGGAAAGTTGCTTTCCTAAGGGCACTGAGCAGCACTGAACAATACAATTCCTCTTCTGTAAGAGGGAATGGCCTCAAGTTTTTCAGGAGAGGTTTGGATTTGGTATAAGGGACAATTTCTTCCCCAATACAGTTGTGAAGCAGTGCGGGCACCATGTCTGGGAGGATTTAAAAGACATGTAAATGTGACACTTGGGAACGTGGTTTAGTGGTGGGCTTGGCAGTGCTGGGAAATGGCTGGACTCTATGATCTCAGAGGGCTTTTCCAAATCACAGTTCTGTGATTCTATGGTATTGAACAGCAGTGGCCCACAAACAGGTCCCTGCCAGAGAGTGGATGCCCTGTGAACAGTCCCAGCTACATGGGTCCCCAGCTTGAACCTGCTGATCTCCTGTCCCAGGCCCCATGGGCTGGGATCTGGCAGTGTGAGCTGTCAGCTGGGTGGGACAGTGCCAGAGAGTGGTTGGAGAAGAGTAAAAGTTGCTGCAGTGCCAGCACTGCCTATACTTTCCAGCCAAAGACATGAAGCATGGGAGATATACTCCCAAGAGACCCTGGGGAGGGACACCCATCCTACACTGAATTCGGGTCAGAGGTTTCTATGAAACCTCACACCTCCTGGCACAAGGGGAGGGAATAAAGAAGGAGCAACAGCAACCCAAGCTTTCAAAGGTATTCAAGCATTTCAACTTCTTCCAGTGCAAACACTAAAGACAAAAGATGAAGCTCCTAGGGATCGGGTCCTGGACAAAAACTATGAGGAAATCATCCAGCTGATGAAGGCCTTGACTCAGGATCTTAGAACCACAGAACGGTTTGGGTTGGAAGGGACATTTGAAGCTCCTCCAGTTCCACTCTGCTGCTATGGGCAGGGACATTTTCCACTAGACTGGGTTTCTCCAAACCCCATCCAGTGTGGCCTTGAATGCTTCCAGGGATGGGGCAGCCACTGCTTCTCTTGGCAACCTGTGCCAGGGTCTCACCACCCTCACAGCCAAGAATTTCTTCCCAGTATCCTATCTAACCCTGCTGTCTGTCAGACTAAAGCTATTCCCCATTGTCCTGTCATTTCAGACCATTGCCCAATATCCCTCTCCAGCTTTCTTGGAGCTCCTTTAGGCAATGAAAGGGGCTCTAATGTTTCCCCACAGCCTTCTCTTCTTCAGGCTTAACATTCCCAGCTCTCTCAGTCATAGGAGGGATGCCCATAGCAGATGTGTTCCAGTCCTCAGAGCATCTCCATGGCCTCGTCTAGACTCCCTCCAGCAGCTTCATGTCCTTCGCATGCTGGGGCCCCAGAGGTGGAAGCAGCACTGCAGGAGATGTCTCACCAGAGCAGAGCAGAGCAGAGCAGAAGAATCCCTCCCTTGCCTGCTCCCCACACTCCTGGGGATCAGCCCAGGACACAGGGGGTATCTGGGCTGTCACTGCACATGGCCAGGGCATCCTGAGCTTTTCATCCATCAACACCCTCAAGTCTTTCTTCCCAGGGCTGCTCTCAATCCATTCTCCATCCATTCTGTGTTTGTGCTTGGGATTACCCCGACCCAGGTGCAAGATCTTGTCCTTAACCTTGTTGAATTTCATGAGGCTGGCACAGTACCCCTTCTTCAGCCTGTCCAGGTCCCCCTCAATGCCATCACTTCCCTACTCCATGATGACCACACCACAGAGCTCGGTGTTGCCAGTAAACATGCCAGGGGCACCCTGAATCCCACTGCCTATGCTGCTAACAAAGATGCATGTCTTTGCCCTGCTCTTTCCCTCGCCCTTGGCATCTCTGGGCCACTGGCAACACGGAGCCATGCACCTTTGTTTTGAGCCAGCAGAGCCACAAATGTGAATCCGGGAGCATGTCTGGGGTCTGCAGGCTCCACTGCATCCCTCTGCATGTACTTGCATCCTCTGCACACTCTCCCCATGCTGTGTGCTGCACCACAGGCCCAACCCACATTCCCAAACTGGGAACTTGGCTTAATGTACAAAGATTTTGCATCTAAAAAAGGTATTTGGGTTGTTTTTCACTAGCCTTGCACACCTTCATCTCTTCAGTATTATTTGCCTATGGGGAGAAGGGAGGAATGTGCACTAAAGTCACCACGGATGAGCTGCTGCTTCCCTGCTCCATTGTGAATCCACCAGCTGGGACATTCAGAGCAGCAATAGATATTAAGGGATTAGCACTCATGTCATATCAGTTCCTGTGAAATTCACCAGGATTCATATCTCCATGGTCTACAGATATAGGCAATGGCTTGTATCAGTTACACAAGATCCTCTGCCTTTGTTGTCCACAAGGGAAACTGAGGCCCAGACCTGCAATTACTTGCCCAAGTTTTCCCCCAAGGGCTGAGAGTAGAACCATGACTAATTTGAGATTATTTTAAGGACCATCACATTAATCTAATCCCTATTAGATTCCACCCTGCGTCTCAGGTTTAATGACTTAAGTTTTCATCGTCTGGCTGAGCTCATATCCTGCACTCTTTTGGGGAGAGAAGCTGCTGTGGGGCACCATGGGATGCGCTGAGGACTGGGGCCCATTCCAGCCCTCACTCATCTTCTCCCACCAAAGTGGCTGGTGGCCAAGCTGGTCCCTACACTCTGCAGTGGCCGTGGTGGATGGTGGGAGTAGGGGGGCTGCCAGGTATGGGCCACCCCACACCCAGTGAGCTGCAAACCCCCAACGTCTTGGCATGAAGACATCTACAAGGAGTCCTCTCCTTCCCAGAAAAGCTGGTTCCCATGTTTGTTTATCCCAGCCTCTCTTTTTCCCAAGAGATGGGGTTTTTTTCTTGCAGTGGTCCCCAGACAGAAGCAGATGAGAAGATCAGAGCAGATTTGTGTGCAAGGACCCCCCAGAAGGAACCATACATCTCCAGATGCCAGGCAAGGACCATCACATCTGCATATTACCATGGAATAATGGAATTTGTGTGGGAAAAGCCCTCTGAGACCATCAAGTCCAACCATTCCCCCACCACTGCCAAGCCCTCCAGTACATTATGGACCCAAGTGCCATATCCACGTGTATCTCCACCACCCCACCTGCTCCAAACCCCCTGGGACTCCTTCCATGAGGCCAGTGCAATGCCTAGCTCTCTCTGTTCTTATTCCCCCTCTACAAATGTCATTCCTGGTATTTAAGAGACATGATTTTCTCAGCTCCACATCTCTCTGTACTATTTTCTCCTCAAGAGAAAACTGTGCCCCATATCCAAGAAGCTTCTTAGAGTCCTTCTGTAAATGGCAGCACAGAGTGTGAAGCCCCAGGAGTGTCACAGTGGCTGAGAATTGGAAAAAGCCTGATGAAATGCTTCAACTGCTCCCGGAATGTTTTGGTGTGTTTCATTAAAAATGCTCAGTTTGAGGTTTATTTTGGTGGGGGTTTTTTTGGTGGTTTTTTGGGGTTTTTTTGGTTTTTTTTGTTTTTTTTTTTTTTTTTGGTTGGTTGGTTGGGGTTTTTTTTAATAAATGCCTGCTAATTCTTGCTTGGAAGCACACAAGGCATTTCTGGGTGGGTATTGCTGTGTGGATATTGCTGGGTGGGCATCACTGGGTAGACATCTCTGGGTAGCCCCCTCCACCCTGTGGGGAGTAGAAGGAGTGTGCCTGGTGGAGGGCATGCTGGCTGCAGTGGCTTGTCCCCTCCCTCTAATGTTGCCTGTCTAGCAACCTTGCTAATGAGCCTGGACTTTCCTGGTCCAATCTCCTGCTACAAAGCCACTCAAACCAGGGCTTCACTGATCCATCTCACAGGAGCAAGGCCCCAGTGATGGCCAGTGAGATCAGCCAAGAAACTTTCTCCAGGTGCATCTGATGGGGGCACCTTAGCCTGACGTCCTGGACAGAGGGAGAGAGTCCTGGGAGACATGACAACAGTCAGAAGCCCTGACACAATGTCTCCTACAAATCTCTCTTGCTTCTCTTTGCTGGAGCTGCTGGGCATCCTGCACTGGGCACCAGCATGGGCTGCAAGTCTTTATTTACTGCCAGGAAAGAGAAGGGATGCCAGTGTTCCGTAGGCAGTGTTTCTTCTCCGTGGTCTCATACTGATATTTGTGGCATGAATATGAAACGAGCCTTGCTTTGCTTTCTGCTGATACTCCTCAGCAACAGGATTGAATTCTGTGAGCTCTGAATAGCCAGGCTTTGTCCTCGAGCACGCATTGTGCAGGATACCAATTCCAGCGCTAATGGAGATGTATTTGCTGATACAAAGCAATTTGCTCCTTGAATACTTTCCCTATAAATGGGCTCTACATCACACTCAGAGCTGATAGCTCTCTTGCTGTGCATGCAAGGAGATACTTTCCTTCCTCTGAAGATACCTAGTCCAGCTTCCTGGGATGGTCTGAGCCGTGGTACACTTTCCTACTTTGAATCATGAAATCACAGACTTATTAAGGCTGGAAAAGCCCTCAAAGACCACCAAAACCAACAGTTCCCCACCACTGCCCAGCCCACCACTAAAATACATCCACGAATGCTACGTCTACATATCTGTTTAATCCCTCCTGGTCCTGCCATATCCATGAGATAGTTCAATTTCAGCGAGATTTGGGGATTTTTTTTCCCTTTCTGATTTTTCCACCATTTTCCCTCACAAACCTGAGGAGTCTTTCAGGGAGGGAAGAGAACAGCAAAACAGAGAAAAGCTTTTCCATTTCCATTGACATTTATCCTGGGAACAGATAAAGAACAAAAAAAAAAAAAA
>VWYP01015592.1:307089-358869 GCA_013400435.1 Pycnonotus jocosus
CTTTATTGCAATGTCAGTACAAGATGTTCTCAAAGAAAAAAAAAAAAAAAAAAGGAAAGAAATTCACAGTGAACCAGAAAAGTATTCCCTGTGTCCACAGGTCCAACAGCTCACCTGTGATGGGGGGAGAACAGGGAGAAATATCCCATGTGTATTTGCTGGGGTGCAACATATCCACTACATCCCACAGCCCACGCTGGGGCAATGCTGTCACCAGTGCCAGCCCATCCCATGCTGGAGCCATCCAGGTTTGGTGCTGCTGGCTAGGAAGGTGCTGGAGCTGGGATGGAGCTTCTGAACATCACAGGAGGGGGTTTGGGTAGCCTGAGGAGGCAAGTGCTTTCCTTGGCTTTGGAAATAGGATTTGGAGAGGGAAGGAGAAAGAAGAGGTAAAGGAATGGTGGTAAAGAGAAAAGAAGGGAAAGGGGAAGGAAAAAGGGAAAAGGGGAAAGGAGAAGGGGGAGGGGGGAAGGGCAAAGAAGAGGAAAGAAGGCGAAGGGGGTGAAGGGGAGAGGGGGAAGGGGAAAAGGAAGGAGAAAGGGAGGAGGAAGACATCTGAATCAGCCACCTTCTCCAGGGCTGTTTCACACCATCATAAGCTGGCCTCAGCAGCCCCTCCTCCCACAGCTCCCTCAGCCTGCAGGCCCCCGGAATTGACAGGGCACTGGGAGGGCAGCTGGTGCCAGCTCCTGCAGCCCCATCCAGCACTTACCATGGAACCTGCCCTCCAGCCTCTGCCAGTGTCCCCTGCCTGGTCACATCTGTCAGCTGGGCGCGGGAGGGGACAGGGACTCGCCAGCTCTATCGCACTCAGGACATCACATGGGTGACCTTCCCCAGTGCTGAGCCAGGAGAATGAGGTGCTCATGGACACTAAGGGCCATGAGGGACACTCTGCCCCCGCTTCCCAACCTCACTTTTCATTGCCTCTCAAATTTTTCTGTCCCCCCATAGTACGATGTGTCCCTGAGCCCAAAGTATGGGAAAATATCCCTGTGGTGCCATTCTCCAGGTGGCAGCTTCCGTACCTGGGCTGTATTGGGGGGACACTCAGCACACAGACAGTGGGAAACAGGGATTTCAGCAGGGCTGCGGGGTCAGATCCTGGTACTGGGAACTGTCAGGGATCATAAGGATGCTCCCAGGGCTCTACCAGGTACCACAGCCCAGGTACCATCCCTGTAGTCCTCCCCTGTACCAAGGACCCAGGCCTCACCCCCTCCACTGATTCCTCATTCCAAAGATGCTCAAGGTTTTTAAGATCCTTGTTGCCACCCGTGAACCCTTCCCAGCTCTCACATTGCTGCCTGTGGAAGAGGGCATGAAGGCATGAAGGCATCCAGTCGCGGGGTGGCACAGGGGTGCAGACTGAGCCCAGAAGTCCCAAATCCCCTCTTCCCCCTTCCCATTGCCCAGAGGCATGGGTACACTCCTGCTTTGGAGATTATAGGAGGAGTGGAGGGGCTTTTCTTCTGCACCCAATACTCCCATGTCCCCAGGGTTGGTGGCAAATGAGGTGGGGGACAAGGGACAGGGCAGGAACCAGGCAGCCTTGGTGACACAAAAAGAGCAGGATGGAGCTCCATGTTCCTAGGCAGAGGTGTCCCAATGTTCTTGCCTTTCAACAGTTCTGGGGCAGATGAGAAGTTTCCCTGCACCTTCAGTAGGGGTCAGAGTCAATCAGTGTCCCCTTGTCACGGCAGAAGGGGGAGTGGGGGTCCCATGGAGAGAGGCTGCCTTTGGGGTCATAGAAGGGATCCATGCCAGCGCTGACCTGGGAACTCTCTAGCTCCTGCACATTATCCCTCCAGACCCAGCATCCCCAAGGGATAGCACAAAGCCTCAAAAGATTCTTCCCAAAGGTTTCCCAACTACCTGCCTCAAACCACGGCTGGTGAGTGGGAAGAAGAGGGCTCAGCTCCTGCAGGGTGGTGACAGCATATCCTCTGGATGACAGCCCCACTCCCCACCATGTTCCAAGGCTTCTTGGGGTGGGGAGAAGCAGCAATGAGATTTCCAGGAGTAAAGAGGGAACTCAGTGCTCCTCTGGGTGGTAGAAGTGCCTTGAGCCATCCATCCCCCCCAGATCGGGGCTCAGCTCTGCCCCAGACCTGCACAGGGGGTTCTGCAGGGACACCCCCATCCCATCCTGCCTCCAATGCCAGCCTCTAGTCCCTTGGGCATCTTCCCAGGCGGGTACCAATCCTCAGGATCTGGCCTTCAAGGGCAGCCCCTCGTGGTGTGCTGCGGATGATGGTGTTTGCTCAGCACTGGCAGCACCAGGCACAAAGGCTCCTGGCCGGGCGGGACACGGGCGAGGCACACGGGGCTGGCACGCTGCGGCTGCCGGCTGCCAGGTAGCCATGGTAACCTCGCGGCGGGATGCTGCACCGATAAATAGCCAATTTGAAGTGATTCTCCTCAAAGAGCTTTTTTTCCCTGTACTTTTTTATATACAAAGTCTCAGGGTTTTTTTAGGTTTACTTTTGCTTATTTTATTGTTTCCCTTTATTATTTTTCTTTATTTTGTTATTTGTTTCTTTCTCTTTTTTTGTAATTTTTTCTTTCTTATTTTTCCTTTCATCCAAGGCCTAGTCTCCACGAACATTCAAGACAGAGATTTGCCACCTCCCTTGTCTCCAATAAGCCAAAGCTCATTACTATTTCCGTGGTAGCCCACGTGGAAGTGGGGTGACATCATTCAGGGGGTTCAGGGCCACATGTCCATGGAGCTGCTGCTCACCTGGGTACTTATTTAGGTGGGATAAATACACATGTGTGCACCTGAGCATGTATGTGTGTGTTTGGCTGCATGGTCGTGCATGAAATTGCAGATCCAGGCATGCAATCTCAGTGAAAGCATACGGGGTGCTCATACGTACATCTGGGAGTCACAGCCCAACATGGGCTCCTCAGGAGTCTCCTAGGAGGTGGAACAAGGGCAAACAGAGATTTTTGAGTTCTGGTGAACCAGAGACAGATGTCATCCACGAGTGGATGGGCGGAGCAGTGCCTGCTCCTCTGCAGCTGCACCCGTGTTTGTTGCACCTGGGTGCAGGGCTGGGTAGGGGATGGGTGCCCAGCCTGCAGGACATGTGGCACATCCATGTCATTGCTTGGAGCACTGTGGTCATTAAGCCATGGGACTCCAAACAATTGATTCCATAGGGATTTCACTGCCTTAACCTGCAGAACTTGTTGGGGTCTTGTCTGTAGCTCAGGGAGCAGCTCTGAGCCTGCACCTGGGGAAGGATGCTCCAGGGATGATCCAGGGAGGCTCTAGAGATGCTTCAGATCCCTTCTGTGACCCTTCTACAGCCCACTGAGCCCCCCACCATCCCTGAAGAACTCAACTCTGTTTCTCCCCACCAGCAGAAGTCTTGGAGCACAGAGGGGAGCAGGGCTGTCACCCAGGGGACATGCGGCAGCCAGAATGCTGATAACTCAGCAATTTTATGTATCTGCCTGTCCCACATTGCACACATCTCCCTGGGGATCCTAGCCCCAGGGGATCCTAGCTGGGCTCCGTGCCCAGCCCTGGACAGGGATGCATCAGGGATATCTCTGGACTGACAACCAGAAGCATTGCTGCTCTGATGTTAACAAAGAGATTGAAAGCTCTGTTATTTTTAAATAAATGCAAATTAACATCTACATAATGGAGAAAGACAAGCCCAGCTCCTCATCAGAGCCAGTGCCGTGACAGTGCTGGATGAACAGCCATCAGCCAGAGCATCCTTGTTCAGGTGCCAGAGCCACATGCTCTGGGATGCAATGACACCATTGGACTCTGATGGGAAGAGGGTTGGCAGCTGGCTGTGCCCACTGGTCCCTGTGCCCACTGGGAAGGTCCCCCTGGCAGGGAAAATCCCAGTCTGGCTCTCACCTCTGCCACCCATCACCATCTTGCTTTAGTCATGTCTCCTTGACCAGCTCTGGCCATGCAAAGCCAAGGGCAAACATCCCTTCCTAAACACCTTCTCCATTCTCCCAAGACACTCAACACCTATCACCTGCAACATAGCACTGAGTCCCTGGCAATGCCAGCACCCCATTGGAATTGGGAGAGGCAGATCCTCCATCCTCTGGGACCCTCCTAGGCACAACACATCTCTGCGCCCTTTCCTCCCCCACACACCAGCCCAATATTTATCTAGCTATTTAAATTTCCTTCATTTTTCTTCTTAAGCCTACTGGCGAGTGGGCAGCTGTCAGGGGGGAAGCTGGGAGTGGAGAGAGCAGGGGGAGGGGAGGAGCACTGTGAAGGATAAAAGGCTTCAAGCAGCTGGGCCTTTCCTCTGCCCCTTCACTTTCTGCTTTTAAAACCTTCCCACGGGCTCTTCTCTCCCTTCCCCAACATCCAGAGCCCCTTTCCATCACTGGGCCAGGCTGAAAGTGGAAGGAGCAGGGGGAGGGGGGTTCCTGTGTCAGTTTGGGGAGTGGTAGATTTCCTCAAATCCCTCCCCAGCCTGATCCCATTTTCTGGATGGGAAAACTGATAGCTGAAGGATGAGTTGAACCCCTTGGGACCATCTTGAATGTGTTAGCAGCCACATGCCCTGATAAAAAAGCATAGATGGAGAAAAGGCAGGAGTCAAGGAAAAGGCAAAAAATAATGGGAAAAGGGCTGGAAAAAGCCAGTGACAGTTTAATGGAGCTGTTGATGAAATAATGACTGGTTTAAAGTCTGCTGGAGTGTGGCTGCTCTCTAACAACCCAGGACCTGATAATCTGCTGAGTTCATTACTGAGGGGGAGTGCAGGGGTAGAAGCCACTCAGTGGGATGCAGAGTGGTGGGCTGAGCTGCTGTGGGTGTGAAATGCAGGGCAGAACCCCTGGAGACAATCCATACTGGTGCCATGGTGATCGTGGCATCATGCCTGGCTGTCCTGCCACCACCTGGCTCCTCCTCAGGGTACCTGGGATGAGGACAGTGAATGTGGGGTGTCCCCACCACAAAACACAATACCCAGGAATGGCAGCATCGTCCTTGGTGGCACCGTGACCATGACTCAAGCCTGGCATTCAGCTGATCTATGTGTCTGGCACACAAGGTCACTGGTGCTCCCACCACCACCACACCATGGGCAAGGACAGGGACAGAGCCAAGGCCTCTGGCATGCCTGGAAGAGGCTGTGGAGAAGCCAGAAGACACCCTCACATGCCCAACCCCCACCAATGTCAGTTTATTAAGTTGTTTGTAAATGTCTCTGCAATTAATCACTTGCCGATGTGGGGTGTCACATGGTGCTCGCCTCCACAGCACTATGAATAGTGAGAGCTGGAGAGAGGCCCGATCCATCCCGCTCTGGAGTGACAGGCTCCTGGATGGATCCATCTCTCCACAGGGCAGTGCTGTACCAGCTCAGCACAGCAGTGGTGCTGCAGAGTGTTCTGGCCCCTCCTGTCCTCACTGGGCTCAAGGACATCAGGGGCAGGGGGGCCCCAGTATCATCACTGCATCCTGGCTACACTCAGATGGGCTGTCAGGAGCTCGCTGCCCATCTCCCACCCCAGAAAACATTATGAAAGTGAGGAGAACCCCAAACCTCATGGTTATGGGATCCAGGGGTTCCCAGCAGCACCTCTGCATCCCTCCTGCCCACTCCCAGATTCCCTCAAGTGAGCCACCAGCAGCTCCCTATTCATCCCTCCCCCAAAGAACATGGTTAGAGATGAAGGGAACCCCAAATCTCATGTTCATGGGATCCAGAAGGGTCCCCAGCATCCCCCTGCTGCACCCACACTTTGTCCCTGGTCTTTTGAGGGGTGCAGGGAGGACAGACCCAGCCCTGGCTGGAAGCTTGGCTGGAAGCTTGGCTGGAAGCTTGGCTGGTTGGGAGCTGCAAAGAGTTTGTTCAGCTCCTGGAGCAGGGGTTGATGAAGGGGTTGGATGTCCTAGTGGTGAAAGAATGGGAAAGAGGATAAGAGAGACAGTTGCATGGCCAGAGAGACATGTAGGCTGTGGGAGGAGGGGGTGGATTGGGAGTGGTGCTGGGGCAGGGGAGAGATACAGGTGGGGAAGGAGGTAGGGAGAAAGGGATGGATGGATGGATGGACGGATTAGTAGATGGGTATCTAACAAAGCTGAGCACTAATGGTATTTCTTGGCACATCCTTGGGTTTGGTGCCAGCATCTGCTCCCGGCCCAGAGTCCTGGGCACTAGAAGCCCAAGGGGCAGCCTGGCACAGCAGAAGCAGAGAGAGGTGATGAAACCACGGGTGATGAAGGCTCTCCCCTTCTTCCCAACACCTGGGTCCTCACCCTGCCACAACAACGAGGGGCCTGAGCCACACACTGGTATTGTTGAGGCTTGCGGGGTGCTGTTCTCAGGGGGAGGTGGGGACACAGGTACCTGCCCTTTGTCTCCCTCTTGGTGGCTCCTCCACCCCTCCCAGCGCTACAGGTGACACTGGCAGCACCGCTGCCGCCATCCCGCACCCCGGCAGCGCCTGCAGGTGATTGACAGCCCTCCAGCTCCCACGCATGAGTCACCAACAGCCCCTGTGGCGGCTCAGCACAAGGAGGGGGCGGCGGGACGCCCCCACTCAGGGCTGCCACAGACTACTCAGCAGGGATTGATGCTCCCAGCCCTGCAGTTACACCCAGCCCCCCGCATCCCTCCATCCCTGGGGACCAGCATCCCTGCACCCCAGGATTAGTATCCCCATATCCCTGGAAGCCAGGGAAAGCAGAGTCCCAGCTCTGCCTTCTGCCATTCAGGCTGAGCTCCAAGGATGTTTCCCACCACGACAGCTGTGAGATGAAGCTCTAAAGGTTTCCATGGCAAGTTCCAAGGTCACAAGCGCTGTCAGGCAGCAGCAGCAGCACACAGCATCAGCTATGGGCGGTGGGGAGGAGTTCCCATGGCTGCCATGATCCAAAGAGACAGCTCCCAGCCTCTGGCTTTTAAATGCCCATTGTGCCTCACACTGCAGGGGCCCAGGCCCTGAAATGCACCTGCAGAAGTGTTTCTTGGTAGCTCCCACCTAATCCTGGTGACCTGCAGTGGCAGTCCAGCAGAGACACCAACTCTGGCACTGGCACAGTGTTCTGGCTGCACTGGCAAAGCTCAGCAATCCTGGCAGAGGATTGTTGGACTGGGGTGCCACTGCTCTGTCCCCAAAAGGGCAGCTGACTGTCTTCTCCATGGCACCCATTCTCTGGCAACCACCCAGCAGGTGCATCTGGGACCATCCCTCTGCACTTCCAGGTTGCCAGCTCCCGGTGCCCCTGCCCTGCATGGCTGGCAGAGACCTGAACACTCCCACTTCACTTCTTAAGACCTTTAATATCGTCAGGAGGCGGCAGTGGGACACAGGGGCTGATCCTGCCATCTCCATCCTGACAGATGGAGGACAGAGACCAGGGGCACCCCCTTCCCAGTGTTGGGTGAATACTGAGGCTCTTGTCACTCTGTCCAACTCGGCATAGAGGGGACACTTCCCCGGGAGTGATGGGAGTATGATGATGCCGTGCCTGGGGCCAGGCCTGCATCCCACAGGAAGGGCTAATCCTGCACCCCACAGGAAGGGCAGCTGCCACCAGCTTTACCATTTTTGAGGAGAAAGACTTAAAAACAGGGGATGGCAGAGGAACCATGAAAGCCCTCGACTGCAGCTCCCAGCCAGGTTCTGTTCCTCATCCTGGAGCTGGGAAAAGAAGCGCTGGCCAAAGGCAGCTGGGGCATGGAGTCAGTGGGCTGACATCCTGTGGCTGTCTGGCAATGGCTCCCAAGCCCAGCTCTGCTGGGGCGGGGCAGTGGCCTCGCTGCCATCGCCCCTCCTGGCTGTCTGTGGTCCCCACAGTGGAAGGTGAGAGGGCCCAGTGGAGGCTCTGGAGGCAACAGGACCCCTGGCGGGTGCTGGGCTGGTGCAAGACCCCGAGGGCTGCCCCACTTGGAGGTGAACCTGTGGCACAAGTGGAGAGCAAAGTGTCAGCAAAGGAGACAGAGCAGGTACTTCCAACCCCTTTCCACCTCTGGGGACACATGCCATGTCCCCAAGCCAGGATGGCAATAGGACAGACAGAGCCATTGGCTCTCACTGTCACCAGATCAGGACAGGGGGTGCAGGCAGGGGGGAAACTCACTGGCATGTCAGTTTTCCAGCTCAGACGTTCCGCAGAAGCTGGGGACAAAGGGCAGACAGATCACCTTTCACCCTCAGTCTCCTCCTCCTCCACCATGTCTGGGCATCACTGGCAGCATGGTACCCAGGGGGACACAGGGGAAAACCCCCAGCAAGAGGAACCATGGTCGCCCCGGGGTCACTGAGGTCCCAGAACCCCTTCCCATGCTGGGCCCATGTTGGGGGACACTCACCCACTGTCCCCTGGGAGCCCTGATGTGCTGGTCCCCTGTACCAGACCACAACACCACAAGCACACTGTGAAGCACAGCCCACAGCAAAGCCCCTGGAGGCTTCCCCACTGCCTCCGCTATAAACCTGAGCCTGTGCAGGGGTTCCAGGGCAGCAAAGATGCTGCTCTCTGCCCTTGGAGCATCCCTGAGCACCCACTGGGTGATCCCCAACTGATGCCGGTGGGGGATTCCCCTGGCACTGCCCTGTGCCCCGGTTTATAGCAGCAACGAGGGCCCAAGTGATTGGCTTGGAGGTGGTGGGATCATCTCTGTCCCACCACCAGCCCCGTGGCTGGGCAAGAGTCCAGCACCAGCACCCGCACGGTTGAGGGACGTTCAATGGGTGACAGTCCCTGGGCAGGACAGCTGTTGCAGACAGACAAGACAGCAGGATGGGGAGCTGATCTGTGACCAGGACAGAAAACCCACCCCTGTTAGAGGAAAAATCAGGAGCATGGCAGCATCCCCTCTTTTTGCATCACATGGTTTGTGACCCTCCCTGGACCCAGGAGACCCCACCAGCCCCCAAAGGATCAGCCTGCCCCCCAGATCCATCACTGGAGGTGGTGCAGTTCATAAGTAATGGAAACAGGAATGGGGGCCAGGATATCCCCCACCCAGGACCACCCCATCATGTGATGCAGGGGTGATGCTGCCCCGCATGGAGAGCCATCCAGTGGCCCCGGATCACTCACAGTTAGGGGGTCAGTAGCAAAAGCAGCCACACTGTTCCTCATCTCGCTCTCATTGCCCCGCAGCGGGATGAGGGAGATGTTACCCAACCTGGCATCCTGCTGCGGCCGCGCCACCCGCATCTTGGGACGCTCCGAGGGCCACAGGGCACCCCCGTTCTGCAGACAGAGGGGACACTGATGGAGACTGGAGACTCATCCACCCCAGAACCTCTCTTTTGCCCTGGGATGCTGGTGTTTAGGGATGCTTGGATACCCCAAAAGGTTTCTGCTGGCCAAGCATCCCTCTGGGATAGGCCCCTATGGAGTACCCCACTTTTACAGGGAGTGATCATCCGGCCCACTCCCTACCTGCACCTGGAGGAAGGTGGCAAACCACTCCCGCAGATCAGCCTGGGTATCACAGCATAGGTACCTGTGGAAACAGTGTCAGCAGCCAGAGAAAGTGGTGGAGGCAAGGAGGGTGTCCCCCGCTCCCCACTCCAGGGACACCTGCCTACTCCAGAGACCTCAGCTGCTGCTCTGCATGAGACCCGAGGGGAGTGAAGGGGACAGCCAGAGGCCCCAAGGGGAACCTGTATGGGGCCATGAGTGCTCAGCCAGGCTGTCTCCACACACAGAATGTCCCTGCCATTGTCAGGAGGGTGATCTTCAAGGTCACTTCCCATTCAAATCATTTCATGATTCCCCATCTTCCCCTGCCATGGCAAAGGCTCCAGAGAGCTGCCGTGTGTCTGTCTGTCCCAGGGATAAGTTTAGTATCCCGTGTCGCCTTCCCTCACCATTGCTGCTTCTCGTGCTTCTCATTTTCGTAGAACACTGTAAAGCCCCAGCTGGAAAAGGGGAGTGAAAAACATGAATCCCAACAGCCCACGCTGTCATCCTCTGTTGGCCAAGTACCCCAGCAAACCCTCCTCATCCTTGACAACCCCACCCCTGCAAACCCCTCACTGTCCCTGCAACTGCCCCCTCCAGCCCCACAAACCCTCCCCCAGTTCTGCAAAGCCCCCCAGCCCCACAAACACCCCCGGGGACAGTGCCAGGAACAGGGCTCAGGAGAAAGACAGGGCAGGGACAGCACTGAATACAGGGCTATGGACAGTGCCAGGGACAGCACAGTCCCTGGTGGTTGGACCGGGCCGCAGCAGCGTCCTACAGGGCTGCTCTGACACCTGGTGGCAGGAGGTCTGGCCAGCAAGGGACGGGTCCTGCAGCCGAAACTATCCCTGTCCCCCTCTCCACTCCTATCCTCACCCTTCAGCCCCACGGGCCACCCCTTTGCTGCTCACCACGTCGGGGGTCGAAGCTTCTTTTTAACACCCAGGTAGACCTTCAGGTTTCGGACAGGCCACTCCTTCTCCGGCTTGTGACTCTGGGGAAACAGGGAACCGGCACGGGGTTGGCGGCTGCCAGACCTGTCCCCACCCACCACAGTGCCCACCGTTGCTGGGATAGGGTCCATCCCCCAGCAGGGAGGAAAAGCTGTAGAGATGTGGTGACACAGAGGAGGACAAAGCCCAGCATGGAGCAGAGCTTGTGTCTGCCACCCACGCCAAGGGCCACAGGTAGCAGGAAAGGGACACAGGTGGCCTGTCCCCCCTAGTGCCAGTTGCCCCCAGAGCTGGGACCAGGGTCTCGTTGTGACAGTGTCCCGAGACCCTGGCACTAGACATTCCCCATGGGATCCCACCTCATACCCCTCCTCAGCACCATGGCCACATCCACGGCAGTGGTGGACCCGGACCCGCTCTGCCCAGAGCACATTCCTAAACATCCCACCGCCATCATGGCACAGCATGAGGACCCTTCCAGTGCTGGCTGTGCCTTCCCATGACCCAGAAGCAGGTGCCACACTGGGGACCCCGAGGACCCCCCATCCATGTTCACAAGCAAGCAGTGTTGACTTACAAGAGCCCAATCCAATGCCCACAGGATGGGGAAGCAGCTCAGCCCATCCCCATCCTCTCTGGTCCCTTCCCCAGCCCCAGCTCTGGCTGCCTGGAGTGAAGGACAGCGGGACCCTCAAGCCAGAAGGGCCAAATGGGGAGAGATGGTAGCACCAGGGACAGTTCCAGTGATTGGCACACGTGTGCTGTGGGATTGGATTTGAGACTGACCCTGGATTGGATCTGAGGTCAACCCTGGGCAGACTTGTAAGGGCAGAGGGCATGGGAGCCCCTGCACACAGCTAAGCTCCCCATTCCCCTCCCTACTCACGCTCTCCAAGGGGGAGCTCCGCTGCCTCAGGCTCTGTTCAACAGAGGAGAGGGGTTAAAGCAGAGGTGGGGAACCCTTCCCTGCAGCCTCCCTGTGCCCACGGGCAGGGCATAGAGGTGGAGCAATAATGTGCTAGGGTGCAGTGTCAGGTCAGGGTGACCAGGAACTGGGGAGCAGGGAGTGGCTGCCTGTGCCAGCACAGCCAGCACGCCAGCATGTTCCCCCTCAGCCCTGGCACTGATCAGGAGCTCCAGGATCTGCTCCAGGTCTGGGTGACAGCACTTCTGGAGCCAGCTCTGGCACTGCCCACACCGCCCATGGCTGCCTGCACTGCCTGAGCAACGCCAGCCCACATGGATCCCATGTCCTCAGCGAATCCCCACAAAGTCACAGTGTGGCAGGGCAGGGGAGGGCCAGGGAAGGGCCAGGGAAGGGCCAGGGAAGGGCCAGGGAAGGGAAAGGGAAGGGAAAGGGAAGGGAAAGGGGAAGGCAGGGCTCACCCGCACTTCTTTGTAGAGGCGCAGCCAGGAGTGGTTGAGGATGAAGTAGCGATCGTGGAAGCCAGTGCTCAGCCCAAGCCCCAGCAGGTTCCTCTCCTCCCGGAATTTCATCATGCCATGCTTGCAGTCACCCACTCGGCTGGCTGGGGGCACGTGTCTGAGCGGCTCCAGCCCCCCAAGGGGGTCAGGCCCCCCAAGGAGTGCACAGCCAGACCCTTGCCCCCCCCTAACTGCAGCCCTCCAGCTGCTGTAGGCCCTGGCACTACCCCTCAACTCCCAGGCCGGGCAGGGCAGGCAGGACCAGCTTCCCTACTGCTCTGGGCACAGCATTTGGCCATGACACTGTATCAGGGGGCTCCAAGTCATGCTAACTGAGCTGGTGCCTTCTTGCATGGATCCCATACCATCCTCTTCTCCATTCCCAATCACTTCTCCATCCCCTTCCCTCCACTCAGCAGCCCCATCTGTGTCCAATCCCCACCCCATCCTATCCCATCCCATCCCCTTCCTTCTCTCCCTGCCCAAACCACGGCCCCTGCCTCTCACCAAGGTAGATGAGCATGTTCTCCATGGACACCTGCTTCTTCACCACCAGGTAACTCTCTGTCCCAAGGCCGTGCAGGATGGGCAGAACTTTCTCCGAGTAATGCAAGGGCCGCTCTGTCAGTCAGGAGACAGGCAGGTCTCAGAAGTGTACCCAGGGCCAGAGAGTGTCACACTTGTCTCCTGAGGGTCTGACTCTGTCCCCAAGTGCCACATCTATATGTCTTGTAAATTTCTGCAGGGACAGTGATTCCACCACTGCCCTGGGCAGCATGTGCCAGGGCCAGACAACTTTTTAGCTGAAGGAATTTTCTCAAATATTCAGCCTAAACCTCCCCTGGCATAACTGGAGGCCATTTCCTCTTATCCTGTCACTTGTTACATAGAAAAGACTGACCCCCCACCCACTGGCAGCAGGAGCTCAAGGCACCAGCAGGCACGACCAGGGTCTCATCCTGCTCTGTTGAACTCTCCCTTGCTGCTGCCTATGGCCAACACAGGGCTGCTCACTTTGGTGGCCAGAGAACCTGGACCTCCCTCCGTCAAGTTTCAAAGGCATTTGAATTCCTAAGGATACAGGCAGACATCCTGGCCCAAACTCCAGCCCATCTGCAGTACTCAGCCATGTGCAAGCTGAATGAGGTAAGCAGCTGTCCTCCCCTAAGCACCTGGAGCCCATTCCAGATCGCTCCATGGTGCAATCACAAGGGGAGATTTTTTATACCCATCCCTATATCCATTCCCATCTGCATCTCTATCCCCATACTCATCCTTACTCCAGCTGCATCACCATGTCCATCATCTTTTCCATCCTCATCCCCAATTCATTCCCATGTCTAACATCGTCCCCACCTGCATCCCCACGTCCACCTCTAACAATATCTCCACCTCCATCTCTGTCTCCCCATCATCACGACCCTCATGCACCTGCACTAACCTGCCTCTTCCCTCTCATTCACTTCAAAGCAGCTCCAGTAGTCCTTCTCCTTCATGACAATTTTCCGCCGGTCCAAGATCTCAAAGATGAGCTCCTCAGCTGTCATTGTGGCTGGGATCTGAGAGGGAGGGGCAAGTCTCCATCAGTCACTGCCCAGGGCCCTTCCATCTTCACACCACAGAGGTACCAGCTCAGAGTGTGTCCCCCATGCCACCACAGAGGCTTGGACATACAACAAGGGGACCCCTGTCCCCTCTTCACCCTCTGCCCAACTGCTCACCTTGACATGTTGCTCTGTCTCTGTCTTCTTCTCCTCCAGGTAGACAGTGCAGATGAAGTCCCCAGCTTGCTGGAGGGCAACAGTAAAGTGCTTCAGCCTGCAGCTTCCCAGTTGGTGAAACCTCCCGAACTAGTGTGGAAATCCCTTGCCCAGGGCATGTCCAGAAATGCTACAGTAGACACTGGGGGCCCCAGAAGAAGACGTCCCCATGTCCAGGACCCACCTGTGTTCCACTGGATGATGCCTCCCGCATCTTCATAATGGCTGTGATTTCATCCTGCTGCCTCTTCATCTCTTGGTCATTGACCTGCCATGGAACAGAAGCCATCAGGGCTGACCAGACCACCCTGGCTCCAGGCTTTGCATTTCCAAGATTTGAAAAGATACAGTCTTCTCTTCCCTTGTCTCAAAACAAGATGTCCATAGACAAAGCAGACCTGTTTTCCTCCTCTTTCCACCTCTCCATTCCCTGTGAATGTTCACACACCAGGATCCAGGGGTGAACCTACGTTAAAGATCTCCACATAGTGACTGATGAGGTCCTCCACCACACGTCCTGCCTTGTAGTCCTTCCCATCCGTCTGGAAGAGTGTGGGCCCGAAGACAATGGCCAGATTGTGTGTGTTCATCTGGTTCTCCGCAGAGAAGCACTGGACCCTGTGAGGAACTCTGTCAAGACTCCTGCCCCAGAGCCCCACCCAGACCCGTCCTTTCAACCCCCATGCAGGACACGATGCTTGCCATCAGGCACAGCTGGACCCCAAACTCCTCTCCTTTCCTTGCTGGGGATGTGAGCCAAAGGATGAGGGTTCTCCTACACCCCAGAGCCACCAAGGACTCCACAGGGGAGAGGGTGATGCCCAACAGGCCGATGCCATACCGGAAGAGGTGATTGATGAGCGCCTTCAGTGTGGCCCGGTTCACCGGAGGGAGGGCAGCCAGGAGCTGCCGGTACTTGCCAATCTTTGCCTCCTCATCCTCCAGCGCTGCCAGAGGGAGAGAATGAGCGTGGAGGAGCACAAAGCAGAGATTAAGACCACACCATCCCTTCTACAGACTTCACTTCCCCTCTCCTGTCCCAACGTGTGGATGGAGCATCCCAAATCCATGAGGCCAGAGAACATCCCAGGTCTGCAGAGCCAGAGCATGTTGGAGCTGAAGCATCCTAGCATCATGGGACCAGAGTAACCCAGCATCATGGGGCTGGAGCATCCCAGCATCATGGAGCCAAAGCATTCCAGTTCCATGCAGCCAGAGTGTCCCAGCTCCATGGGACTGGAGCATCCTAGCTGAATGGGGAAGAAGCATCTCAGTTCCATGGGGCTGGAACCTGCCAGCTCCAAGGTGGCAGAGCATCCTAGGGCTGGAGAATCCCAGGTCCATGAGGTGATAGCACACCTTCTTTATGGGGCTGAATCATCCCAGACCTGTGAGGCCAGGAGACTCCAGCTCGATTGGGCCACAGCATCTCAGCTCTGCAGAGCTAAATCACCCCAGATTCATGGGAACAGAGTATCTCAGCAAAATGAGACTGGAGCATGCCAGCATCGCGGGGCCAGAACATCCCAGCTCCACAGAGCTGGAGCATCCCAGAAGCCAGAGTATCCCAGCTCCATGTGGCTGTAGCTTGTGTCTGTTTTTCTGAGTGCATCTATCTCTGGTGTCCAGTGAGCAGATACAGAAGGGAAGGGGGATCTGGCTGTCTCCCCTGGCTCAGCCCCACCCTTGCCAGAGCATGAGTCTGTACAGGGGCAGCAGGAACACGGTCCACTCCCCACCCACAAGTTAGACCCCAGTCTAGGGGAACGTCTGGAGCCCAGATATGTTTCTCCAACCATGAAGGGGACAAATAGACTACACAGAACTGGGTAGCCCATGCCTCTCCTCCTGCCACCCCCAAGCAGCCCCCAGGGCTCACCTGTTGCCCACAGCCAGTCCGGGGCCCACCGCCGAGTGAAGAGCCCATCCCCAAGGTCACGGAAGAAGCGTTTGAGGGTGTTGGCCACATCATCCACGTGGTGCTCGCCCTCTTTCAGGCAGACGCGGCGTGCATCCCGCTGCAGCACCTCCAGAAGGCTGGTGGTCTTGGAGTTCTGCCCACTCTTGCGGTAGATTCCCTCAGATGTCAGCCCTGTGATGGAACCAGTGGGGATGAGACCCCCTCTGCAGACCCCACTCCTGGGGTCCCCATCAAACCCATCCACCAGCTCCCCATCAAACATTGCCAGGTGCCACAGAGTATCCCATCCCACAGGTGTTCCAGTGACTGGAGCCAAAGCCCTGCTAGAGATGGAGACCTCCCACAGAGCTGGAGCAGACCTTCAGGGATGCATGTAGGGTTCTCAGCCTGCCACACCACACCAGTGGGGTGACCTGAATTCCGTGCTCTGGTCCCTGCCAGCATCCCAGGACTTGGCCCATACCACACTGGGTGATGTAGTCAATGCAGCGGTCCACCAGCAGTGGGACGTCCGACTCTGTCATCTGCTGCTCCGACAAGGTGTCTCCCGAGCTGCCCGCAGCCTTCTGGATGGCGTGGACCCAGCCCAGGAAATCCAGCTTCCGCTCCCCTTGGATGTACAGTGTCCTGCCAGCACACCTGGGCTCAGCAGGGGGTTAGGTGTTCCCCCAAACCCCACTGCATGTCTGCAACCCCCATGAAGGCTGGCCCTGGAGGCCTGCAGGAGATCCCAACTCAATTTTGGGGGTCTGGAGTCATGGCTGGGAGGGTAAAAACATTCCAGAACAAGCAGTTGTATTTGGTTTGGGGGGGGGCCTCCTCTCCCCCATCCTCTTACCTCCGCCTCTCCACCAGCACCAGAACCTCATGGTCCCCCTGGATGGCTGAAAAGGAAGGCAGGGAGCCCATCACCTACGGGAACATGGGGTGCCACAGCTCCCCTAGACCCACATGCTGTGGGAGGCTCTGCCAACAGGTCCAGCTTCAGTCCAAATGGGACAAGCAGAGATGGGGAAGAGGAGGGAGAGGGGGAAGAGGATGGAAAGGGGGAAGAGGATGAAGAGGAAAAAGGGCAGCTACATTCCCTCTCATTCAAGGGACATTGAGATCCACAGGAGTGATACCCACCAGACTCTCACCAAAAGCTAGGTGCACCCTAGGGCAAGATTTGGGGGACACGCCTCCCTCCCAGCCAGGGGGTCCTGCCAGCAGGGCAGGGGTACTCACAGAGCTCCTGCAGCTTGCGCAGCTGGAGAGGCTCCTGCCGACGGCCATCCTCAGAGCAGACATGGAGTGTGGAGCCAACCAGGGCAAACCAGCCCTCCCGGGCATGCTCCAGGGTGAGACCCCCTTTGTAACGCAGTCGGCCAAGCCGCTCAAAGTCTAGTGCCAGCAGCTCCTCAGCACGGGGGTGGACAAAAGACTGAGCCAGGGAGGAGAGGAATCTATCAGCACCACTGCATTCAGTTGCCACCAGCACTCAGGGCCACCCCTGGACTCTGCTTCCCACCTTGGCAATAGACTTGATCCATGCTCGAGCAGAGTCAGAGCTCTCCAGTCCGAAGAGGTAGAGTCGATCTGCCTCGGTGTACACCTCAAATGTGCTCTCAATCCTTCAGGAGGGAGGAAAAGGGAAGCCTGGGTGCCCACAGAGATGTGATAGAGCTGGGTGGGCAATAGGGGTGTTCCAGGGGTGGGAGCATCCTGCTGCATGGCTGCTGATGGCTCTGATAATGGCTGATCTAATGTGGGATCTCCCTACCATGGCCCCGGGCACTGCAGCATCCCTGTGCTGCCAGACATGTTCCAACAGGGGACATAGGGGCTGGACAGGGACCACAAAATGGTGACAAAGGAGTTGGATCAGGGTCCCAGAGGGATTACAAAGCAGCTACAAAGAGGTCACAAAGGTGTTACAAAAGTATTGGAAAGATGCTCCAAAGGGGCTGCAAATTCACTTACAACACAGAATCCCTGCAAAGCCATAGGTTCAGGTGTCATTGGTGGGGCTGGGGACTACAGTCCCCTCATGCCACCCCTCAAGGGGGCCACTGCAGCTGTGCCAGGGCCTGCAGGAATGAAGAGGCTGTTGGGGTGCTCCAGGGTAGTGCAGCCTTACCCATGGGCATGGAGCGGGTTGTTCACCAGGCAGACAATTTCCTCCACCCTGATCTCGCCGTTGGGCACGGTGTTACGGTCGTTCTCATAGTAGCTGAGCACACCATCCTGCAGTATGCACCACCGCCGGCTGAACTCTGCACAGCACACGAGAGCACTGAGCAGCTTCCCTGAGCTCTGGCCCGCCCCACAGTACCCCCCAAACCAGCCTGAGCACCCAGAAGCAGCCACTGGGTGCCCATCTGATGTGACCACCCATCAAACCAGGCTACCAGGTGATGCTGCACTTCGCCACCACCTTTTCAATGCCAGAGGGAACATGGCAGGGTGCAACTTCCCCTCTCAGGGTAAATTGCTATGAATCTCCCAGCTCCCTTTTCCCTGTCCCACACATGTACCTTCCGAGCCCTTCCGCTCACTGATGGGCTTGACCATGGAGGGGGTCTTGTAGAGAAAGCCACTGTGGGTAATGGAGGGCAGGTGCACAGAGTAGGGCTTCTCCTCACTGCACAGCATCTGCAGGCGTGGCGGCTCTGCAAGAGGGGAGATCAGTCTGTCATGAGGAGCTGCCCTCCTCTCCCAGCCACACAAGGCAGCTGGCTTTCCCCGATCTTAGCACAAGGAGCATCTCACAGGCTGCACCCCGAGTTCCCACCACAGCACAGCTGGGGTGAAAGGAACAGTGCTGGTATCCAAATCCAGGGCTGCCTAGGAGTCATCCCACATCCTGAGTCCTCCCCAAAGCCTTTCCCTAAGCACTGAGCTGGGACTGGATGGGGAACAATGCGTGGAGGTGGCGTTCAGGCTCCCCCACCACTGAGGTCACTCCCAGGCTGTCCCAGAACCCTGATGCTCTGCAGGAGGTGCAGGGCAGAGAATCACAGTCCTGCAGCTGAAATAACAGCCCAGAGTTCTGTCACTGCCTCCCCCTCTGATCACAGTCATGTCCCCTGCCTCGATTTCCCTACCTTGCCAGCAAGACGCAACCCCCCACTTCCTCCGGAATGAAGCAGAGATAGGATGCAGGTACACCCCTAAATCACACCCAGGTCAGAGTGTAGGGTGCCTGGAGCTCTAGAGATGGGGAACCCAGGATGAGGCAGATCTCTGCTCTCCCAGTCCAGCCCTGCTTCACACAGTGCTGGGCTCATCCACTCTAGCAATCCCAGGACACTGGAGATTGGTGGCCCCAGCAGTACAAGCCTAAGCTTTGGATTTCTCTGTCTTACTGGGGTGGCCAGCAGGCCTCCCAAACACCTTTAGTGCTGACACGTCAGGAAGAGCTGGGCCAGCCCCAGACCTGGGCAAATTCCAACTTCCGCAGGACAGACTTGGCTGCCAAGGCAAGGAGGGAGGTGACAGCTCTGGCAGGTTCTGGCCAGCCCCCCACACCTCTGTTCCACCTGCCCAAGTGCTCCTGCCCCTCTGCCCGAGGCCTCTATTAGGGTGCAGATCCCATGGGACCCGTCAGCCCTCCTGAAGTCAAGTTCAGGGGTGCACATCCAGCAGAACAGGAATGGTCATTAGGGAGTCAGCACTCCTGCCCCAGGGATGTGCTGGAGGTGGGAGCTGCCCATCTGACAGAGGAATGCCCCTTGAATGCCCACAGCATGCCCAGATGGTGTGAGAATACTCTCTCCTATCCTTTCCGGTGCCTGCAACACCAGCCAGCATCTCCAGACGAGCTCCAGACCTGTGTACCCAGCTGGGATCAAGCCCTCAGGGGTGCAGGGGTGCCCCAAAGCCTCTCTTCCCTCTCATGAGGTACACAGACCCCCAAGAGTGCCAGCAGATGGTGAGTGTCCTGCCAGGAATCTGCTGGGCATGACACAGAGCTGGGACCAGCTCGAAAGGTAGCTGTGTCCCCCAGAACACCCCAGCAGCAACTCCAAGGGTGTTGTCAGTGGGTGTGAGCCCATGGTGGAGCTTCAAGGGGGTCAGCCCTTACCTGAGGTTTTGTTGTGGAGCAGGAACTCCATCTGCAGCCGCTGCCCACTTCTCTCAGCCAGGGCCAGGGGCGTTGGGCACTGGGGGTCCCCGGTGTCACAGGTCACCGACGCCCCACAGAAGAGCAGAGCCTGCGTCTCTGCCAGGTCACTGGTGGTGACGGCCGCACAAAGAGCCTGCAGCAGAGCCAGGAGGCCAGCGCTGAGGCTGATGGCTCCCACCGAAGAGGAGGAGGAGACCCCCAGCAAAAGGAGCCGGGTGAGTGTGGTGAGCTGCCGGACCCCCGGCTGCCTCCCGGCCGCCTCCCAGCCGCCTGGTCAGAACAAAGGAGGCTCAAACTGGGAGAAAAAGTTTGGAGCCGGCAGCGAATCCCTCCCTTAAGGAGCCGGGGTGAAGTCATACGGCAGCGGGGCGGGCCGGCCGAGCCAGAGTAGGAAAACAAACAAGCCCACATGCGAATTCCCTTGGCTGACTGGGCCCCCCGTGTACCCCCACCGCTTGTGCAAACACTGGACAAGCCATGGCAGGGGCGAAGCCATGGCAGAGCAGAAGAGGAAGGTCAGCAGCCAGAGTGCCCGGATGGCATTCCCTGTGTGACGCTCTAGTCTGGCACTCTGCCAGCAGCCAGTACAGGGAATGAGTGCCACGGCTGGTGATTAGGAGAGCTGGCCAGGTGCTCCTGGGGAGGGACGGCAGGCTGCCTCAGCTGGGGTGTGCCCCCAGCACCAGCTCCCTTAAGCCCCATCCAGCCCCAAAACAATTTCCAAGCCAGGGAGAGGTAAACTCTGTGGCTGCCTGGCTGTGGTAGTGAGAGTCCATCTTGGACAAGGCTCTCCAGCCTGGACATGAAGCTGGTAATACCCCATGGCAGAGATGTTACCCTGTCCCCATAGCTGGCTCATCCCTCCTGGAGACCCCAGGCTTTGGCTTGGGGTGCATAGTGGGAACACAGGGTGTGCAGTGGAGGCTGGGGGGATACAGGCAGGGATAACAGGCAGGGAGGGATGGTAAGCAGTCTGCCTGGACACAGACTTCACTCCCAAAAGAGCCTCAGGAGCCCAGCTCAGCACCACTTTGTGCCCAGGCAGAACCCTCAAGCGGGTGTCCACCCCTAGGGGCCACTGACCCTGTCAAGCTCCTCCTGGTTGCCGAAGAGTGGGTGGTAGTGGCGGTACTTGCCCTCCCGGTACTTGGCGATGATGAAGCGCCTCCTCTCCTGGCTGCAGCTGGTGGGGCTGATGGCTTCACTGGGAGGCACATTTGCAGCCCAAAACTGGTTGGCCATCATGTTGCCAAACTGCTGGAAGAGCTGTGGGGACAAGGACAAGGAGACGCCAATGTGACAATACTGCTGGGGCACGTGGGGGGCTTTGCTGCCCCGGAGGAACAGTGGGGTGCAGGAAGAGCATGGGTGGTGTAGGGGAGTGGGAGTGGGCAGGCTGCAGGTGCACCCATCCACTGCAGGCATGCAGCATCTGACAGCCTCCATAGCCGCCAACTCCCCTTCCTGCCTCGGAAAAATCACATCTGGAAAGCAGCACCCAGCTGTGGGAGGTGGAGTGGTGCACAGTATCCATGGGGACAGATTCAAAGTACTTTCGGTGGCCCCTTGCCACCCCGCTGCCCACAGCGGAGCAATGCCATTAAGAGGTTTATCAGGGACTCCCATCACCTCAATACCCACGGGAGACCGCCAGCACCCCACAGTTCTTAGGGGTGGAATGGGTGCATGCCAGAGTCGGAGGGGCGGTGCGAGCTGAGGCCCTGGGGATGCTGGGGTGGTTTCAGGCAGCGTTCCCAGAGAGGGGAGGGGAAAGGGAGCAGCCGCAGGCAGCAGCTGGAAGCGTTTGGGAGCTCGGGGAGCAGGCAATGCTGGAGGCGGGGGCTGCGCGGGTGGGACGCCAAGCAGGAATGCAGGATCTGAGCAAGATGGATGGAAAGAACGGAGCCAGCCAGGCTCTGCCGGCGGGAAATGGCTGCCAGGTTAGGTCTTGAAACGAATCCCAGCTCCCCCCGCCCACCCACTCCCGGCCCTTGGCTGCGCCGACACATTCCTCCGCGCCGGCGGCCATACCGGCTCGGGAGACCGCTCTGCCCTTGGCCCCACTCCAACCCCGCAGCCACGGCCCCACAGCCACTCCAGCCGCTCCACAGCCCTGTCCCACGGACAAAGAGACACCATCTGTCTGTGGCACATAAAGCGCCGCTTGTCCTCGCCGGCATGCTGAACTGGCTGCCAGGGCTCCTCTCCCCAGCCAAGCCGCACCATGGTGGCCCCCCAAGAGACTGGAATCAGCCTGGAAGAGCCCTACCGTGCTCCAGCATCCCCCAGCCCACAGCCAGCAGCTCCATAATGCAGAGGGAACAGGGTGTCCCGCCCCAAAAGGGCTTTCTGGGACTGGTCTGTGCCACTACCTGGATCAGCTCCTCAGTCCACACCTTCCTGTCCATCTTCAGGCTCCGGACTTTGGTGATCCCAGGGCCCAATCCCCGGTGTTCCCCTGCCAGTGAGATGAGCCATGAGGGACACATCTTGCGGTGGGAAAGAACCGGGGGTCCCCAGGGATCCCCATCCGTGCCCCTCTGGATATGGGTACCTGCACATCTCTTGCAGATGACAACACAGAGGTTGATGGAGGCCCAGTCGGGCTTGGGGGAGCCGCAGTCAGCACAGAAGCGGTTGGACTCCACTGCCCAGATCCTCTCAGCCACCTCCGAGTTGGAGAGTGCCTCAGTGATGGACTGCTGCATGGCCTCCACCCATTCCTCCTTCTCCTGCTCCGAGTCAGCAGAGAAGCTGCCAGGAGGGATGGGGGTGAGAGATACCATGGCTTGGGGTGGGCAGCACTCTCAGCGCCACCTCCCCACCCTGGAAGTGGGTGCCTGAAGATCTTACCTGAAGGTCCTGTATGGTGTGGTGAGGTCAAAGGCCCGGCGATCCACCTCCTTGACATTCCCCACATTCATCTCAATGTAGGTGATGCCAATCCTCAGCCGATAGTCCTGGTGGGGGAGAGTGGCCAAGTGATGTTGTGGGGATGGATGATGGGATCCAATGCCTGGGAGCTGGGGTAACTCTGTCCCTTCCCTGCCCAGCTCTCATCCTGGGAGTACCTCAGGCACCACAGACTCTAGAAGCAGGTACAGTGGGTGTGATATTCCTGGGAGATCCCAAGGCTCAGAGCCAGGAAAGAGGGAAGGCTCAGAGGGCATCACCCTGTGGCTTCTGTGCTGTCCCCATTTGAGGGATGGCAGGCCTGGGTGCCCTGGCTCACTGCTGCTCTGCTCAGGCTGGGAACGCAAAGGGAAAGGGTCCCCCTTGAAACAGCATCAGGGTCCGCCATAGTGCCACAGCCCCTCCAGCAACCCACCTCTGCATTCTTGTAAAGGAACACTTTGTCCCCAGCCACCACCACAAAGAGCTTGTGCTTAAAGCCCCGCAGCTCCAGGAAGCCACTCTTATCGACTAGCTCAGTGGCACTGTCAGTGGCTAAGGACATCAGTGTCCTCTCTGGAGCTTTGCTCTTCCGCTCTTCTGCAATCTGCTGCAGGGTCCGTATCCACTCGTTGCGGTCTGCTGTGGGGCCAGAGGCGAGATGGATCAGGATCAGTCTGGGCCCAGGAGCAAATGGGATTCGTCCTTTGGGTTGGGAAGGGAGGGCAGCTGGGGAACAGAGATCCCTGTCACTCACCATCATTCTCGGCCCGGAACACAAAGTTGCGGTTGTTGGTGACAACCTCAAATTTCTGGTCCCCGATGCTGGAGACACGGGAGATGGAGGAGACGGGAATGAGCCGCTTGGAGTAGGTATCCTGGGTCAGGAAGTGGGGAGACACGCTGCTCATGTCTGTGGCCTCAGGGAAATGGGGCAGTTAGTGCCCCAGGTTCCCAGTGCTCCAGCTCCAATGTCCAGGAGGCTCTGAGCCTCCCACATCTCATCCCTAGCACCCAGCCATGGCTGCTCCCTGGGATGCTGACCCTTGGCACAGCCATGTCTCCGAGCTGGGATGCCCAGAGGGAAGTGGCCCTGCTCAGGCAGCTCCTCTGTCACCTTCTCATCCCAAACCTCCAGATCCATCTTTTCCACCCACCTTTTCACTGTCAAAATAGCGGAGGTAATCCACATCAAGCTTCACCCAGCGCTTCTGGTAGATGTAGGACCTGGCAGGGGACCGGAGGGACCCGTTGGAGGGGATGCCCTTGAACTCAGGATGATTCTGCTTGCATGTTCATGCCCCAGTTGCCAAAAGCCTGGGGCCACCTCGGCATTGATCCTGCCCTGTGTCCCCAGCCCTCGATGTCCCCAACCCTCCATCATGTGCCGTGTCCCCAGCCCTCAATGTCCCCAGTCCTCCATTCTGCCCTGTGTCCCCAACCCTTGATCCGATGCTATATCCCCAGTCCTCTGTCCTGCACAGGCATGAGAGGCCTGTCCCAGCCAGCCCTTGAAGTCCCCAGCCCTTGATCCTGTGCCCTCTCCCCGTGCCCTCATGTTGCGGATAGCAATGGGGACTTCATGCATTTCTCCAGGCAATTAAAACATGGAGCTGAGAACAAGGGCTGCCCCTAAGAGCCAGGCACGATTCAGTCCAGGAGACACATTCCAGGAGGGGTCAGTGGCACCGGAGCAGAGGGAAAAGCCGTGCATCTCTATCAGGATGGGGATATGGATGAGAGGCAGGACCCTCTGGGGGCTGGAAGAGGGTCCACCAGAGACCCCTTTCCCCTCCCCAGCTGAGGATGCAGACCAACCATGCCCCACAGGAAAAGGCAGAACACTCTTCAGCCCATCCCTTTAGCATTAGGGCTGCAGGAGGAGCTGAGCCCTTTCCAACACAGCTCCATCAAGCCCTGCCATGCAGCCCCCCAGCAGCACTGAACCCCCAGGTCGCCCCTGCTGGTGGGGCTGGGGCTGGTGTGTCGGCAGGGACATGGTTGCTCAAGGGCTTGTTTACTCAGGAAAGGTTTGCTGGAGCAGCTTCCCAGGGACCTTCCAGCTGCTCTCACTTCCCCAGTAGCACAGCTGCTCTGTTGCAAACAGCTGAGCTTCCTCCTCCTCCTCCTATGTGGAACTGCTGCCTTGGGGCTTCCTCAGAGCCCAGATAAGAAGCCCCCAAACATCCGTCACATCTCCTGCTTGATTGTTGCCTCCCAGCCAGCACAGGGGCTCTTTGAGGGGGCTCCTTGTGCACACAGTGCTGCTTGTGCTCACTGGGTTCACTAGACTCCCGGGGGGATCACTGGGCTCCCCATGATTCCCTGGCTTGCTCACCCTGGAGCACACAGGCACAAGCCCAGCACTTCTCCTGTTTTACTGTCACACCATTCTGACTCTCCACCATGAGCTCAGGATTTGGAGCTGCCATCCCATGGGACAGAGGCTATCACCACCTCCTCCTGCAACAAACTCAATGATCCCAAATGCACAGCTCAGCCCAGACACCCCACCTCATCCCCGACAGCTTCTCTTGTGGCCATTGCTGTTCCAGGGCTCCTCCAAAGGAAAAGCAGCTCTTTTTCCATTGATGCAGGGTCTGAAAGCAAGCTCAAGCTGCAGCTTCCCCTGCTCAGCAGTCAATACAACTGCTGGCACCTGCTCTGAGAAAGGCTCAGAGTGTTTCTAACCTAAATCACAAGTTAGAAAGGAATGGAAGGAACCCCTAGCGATGGATTTTCACCAAAGTAAAAGTACACTCCCATAAGCAGGAATTGCAGGTGAGAAAAGGAGGGACAATCACGGTTCTATGTCACACAGGGACCCCCAGTACATCACTCACCCCTGTGGCGGGTTCTTGTCCAGCCACCCCGCTCTGATGGTGGGTGACAGCGGGCTGGTGGCACTGGTGCCCTCCATGCTGTCACTGAGTGTGCCGGGGCTGCTGCCAGGGAAGGCGTCGGGGGCAGGCGGGTGCAGGCCGGGGTCCCTGTCACTCCAGCTGCTGCCACCACTGGGGATGAGGAGCCCAGGGAGGGGGTTAAGAGCTGGCGGGTCCCGGGAGGGGCTGAGGCTCCCCAGCATGCTTCAGCCTCCCTGTGACCTTCCCTGAGGCACAGGCAATGCAGGCCAGCTGTATGCAAGCAGGGACACTGGGGACAGTCCCCTCAGTGGGATCCCAGCATGTCCCTCAGTCCCAGGGACAGCCCAGGCCTGAGTCCCAGCTCTGGGAGGGGGGATGGGGCACCCCCAAGACTGCAGTGACGTGCAGAGCTGCTCTCTGCTCACACACACTCACTCCCACACACAGGTCCTACGTTTGCCCGCGTGTGTGTGCACACTGTAGAGCTGTGCATACACAAGAAGCCCTGACCTGTGCACTCACTTGCCCTGCCATGCACAAGAGCTCTCTGCCTGTGCTCACACGCCCCACACAAACAAAAACACCCCCGGTACACGCACACATATCCCTTGCCTGTACACACACAGAGCACATCACCAGCCTCACACACGTGCCCTGCACACAGCACGGCAGCCAAGCTCATACTTGGCAGGGGGTGCACTGGGGTGCTCATCACCGAACTCATCTTCACTGAAGAGGCTGTTGAAACGCTGGGACCGTGGTCGCCCCATCCTCGGCTCAGCATCCTCCTGCAGAGACACACGCGGGTGACACATGGGGTCTCCTTGGTGCCCCCACTGCACCGTGAGGGTGCAGGGTGGATGGAAGGAGAGGGGGCACAATGCCATGCCACTAGCCCATCCCCAGCTCAACAGGTGCCCACAGCGCCAGGGTGCCCAGGAAGAGGCATGCCGAGGCTCACAGAGGGAGGGAAGTGCAGTCAAGGGAGGGGTTGAACACCAGGATGGTTATTTATAGCAGCTAAAAATGTTGGAGCTTTATGAGAAATCTGGCATCGCCTCCTTGGCCCTGGTGTTCCCAAGCAAAGGCAGATGGGGGCTTCAGGTGCTCAGGGGGCTCTGCAGCTTCTGGGACTCCTCAAATCCATCCATTCCCACCCCAGAGAGGCAGATAGAAATTGACAATCTGGGGATTACATTCAAGATGCAGTGCTGGAGATATCTACTAGCACACACTCTGGCACATGAGTGTGGCAGGGTGCTGCACAGCTGTGGGTGCTCCCCAGAGGACCCAGTGAGTGCTTCTTGGGGACATTGGGGTGAGACCTGGTGGGTGCTCCCCGGGACCCTTGAGTTCCAGCACCACTGAAAGACCTAATAGATACTTTCCAAGGACACTGAAGAATCCAGTTCCAGCTCTGGAGTTCCAACCTGGGAGACACAGTGGGTGCTCCCTGGAAACCCTGGGTTTCCAGCCCCCATGGGACACCCAGGGGGTACTTCGTAAGGACCTATGGGAGACCCAGTGGGTGCTCAGGGAGGCAGAACCTTCTCTCTAGCCACTGCCAACATGCTCCTCCAGCCCCAACCAGTATCTCTGGAGCTCCCCAAGGCTGGTACCTGTCCTTAGGGCCAGTTACCCTGCTAGCTCCTGCCCACCTCCAGCCCCATGGTGGGACCAACCTTGGCCATCTCCCCCGTCGGTCTGGCTAATTCCTCCTCCCACGCCGTGTCCTCGTAGTCTGAGTCATCTGACAAAGGAGAGGGAAGATGCTGGGAATCAGCTGGGGTGGAGCAAGGAGTCCCAATTCCCCCTGCTACCCTGGAGCCTGTGGGGAGGATGATGCAGGCATGGCTGGCTTCCCCTTGCTTTGCCCTTGGCAAATAATCACTCCATCCCTGTGACAAGGGTCTTATCAAGGAGTTTCAGGAAGAGCTGTGAAAGGGCAAAGTCCCACCAGTGGCACCTCCCAGCACTGTCACGACACTCCTGGCCTCACCAGCAGGGGACTTGGTGACACCAGCCCCAGCACCATGGCTCCGTCCAGGTTCCTGCATCTCTGCCTGGGAGCTCCTGCTGCTGGGGGCTCCCAGGGGCTTTTTCCACAGCTTGTTTTCCAGGGTGGATTCCCCTCCCTCTTCTCCCAGTCCTTATCGGCTCCCAAGCTTTTTCACCCTGGAAATGAGGTTCCAGAGGATAATGGGAGCGAGAGGTGCCTCCTCCTCACCCAGCACACACATCAGCAGGAATCCTGGTCAGGATTGTAACCCCACAGGGAACAAGTGGCCCCAGACAGCCTGGCCCTGGCAGACACCCATTCCAAAATCCTACTGAGAATCTGGAGCAGATTCCTCCCAAAACCCCAACCCAGACGATGATGTTTGGGCCCTGGCAGCAGGTGAGGACACTCCCAGGCTGCAGGGGGTTGAGGGGTGCAGGTAGATGTTCACCTTGGCACCACCGAAACGCCCTGCAGACTCTGCATCCCAAACCCATTGGGGCAGAGCAGCTTTCCTCCCTGCTTCCCCCAACAAACATATAAGCTCCCTGTCCACGGCTTCTTCCAGCTTCTGAAACACACCCCAGCTCCCAGTTAAACCAGTGCTGCTTCTTGCAGGGCTGCTGGCCTTGAGAGGCACCCAGCACCCCACACAACTCAGCACTTCCTCTTCCTTCCAGCAGAGCTATTCCAGCTGAAGTATAGTCCAACCAGGGCTGCACTCTGAGATCAAAATTTCAGCCCTCCATGGGGGTGCCCAGTTCAGCATTGCTGCCTGCAGTTGGCTGGGCCCCAAGGACACCCTGAGGGTGGGCCTGGGAGATGCAAAGGCACAGTCCTGGGACCCCAGAACTGGGAATCTGCATTTCATCCCCATGATAGGTTCACTTTTCCTCTATGAGTGGGTGTGGGCGCTTCCAGCACCCACAGAGACCTTTGCTCTGCTCTAGGAGAGGCTGTACCCAAACCCCCAGTCCACATCTTGCATGCCCTGAAAGTACCAACCCAGGTCTTACACCTCTTCCCTGAAGCACCCCACCTGAAGCCTCACACACTCTAAATCCCCCAGCCCAGGTCTTGCACCCCTGAGACTTCAAGCCCAGAAGGCAAGAAAGGGGATAGAGAAGAAAGAGACCACAGCAAGGACAGAGGAACAAACTGACAAGAATGAAGGCACAGCACCTGTGGGATGGATGCTGATGGATTGGCAGCCAGATATCCCAAGGGAAGATTTGTAACAGGGGAAGACTGGAGAGCCCCCCCCCTTGTACTCACCAAACTCTGGCACGAAGGGAAGGGTGGCCTTGGAGGGCAGTGCCGGTGGCGTCAGGGCTGGTGTGCTCGTGCGAGGCGGGGGAAACACGGAGGACAGGGTGACACCAGGTGCTCTTTCAGGGATGGGGACCTCCTCTTTGGCAGGGATGCTGTGGGAGAGAGGAGCAAGAACTGCCTTATGCCAGCCCTGCCTCAATTCCCAACCCTGATAGACCTGCAGAGGGGTCACAGAGGACCCCCAAAAGGGACCAAACCCCAGCAGACCCAAACCCACAAACCAATTCCTAAGACCCCAAGGCAAAGCCTTCCTTGTGCTTGGGTTATATGACTACTTTTCTAGCCTGGAAATGTTTTCCTGACATCCAACCTCACTCCCCTGGGTGTGCTCTATGGCTCAGGATCCTTATCTGACTCTGGGACACCCCAAGCCACCCACAGCCTTGAAGCCACATCCCAGAGCAGGTTGTTTTCTTTCTTCTAGTCTAAACAATGGCAGAGCCGCTCCCTTAGCTGGTTTGCAGGTGGCTACAGGGTTCCTCGAGCAGGATGGGGGTCCTAGGGATGCTCTGTGCCACCAGCTGCCTTATGGTGGGGTGGACACTGGAGATCCAGGGTGACTGCTATGGCAGGAAGAAATCCTGGAAATGGGAACTTCTCCTGGCTCAGTGAGCCATTCCCCCAGCCCCAAAACCTTGACCAGTGGGGAGGGGACCATGGGGACTGTCCTTCTCTCCACAGAGCCCCTAATCAGCTGGGCTCAGCCACTCCTGCCTCCTGTTCCTTGCTTCCTGTCCTCCTGAGACTCAAAGGTGTCAGGCTATCAATAGAAACCTCTGGAGTAATGGTGTTTTCAAGGGCTGGAAATTAAGAAGTTTCTCCAGGGTATAAAAATACAAGGTACCTTTGGAGCATCCCTGAATCCATAGAGAGGGCAGAGGCAGTGGGCAGAATTTCCACCCCAAGCCCTGGGTAGGTGAGCCCCAGGGGACCTGCTGCTGGCACCATCCCCAGCTACCTCCCACTGCAGCTACAAGAATGTTAGATTGGATATTGGGAAGAAGTTCTTCCCTCTGAGGGTGGTAAGGCCCTGGCACAGGTTGTCAAGAGAAGCTGCGACTGCCCCGTGCCTGCAAATGTTCGGGGCCAGGTGGGATGGGGCTTGGAGCAACCTGGTCTAGTGGGAGGAGTCCCTGGCCTTGGCAAGAGGGGTGGAACTAAACGAGCTTTAAGGTCTCATCCTATCCAAACCATTCTGTGATCCCATGATTCCATAGCCAAGGATGCCATCAGCACCCCATGGTTTCTGGGGATGTGCCTCTCAGCACCATGGCTTGTGCACAAGAGCTTTCCCTTAGCTTGGGGTGAGCTGGAGCAGGCAGCAGGGGAGGACCGGAGTGCTGGCTCTCCCAGGGTCAGCCTGACCTCATTTCTCAGCAGCTATCTCCATGGGAACCAGCCACAACCATCCATACATCAGGGAATGCTGGCAGGGAAGGAGGGGAGCATAGGAAGGGGAGTGTGGGCAGTGGAGTAGCACTGCTCCCAACACCACCAGGCAGGAGCTGCCTGAGCCCCCAGGTGTGCAGAGACCCAGAGACATGGAGGTGACAGTGTACAAACCACAGAGCCTCCAGCAAGAGCCTGGCTGAGGTCTGCATCTGTGCAGCCACCCAGGATGGTGTTTGCCCCCTGGGGTGCAGCTGGGAGGCTGCAGCACAAGCCCCATGGCCAGCAGTGAGATGACAAGCCTTAGGCCAGGACAACCCCTGTCTCTGGGATGGGGACTTCTCAGGAGAGTTTCTGGCTCAGCCCCAGTCCTGTCCAGCCCGTAGTCCCACCATCCCAAGGACCAATACGATGGACACCCACAGAGCTCAGGCACAAATAACACCCCAGTTCCCCAAAACACCCTCCCCACTGGTGTGCCTGCTCTCCATGTCATCATCTGCTGCTGTAGCATCCCTGGGCTTCATCTCCCCCTGTGCTTCCATGAGGTAGCATGGGTGCCATATTACCCCCTGCACCCCCTGAGCCCCCATAAAGCCATGCCCAAAGGATACCAGTCCTGCTCCAGGCAGGGTCTGGCTGGTGCCACCTGTGCCATTAGGGAAGTGGCAAACCAGTGCCTCATGGGCTGTCGCTTATCTGTGCAGCACCTTATCTGCTGTCCTTTATCTAGGCCTCTCTTCTAAAGGGAGCAGAGAGGGCTGCTCTCCCACAGGCACCACCCCAAAGCCAAACCTCTGCCCAGGCCACCACCCCTGCCCAGCTCACCCAGCCCTCTGAAAAGGAGTCTTCTGTCATCACTTCCTTGGACATCACTTTCTACAACGCTCCTCCCCCCCACCAGCTGCTCGGGGTCTGCTCTAATCCCTAGACCATCCCCTGGGCATAGAGGCGGGGGGTGTCCCCCTCACTGACAGCCTCATCCCACGATCAGGGGGATCGTGCAGACACGAGCATCCACTGCTCATGGGACCCTCTGTGGGCTGTCGAGGTCTGAGCCATCCGTGGCCAAAACTGGGGGGCTCACAGCCCCGCTGCCGGCATTGGGAGGGCATCAAGTCTGGAACTGGCAAGAGAGAGCTCCCAGTGCTGAACACAGTTGCTGCCATCAACCCGTGGGAGGCAGTATCTCAGACTTCCCACACGCAGCAGGGCTGGCATGATCCTGTCACCTCCCGGCACAGGAATGCTTGGGGTGACCCAGGGTTTGGGGCATGGTGAGAAGCCGGGGGTGAACATGGCCTGGAGGAAACCACAATATGGCTCTGCAAGCAGCTAGGAGGAAGCACCAGGGACCACGGCAGCACGGCCGGAAGTGAGGGGAGATGGGTGGGTGGCGTCATCCCAGAAATGCCCCGGTCACTTGCCCTGTTCTCAGGCTGTCTGCATCATACACAGGGGTGCTCCAGCTCTTCCTCAGCCCTCATTCTCGGAAGTCCCTCCCCTGTGGGCACTCCCACCTCCACAAGGGGTTATGCTGGGGTCTCAGTCCAACCCAGAGACAGGGCCAGACCATTGCAGCTGCCTCATAGCTGCTGGCAAAGAGCCCCGGCCCCAGCCTGGATGCAGCGAGCATCACCCTGATGTGGGCAAGTGCCATCCAGACCCGGGCAAACATTACCCTGATGTAGGCATCAACTCAGTACAGGCAAGACATGAGCAACCATCAGCCCCAGTATGGGCAAGCATCCTCCACTGTTGTTAGTCCTTGGCCAGCCCAGCCGTAATCCCTCTAACCCCAGGCCTTTCATGTTCACTGGCTGCAGGCACCCAGGTCAAGTCCCCCTACAGGGCAGGAAATGGGTTTGGGGCCAACAGCAGCACCCTAGGGCTGTGGAATTCCCTCAGACACAGCGCAGGGCACTTTAGCTAGTCACCCATCACTCCAGGGAGCCCCAGTGTGGATAGTTTCCCAAGCTCCCAGCAGATGCTGCCCCAGATGTAGAGCCAGGACCCAACACCCACAATAGGGTGACTCATACCCTCACCCTCCTGAATGCACCCCTTGTCTGTGCCAGCTGTCCTGCACCGCAGCATCTCCTCCAACCACAGGCATGGCTGGACACCTGCACTGGCCAAGAGTCATAGAACTGTGGAATGGTTTGGTTGGGAAAGAACTTTAAAGCTTATCTCTGGCCATGAGCAGGGACGCATAATCCCAGGTTACTCCAAGTCCCATCCAACCTGGCTTTGAACACTTCTAGGGATGGGGCAGCCACAGCTTCTCTGGGCAGCCTGTGCCAGGGCCTCACCTCCCTCAGAGGGAAGAATTTCTTAGGAAATGATAGCTCTATTTTTAAAATGCTCTCGAAACAAGAACTCACCTATAGCAAATATATTCCTGGTCATAGAATTAAAGTGACTCTTGAAATCAGAGTTTTGGGGTTCAACTGGTTAGTTCTGAACTCCTCAGTATAATACAAATATAGCATATATATGGATGCACAGATATACTCCTGTATATATTCACTACAGCATCAAGATCTATGTGAGAAATATATATACACACACACACACACACACACCTGAACATACACATACACCCACACATATTCCCTTTCGTTGTTACCAAGCACCAACACATGAATGTCATCTATATGTTATGAGTGCATCATGGCACACCAGCTGCCAAGGCCCTATGGCCACCCACCTGTCCCACACTGGCACAGCCCCCAGGGCTCTGCCATGGTGACCCCAGAGTCCCCCAAGCCACTGCAACACCCTTGTGTCCTGGAGGTGCTGTTAAGACACCTCTGCCTGGCGAGGCCAAGGGTCCCTCCCATCTTGAATCCCATGGTCCTGCATGCAGCTCCCACGGGACCCTGATGCACCCCCAGATCCCCCGGGGCGGGGCAGCTCCAGGGGGGAATCCCAGCCCCCGAGTTCAAGCGCCCAGCATCGGGGTGCCGTGCCAGGGTGGGCAGCGCCTGTTCGGCGGCAGAGCGCCCGTCTCCCCGGGGCAGCAGGAACTGGAGGACCAACAATGCCTGTGGGCGCACAGGCCAGGGCAGGAAACACCCGCTGGAGCCGGCGGAGCGAGACGCGCACCCGGTAGCGCCGGCAGCGCCCAACCCCAAAAACCCCTCCGGCCCGGCCCCCGCCGCCTGCTCCGGCTGGCACGCCTGGCACTGTGCCAGCAGTGCCCCCTACCTGGGCAGGTGACGGGAACCGCGGTGAGACCGATCGGCAGCACGGGGAGGGCTGGGGGAGGCCGCCGGGGAGCGGAGCTCCTCACCCCGGCACTTCCTGCACTGCACTGCAGCAAAACTTCCTGAGCTGGCCGAAGCAGCGGCATGTCCTGCACCAAATCCTCACTCAGCATGGCTCGTAAGAACCCCCGGCACGGCCGGGACCAGAACTCTGGCATGGCTGGCACCAAACACCCAGCACGGACGGCACTAAACCCACGGCACAGCTGGCACCAAACCAGCGTGGCAAGAACCAAACAGATGGCACGTCCAGCAGCAGACCAGCACAGCTTGCACCAAAGGGACAGCCATTGACCTCATCATGTCTGAGTAGCCTCCTGGCCAGGGCAGGATGGAGTGTGGCTCCAGGAAGATTTGTGTGACTATCTCGGTGCAGAAATGCAGTGGTAGGAAGTTCTTGGGGTGGCAGGATGGACACTGTTGATCCGGATTCCAAGGAGCCCCAGGAACAAGTGCTGCCCACCCCGTGGCATGGCAGCCCTCCACATCAGCTGCCTGAGCCCCCTCCCCAGCTCAGCATCCCAGCCCACTCCCCGCAGGTAGGGGGCAGAGCATGGGCAGAGGGATCACCTCGACCCACCTTACCACAAAAAGCCCACTGGGAACAGGGATGGGAAGCTGGAGGGGGAGGCCAGCCACCAGCCCCTCCCATTCTCATCCTGACTACACACGGGGTCACATCCAGCACCATCAGTCAGGACAAACCCAGCCCCATTCCCAGGACACCCCTCATGGGACCAGCTACACACCCCAGCTCCAGGAAATAATAATATTGTCCAGGAAAATCCCTTAGAGTCTGTGGGTCCTGGTGAGGTTGCAGGGGAGGACTCCCAGGGCAAGGAAGCTTGCTGACATTCCCCCACCTCACCCCGAGAGGATGCTGGCACCCAGGAGTTTGTCAGGCCCCTCCAAACTACATTCCCAGTCCTCACTCCACATGTGCCAGCGTTCTGCAGGATTTGGAAGTGCGTGGGGGGGTGTTGGGACATCAAAGAGGGGGCTGCAAGAGCTGCTGTCCCCAAATTCCAGCCTGCTCCCATGTCATCTCGCCACAGCAGATGGCAGCAGCTTTGCCCCATGCTCCCAGTGTGCTGTAGTTCACTGTCTTGCACCACTGGTGTCAAGAGTTCCTCAGGCTTCAGCACTGCCTACACTGCAGGTGTGGGTAAGGCAGGGCTCCACATTGTTATGGGGACTGTGCCAGGCTGGGGTGACCTGGGTGCCTAGGACGATCAGGGTGGATACATTCAGCTACAGCCAAAATAAACATCTCAGCATCACATCACCCCACCCCGGGTGCTGGTACCCCAGGGAAATGTACTGTGGCCTGGGGCAGGGGTACCCCCAGGGCTTATGCTGGGATTGGGGGAAGGTTAGTATCCTCATGGGATGTGCTGGGATTGGGGGGAGGATTAGTACCCTTATGGGATGTGCTGGGGTTAGGGGGAGGGTTAGTACCCTCATGGGATGTGCTGGGGCTGGGGGTACCCCCAGGAGATGTGCTGAGCTCTGGAGCAGCAGCGTTCCCAGGAGATGTGCTAAGGTCTGAGGAGGGCGCAGGTACCCCAGGCAACCCGCATCATGACCCCAAGGGTCCCACCCACATCACAGTAGCCCCCCACACAGACCCGGAGGCCTTGCGGCATCCCCAACCCACACCCCTGCCACCCCCTTACCTCCTGTGGGACACAGCCCTGGGGGGGAGCACAGGGGGGCGATCAGGCAGTGGGGGGCCTTTCAGGCTCTGGCACTTGGTTTCCAGTTGGTGTCGCTTGGCTGGCAGCGGTGGCAGTGGGGGTCTCGCCCTGCTGTCAGCAGGGGGCTTCTCCCCAAGGGCTGGCAGAGAGGAGTCCTCCAGGGCTGGGAGATGGCTGCAGTACACAGGGGTGGGCTCGGGGCTGCCCCCCGATAGTGATGGTGAGAATTTGAGGGGGGGACGGCAGCCCACCCTGGGTGGGATGGGTGGGGGCAGCTGGGTGAAGCTTGCACCCTGCTCTGGCTCCAGCAGGGGCGTCCCACCGGGCACTGGCAGGCACCGGGGCTCCAGCTGCTCGGGCCCTGTTGCAGTGCTCAGGCGGAAGATGTGGCGTTTCATGGGGACAGGTTTACTGGCAGGGGGCTGGTGAGTCCCGGCGGGTACCGGGGCCTCAGCGAAGGCTTTCTGCAACCCCAGGAGGATGCGGCGGCGGTGGCCGGGCAGCAGCACCCCAAGGCGGGTGAGCCCCTCGTCCGTCAGAGCCCGGCAGTCCCACACTGACCACAGCTCACTTTGCTGGAAGCTCTGCACATACTGGTCGAGGTGGAGGGCAGACAGCCAGGCAGCCACCGGCAGAGATCCCTCCTCTTCCATGGCAGGAGGCTGGCCACAGAAACCTGCACCACTCAGTGCATCTTCCATTGCCGGCAAGGCTCAGGATGACATCAGGACCTGGGAATGGAGACAACGGGATCAGGATCAGGGTGTGACATTTGAGCTGTGGGACAGAGCAGTGGGGATTATCCACATTGTGGATAATCAGGGAATACGCCTGAATATGCAGGGGAGCTGCTGGCTGCACCTCAGGGCTGTCACCCTCCAGGATGCAGCTCCCCTGGTTTACAGCAGCAAGCCTGGATGGAGTGACATGGACAGCCAGATCCAGAAGGCTGTCCCCTCTCCTGGGCTGTCCTCACCACAGCCAGTGGCAGGGTGCTGCCGCTGGAGCCCCAACCCAAACCACACCAAACCCCTCCTCACAGACCATATGCCCATCATGGTATTGCTCCCAACTCCAGAGCCCTGTCTGTCCTTGGCATTGCTCTAGCATGGCACCCTGGAGTGCTGGCAGAGCACCTGCGCAGCACCCTTGGTGCACACGCATAGCAGAGTGCCCTTGTGGCATCCAGAGCTTAGGACATGGGGGCTCACTTGGTGCCCCAGCTCCTGCAGCAGAACACCCCTCCCACCCCATAGCTGTTGGCAGGGCAAATCCCTGTTAACCCAACAAGCAGCAGATGGGATACCCTCCCCTTTCCACCCACCAGCATCATGGCCTCAGCAGGGTCCAGGCAGGAGGCAGATCCCATTATGCCGGCACACCCAGCACTGCTAGTGACCCTGGCATCATCTTATTTTGGGTTTGTTGGAGGTTTTTTTAGACCTGCTAAGAAGGAGCTAGAGGATTTCCTGGAGCTGTAAATAGGCCAGTCTGATCTGCTGTCAGAGTCACATTTTCTGTGACTCACGTGGGTCGCAGCACTTGTGGTTTTGGTGCAAAGTGCACAGCCGAGCAAGGTTCATAGTCAACCCAGCAATAACTGGACACTCCTGAGCCTGAGGCACCATGGGGTCCTCACAGCCACTGACCCCTACACCTCGAGACCGGTGATGCTGCTGGGATGTGGCATTCCCTGGCATAGTTTGGCTTTGCGTCAGGCTCCAAGGACCAAGTGTCCAAGGAAGGAGCAACAGGGACTTAGGGCTGGCTGACCCCTGTGGCTCCTTGCTGGCAGCACCAGAGAAATCAGCAGTACCAGAGAAATCAGCAGCACCCAGGACCTTCCCACTGGTCCCAGAAATCCCAACCAACACCACAAAAATCCCTGAATCAGAATAAAATTCTCTTTCCCACCTCCACACCTAGAAAACCCTCATCTATTATTGAAAACGGATAAGTGATGGTGCTGGGTGACACTGCTGTCACCAGATCCCAGTGACACCAGCACAGGCAGGCTCAACCCCAGCTGGGCACTGGCTCTGGAGGAGCAGAGGGAAACACAGTGACACCAGTATGGGGCTCCCACGAATGCCCCCCATCCTGGCTACAGCCAAGGAGTCACCACCAGTGTCATCGACACCTGTGTCAACATCCCCAGTGCTGTGCCAGGACATTGACGCAGTAGTGGGACAGACCTATCACGAAGGGACAGCTGCACCAGCACTCACCACTGGCACTGTCCCAGCACTATCTGGATGGCTGAGGGCCCTCCTTGCTGCTCACCGGGGACAGGGATGGGGACAAAACTCCAACGAGGGAAATGCAGGGTCCCTGGTATTCCAGGCTAGTAGCTCCCCGTTGCTGTTGGGCCCTTTGCCCTCACCAAGTAAATCATTCATGAGGCCTTTGCTAGGTTCCCTCCTTCTATCATTAATCATTTAACATCTGTGCTAAACAAGATGAGGATATTCCAGAAGCAAAACCAACACATGGAGATGCCGTAACCCAGCTGGCTGCTGGGGATCAGGGGGTAACCCTGGCTTTGGCCCCTGCCAAGCACAAATCCTCCCAGTGCTGACCCACTGCATTCCTCCCCGGGATTAGGCAACACCACAGGGGCTGTTTTGTAAGAGACTTAAAGGCTGGACAAATGGCGTGAGGAGGGAAGAGCAAGGGCTGCCAACACCCTGGCACTGTGGCATTAGTGTTCTGGGACGATAAGTCAGGATGCCAAAATACATGAGGACCAGACCCCTGAGCCCCATCCCAAACCCACACAGCCCTCACTCTTCCAGTGGTAGGGATGAAGGATCTGGGGGTACCTGGTGTTGGTCTCCTTTGTCTGGACCAAGGGGCTCAGCAAGCCCCTCTACCCCCAAACCTGGGTGCTGGCTGCTTTTCTGAGGGCTCCTGCAGCTACCCCATCTCACCTCAGATGCCCTCAGCTCAACAGAGCATTTGGGATGCACCTCTTCCCCCAGCAGAGCTGGGCATCCTGGCCCAGGGAGGAACACCCCATGACGCAGGGGTGTGCTCACCCTTTGCCCACTGCATCCCCCCACTCTCTCAGGGCCATGCGTTTCCCGGCCCTCAGGTGGGGCACTAATGAGGGCTGGGCTTGTTCAATCAAGGAGCTGTGTATGCCATGGAGGCTATGGGCTCTGACTGGGAGTGAAAGGTGAGCACGCTGCCTTCACTGGCTCTGGCTTCCCCCAGGTGATCAATGTTACCCCTAACAAGGTGCCAAGGATGGAGTAATGTGACCAGGGCCATCAGTATGTCCCTGACAGAGCTGCATTCAGCACCCAAGCACCAGGTAATAAAGTGGTGGCCATCCCACAGCTCTTCCCTGCCCGTCCCTTTGATGGCACCCAGGATAGTGGCCATGAGCCGGAAAATCCAGCATAGGAGCCCTGTTGGGTGTCTGGCACCCACTTGATTGACTTAGTTGCCATTGCAATTCCTCCTCCAGTGTAGGCAAACCGTGCCTGCACCCCATGTTCCCCTTCCCCAGGTCTGTGGGCTCATTAATCAAGGAGAGCTAATTACCAGCACACGGTCCCTCGGCTCAGCAGAAGGAGGTGGCCGGCCTGCCTGTGGTCCAGTTGGCGCGGTGGAGGTTTGCCAAGGGGTCTCTGCTCGCCCCGGTACTTCCTCAAACGCCACCTCAGCAATGGGAACTTTCCGGAAAGCCGAGCAGAGTTCTGAGCTGGGATGTGGTGCAATAGCCAGCCCAGGCCCCAGCAGAACTGAGGCCTCAGCGTGGTGATGCACCGACCACAGCCGCCATGGGGGACAAGAATGCCGGATCCTGAGACGGTGTGAGCCCTGGGTGACAGAAGGACGGGGCAGGGCTTTCAGCAGGAGAGGAAGGAAGAGCCAGGCAGGGTGATCTCCGGGAAGTGAGAGCTCACCAGTACTGCGGCAGGAACCAGGTACCAAGGACGGGATGTTGTGGGGCAGCAGGACAAGCTGAGCTCTGGCCACTGGACAGAAAGGGACAAGCAGGCAGGCGGCTGCCGTGTCCGACCACCCCAGAACCCCTGTGGATTCCCAGGGAGGGCAGTAAGCTGGAACCCACCAGGGCTCCTGTGGGCACAGGGGACAAAGCCGGGTGGCAGAAGGACCTATGGGAACAGGGCTGGGCACCAGTGGGAAGGGGGTTCCTAAGCTGCCATGCTCCAGCAGCACTAGGCAACCAGTCTTGCACCACAGCGATTTTTACCCTTTCCTGCCTAAATTAAGGAAAGATCCTCAGACAAGGGCCCATGGCCAGCCAATGTCACCAGTGTCCCTGCTGGGTCCAGGAGGTGAATGTGATGTCCCCAACAGACCTGCCAGGGCCACCACAGATTCCCCGCCCAGCTGGGAATTGAAAGCACCATATCTTCACCCCAAAACTGCCCAAGCAGAATCATCAGCAAGCAGCAAACACCCCAAAGCAAACAAAGGGTCCCCTTTCCACCCAAACCCCTCCACACTCCACCTCAGTGGGTGCCCATCTGCTCAGCAGTACCCAAGGTCTTTCCTGGGAGGGTGAAGCTTTTTCATTTTCAAGATCTTCTCAGCCAAAGAAATTGCAAATGATATTCAAACTCCCTGTTTGAATCTCTGTTCAGGGATCAAGTTCAGGCTTGCAGAATCACAATCCAGAGGTGGAATTGCTTCTCTGGAGCCTACTCCCTCTGCCATGTGTTGCCATTTCCAGGTGGTTCATGGGAAGAAGCCAGAGGGTGTCCGGCCCCCTGCTCGAGGGCCTGAGGGCTTACACACACACACACCAGGGTGTGCCCCGACATGGGAACTGCCCTGAGCCTGCTCTGTGTGCAGGTGGAGGGTGTGCATAGAGGTGGAAGGTGGGCAATGATGAGGTGGGTGAGAAGTCAGGGACAAGGGGGCAGGAAAACTGGGGGTTCCTCATTTCCCCAAGGTCCCACCTGTATTCCCCTTCCCCCATGGATGTAAAACCTGGGAAGGTGAAACATGTCCCAGGCTGTGGCACCAAGAAACAGATGAGTTTCCCAGCATTCCCTTCCAGGGCATTGCTGCCTGCCTCACAAATCTAGCCAGAAAAGAGGCAAATACAACCAGAAATGAGCAAATCTCATCAAAAAAGTGGTAAATCCAACCAGAAATGGGTAAATCCAGGCAGAAAAGGGGTAAATATATCTGGCAGTTCTGTCGCTATCCACTGAGTTCCACTGGAATGCTCTCAGCTCCTGACACATTTTATGGAAGCTGCCAGCAAACTAGGTCAGGAAGCCAAACCCCACGTGCACAGCCACTCCAGAGAAGCCCCAGTGTCCCGGGGTCTGGCGATGCTGGGGTGGGAGGCTGTGCCAACAGCCTGGCTGCAGAGGATGGGTCCCTGATGGGTCCCCCTGGGAAGCATGGCACCTCCTTCCTCCATGAGAAATCAGCCCCATCACCCAACATCCAGCACTGAAACCACACAGGTCCCTGTTTCACTTTCCCATAAGTGAGAAGTGAAAGTGTCATGGGGAAGGGGTGACCCCTCCAGCTGTGGGGTGTCCCCTTTTCCAGCCCTGATGCCCTCTCACCTCCTCTCATGCTCGTTGGGGTGCGGCTCCACCCCATGCACAGGCCCTGTCCCCAACAGCAGGGTCACACCAAACAAGGACCACCCCCTGGATTTCCCCTGACCACAACAGCACTGCAGACAAGCCAAGCCAAGCCAAGCCAAGGGATGCTGCAGCAGGGACAGAAGTACAGGGATCACCAACTGCATGCACCCACCTCCACTATGCAAAAGCCTTCCTACACAGGCAGGCTCTCCTTCACCTGTAGATTTGGGGAGCCCATCTGCAAACCTTCCCCAAGCATGAACATGGCTGCAGAGTCCTGCCACAGGAGCTGCATCCCTCCCTGCATGGGGGAGCATCACTCCCTGCCTTCCATGAGACACCCCCAAAATCTCAAGGGCTCACCCTGTTCTGAGGCTAAGTTCTGGCAGCAAATGCATTCTCAGTATTGCTCTAAATATCCTGATCCTTGATGTCCTGGCTGTGGCCCACAATAACTCATCCCCAGTAGCTGCTGGAGCATCCCCAGAAAACCACCATAAGCTCATGGAAGAGCTTTCCTTGCTATCTTCCTCCCTGCACCCCCGAACAACCATCCATTCCCAGCACTCAGCTCCATGCCTCCAAAAGTTGGCTTCTGGGGCTGAACCCATAAATTAAAATTGCTGCTTCTGCAATTGTGCTAGACCTAGAGACCCTCTGTGCTAGTGCAGCCCCTGGGCACCCCAAGCACCAACCTGATGGCCCCAGAAGTGTGAAGGTGTCCCACGGAACCAGTTTGCTATTACTGGAGGACAAAGCAACCACCATTCCAGTTCCAGCTGCACAGCACTGGTAAAGGTCCAGGCCTCCCCAGACAGACTGGGAAGTAGTGAGGAAGAGGAGGAGGAAAGCAAGGGAAGCCCACTGCCAGCATCACCCAGCATCTGGGTGCTATTGGTGGTAGTTGGTGTGGCACAGGCGCTGCTGGCAGGGGGCCTGGCACAGGCACAGCTGACGCCGGTTTTTGGCCGTGAACGGGGACATGCCAGATCCCCAGCAGAAAACAAATCTGCCAGCTTTGTCCTCAGGGTCCCCTTTTCCCAACTTCACCCCCGGCATCAGCAGCACAATCACCCAGTATCCCCCAGCATGTCCCTCACCCCAACCATGCAGTAGGACCCCTGCAATGACACAGGAATGAGGGCTATCAGCAATGCCAGGGCTCCCTGGAGACTGGGACTGAGCTGGGTGATACTGGGGTTGAGCTGGGGTCTGCTTAGGGGAGCTGGGATATACTGGAAGTGAACTGGGAAGGCTGAAGTTAAACTGTGGTTAAGCTGAAATGTGCTGGCATTGAGCTGGGAAGCGTTGGGGTGAATTGGAATATACTGGGGAGGAGCTGGGATGTGCTGGGGGGAGCTGGGGAGTACTGGGATTAAACTGGGATGAACTGGATTTGAGCTGGAATGTGCTGAGGTGAACTGGGATATACTGAAGTTCAGTGGAGGTGCACTGGGAATGAGTTGGGGTCTGCGGGGCAGCTGGAGGGCACCTGGGGAATACCAGGGTTCAAATGGAGAGTACCGGGGTTGAGCTGGGATTGAACTCGGGTGTGCTGGGGATGAGCTGGAGTCTGCCAGGAGTGAACTGGGGTCTGCTGGGGGGAAGCTGGAGCACACTGGAATTGAAGCTGGGTTGAGCTGGGATGTACTGGGATTGCGGTGGGGTGTTCTGGGGGTGAACTGGAGCGTATTGCAGCTGAGCTAAGGTGCGCTGAGAGCGAGCTGGGGCATACTGGAATTTGGCTGGGGAGTACTGGGGCTGAGCTGGAGTATACTGGGGTTAATCCGGGGCATGAACACCCCGATCGGGGGCGNCAGCTGAGCAGGGGAACAATCCATACTCCCCCCACCGCCCCAGCAGCTCCCAGTATCCCCAGTCCCGTCCCCCCCCAGCACTTTTTGCCCAGGGACCCGCAGAAGCACATGGAAAGAAACACGACCTCCCCCAGGAGAGAAACCGCGGCTGAGGAGGTGGAGTGCCCCCACGGCCCCCCGCCCAAGCTGGAGCTGCCCCTCCAGCCCCCCTGGAGCACCCAGTACCTCTGTCTGGTGGTAGCGGCGGCTCCCAGAGGATGCCGGGGCGCTTCCCGGGGCGGGGGCACTCAGGGCCCCCGTTGCCAGGCCCAGGCTTGTTCCCGCACGGAGGTTTGGCTGCCTCATGGAAACAGGATTCAAGGGGAAGACTGCCAGGACTTTCCCCAAAAAAATAATAAATGGCTTGTGTGGGGGGTTCTTGCCTCCCCACACAATTCCCAAGGTCTTGGTGGGGGGTAAGAAGGAGAGTGGGAGGGCTTCGGGGCACAGAGGGGATGTGGGGTGTCCATGGCCAGCCCTCACGGCTGCCCAGCCTGGGACAATGGTCCTTTCATGCCGGCGCTCAGGGACCGGGACACGCTGGCTGCCTGCTCCGGGGGTGGGAAGGCCCCCCCGCTCGGCCCCTCGCCCACGCGAGGCCACGGGCAGGAGGGGCCATGGCTCAGCCCCACGGTGAGGGTATGGTGCTCGGTGGGGCTCAGCCAGGGGCACAGTGTGAAATATCCCAAAAAGCTCCTCTACTACCTGCATCCTCTCTACTCCCGGAATTCCCACTCCCCTACTCCATCACATCCCCCCGCTCCCCTATCCCACTCCCCGGAGCTGTCACATTCCCCATGTTATCCTGCTCCCCAGAACCATCACACGCCCCTGCTCTCCTCTCCTAGATCCTCGGATCCATCCGGGAAGGATACTCCCAGAGCCTTTGGCAGAGGGTAAGGATGCCATGGCCTTAGCCAATTTGGGGGGTGTCTCACAACAAAGTGCTGAGACCCCAGGGGACAACAGCAATGCCCGAGCCTCATCCCTGAAGGGCTGAAGCCTTGTAGTCCTTCCCAGGAGCATTTCAGGAATCACCCATGTCAGCACCTGAGGATGTCCCTAGCATAGCCCTGAGATCACTGCCCCCCTCCACATACCCTACCTGCGCCCCAGGTCTTCTCAAACCCCCTGGCACTAGACATGTGCCAGAGCATATTCCACTTCCCCTTGGAGTCATCTTCTCCCTCCAGTACTGCAGCTCTGGGTCTCCGGCTGTAGCTCTCGGCGCTGACAGACCTAAACCCTCCCCACAAGGGGCTTTACCCCATCACCTGCCCTGCTACGTGTGCCCCTGGCTCCAGAGCCACTGCAGAACGTCCTGTATCTAGCTCAGCTCCATTTTAAACCTGTCAGGGGGGTGGTGGCCACGTTACTTTTTAATTGGGTTCTATTTTTAATTGGGATCAGTGCAGGAGGGTGGGAGGGGGTGGAGGGCTTGGTGGGTGGAAATTAACACCACAGGAGAAATGGGAAGCAAGTCCCTAGTGCCCACTCCAGCCCCACAGGGGACAGAGACACAGGCACAGAGAATGGCACATGCTGGACAACACCAGCCACCAAGACCCTGCTGGGGTGCAGAGAAGGGCTGGGGCCTGCTGAGGTGTTGGGGTGTCAGAACACTTGGAGGGCAGAAGTGGGGTGCACAAACAGCTTTGCCCCTGGGTGCACCCCAGGAGGAGATAAGAGTCCTGGGGCTCCAAAAAGGGCCCACAATCCCTGCAAGTGTCAGTTTTGTTCCCCAGGATTCTCCTCCTGGAGAAGCCAGGATGTATCCCCACAGAGTGCCCCCGAAGCTCTGCACATCATGTCTCCTCTCCCAGAGGTGCTTTTGAGGGAAATGTACTGGTGGTACTGGCTTGGCTGGGGCTGTGGGAAAACAGGCTACAGGGACATGTAGCCTCATCCCTAATTAGTGCCCAGCACAAATTCAGTTTAGGGGTTTCTCCATCATCCTCCGGTGGCATCACCATCACCCAGAGCCCCCCTGGAGGTCTCCACAACCCCTGAGAGTCTCCATGAGCAGGGACCTTCCTGCCTGAGTGCATTGTGGAGACAGGGATGGCTCCCAAAGGACCGACGTGGAACAGAGGCTGAGTCCCTCCCATGCCAGATTTAATTATTTTATTCCTAAATAATCAGTTCCAGTACAAGGTACAAAATCTCCCATCTCCCTGTGCACCCCCAGAAAAGGAGGGGGCAGGAGCATGGCCAAAGACCAGCTCCCAAACCCCCAGTCAAGGCCTCAAATTCCAGTGGAGGAGGGATTCAGGCACCCAGCTTGGAAAGGGTCCCCATCCTGGAAAGGCAGGGGAGAGGACGGGAGCCTCCAGAGACCCGCAGAACGTCTGGAGGTGCCAGGAGCCCCCAGAGACACTCGGCACACGCGGAGGTGCGAGCTTACCCCAAAGCCTCCCCCAAACAAACCTGAAGATGCTGAGAGGCCATAAGACCCCCCCCCCTCCACAACATGAATGGAGATCCCAGGCTGCCAAAACACCCACCATGGCACATCTGGAGGTGCCATGAGCTCCTCAACTCCTCCCACATGCCTCAATATCCCCTCCAACATGCTGGAGGTGCCAGGAGCCTAGAAGCTTCCCCTCTACATGCTTGGAGATGCCAAAAAACCCCAAAGGCCCTCCTTCCCAGCATGCCAGGAGGTGCCAGGAGCCCCCCCAAAACCCCTCTGCATGCCCAGAGGTGCAGGCAGATGCCCAAGTACCCCCTGGGGGTCTGCTGGGGGTGGAGATCCCATGGGATGAAGGCAGTTCTGTTGGACCATAACAGAGATGGGGAGCAAGGATGGGGACAGAGGGGGAGCGCAGTGGAAGGGTCTCCAGGGCTGAGGAGCCAGCACAGGGCCCCCCTGTTCTTTTGCTCCCCCAAATGCTGAAGGGCACTTTGGGTTTGCCACCAATAGGGACAACATTGGTGTCCCACAAGGGCTAAGTGACCAGACAACCCCCAACTTCCCACCCTGGGGGACCCACTATGTCTCTGCTGTCCCCAGACAGGGGTACAACAACGGGAGGGTCCCCCTGAACCCAAAGTGGGGGTGCATGTGTACAGGTGTGTGAGATAGAGACACAAACCATGTTGGAAGTGGGGGGACAGGGAGAGGAGCCCCCGGTGGGGGTCATGTCAGGCTGTTCTTGCAAGGGGAACAAGGAGAGGAGCTCCCAGGGGAATCAGGTCAGGCTGTCCTCGTCACTGCCCTCTCCACGGTCCTCCTTGCTCTCAGCCAGGGAGCTCTCATCAATGTTTTCCAGGGAATCCGCATGCTGGAGGGAGAGCTCAGAGAGTGCCAGCGCTGGGAGTCGGCTCTGCTCCGGGAACAGCCAGGGCTTGAAGTGAGGGTCGTGCTTCTGCTTCCACTCAGGGTACTTGAGGCATGCCTTGTACATCTTCTTCATTGCCTGGGAGGAAGAGTGAGATGGGCACAGAGACCCCTTGCCCCCACACCAGACCCACCACAGTGCCACAAACTCACCTTGGGGGCCAGGAACTGGGAGGATTTGTTCACCACCCACTTTGGTAAAGAACCTGGAGAAAAGGGAGGGGCAGCTGGGAGTGGGATCCCCAGCATCCCCCAGGTGCCTGAAAACCAGGACCCCCACACACGGGACCCCCATGGCACTCTCAATGGGGACATGTAGCTGGAGAGAGGGAACAGGGTTCAATCCATACTGCTCTCTGCTCTTGAAGAGGTCAAAACCAGCGATTTCAGCATTTTGGGTCCCTCTTCAACCCCCCAAAATGAAAGATTTCAAGAGAACAGGCCCAAGATGCTTCCTCCTGACATCGCTTTGTGCTCCGTGTTCTGGCTGCATCCCAAGATGCTCCAGCTGATGAGCCCTTCCAAGCCCACCTCGAGCATATCCACAGGTAATCCTGAACCCACCCTGAGTCCTTCTGAGCTCAACCTGAGACTTCTTGAAGCCCTGGTGACCCTGCCCTGAAGTCCCAGAGCCCCAACTCAATCCTCACTGAGCTGCCCCCGGCCCAGCCTGAGCCCCCACTGAGCCCCCCAAGCTACTCTTGAGCCCCCACTGAGCCCAAAGCCCCCATTAAGCTCCAATTGAGGCCTTCCTGAACTCCCAATGAGCCCACACTGAGAACTCATGAGACCCCCACTAAGCATCCCCAAGTTCCCCCAAGACCCCACTGGCCCTCCCCCAAAGCACACACTGACACAAAGGAAGGACTTGAGGGTGCTGAGCCCCAGGGCGCAGAGCTGGGGGTCCCTCTCGTACCTTTGGGGTCCACCTGTGCCAGGTAGGTGATGGTGCAGCTCTTGGCACCCGTCCCCTCGATCAGGTAGCCTGTCTGGATGGAGACCGCCCGCACCATGTCCTTGCGGGGGGGGTACTTCTGTGGTGGAACATGAGGGAACATGAGTCAGTGGCAGGGCAGGCGGGATATAGCAGGCACCAGACACAAGCAGGGCTGTCTCAACCCCCTCAACTCTCCAGCCTATCCCCCCAAGCTCTGAGTGAGCCCCAACCCCAGCCCAGAACCACAGGACCCCATGTGGCCCACTCAACTCACAGGATGCTTGACAGAGTAGTTCATGATGATGTAGTCAGAGCCCATGGGCAGCCAGGAGCGGAGTGTGACCACGTCCCGGTTCTTCAGGGGCTTAGGACACCTCCCTAGGGACAGCACCGGGTGGGATGTTCCAGAGTGAGACACCCACCTTCAAGTATAGAGGCCCCTCCTGCCCCCCAAATCTGCCCAAACCAGTATCCAGGCTCCTCCCTCCAATGCCAGACACCATGGATCACTCAGATGCCAAAGCCAGGGGTGGAGTGGTAGCAGCCCTGGGGTTCAGCCCTCCCCCAGCACTGCCCAGATCCCCCCAGCCCCTTCCTCACAGGCGTAGTAGCCCACGTCGGAGTTGGCCGTCAGCCTCCCAATGTCAAAGGTCTCGATGACGTTGGTGTCCCACTTCTTGCGGTACTCGATGTCATGGAGCACGTCGTACAGCGTCTCCGCCGGCACGTCCCTGCACTCCATCCTGCACTGCAAGGCAGGGGCCATGAGAGACCTACCGGGGCCCCCAGGGTGGGAGAGTGGCCATGGGGACCCCTGGGCAGGAGGTCGACTGTGGGGACCCCCAATAGCATGGCTGTGGGATCTCGTGGTGGGAGGATGGCCATTGGGACCCCCAGATGGGAAGGTGGCTGTGGGGAACTCATAAGAGGACAGCAGTGGGGACCCTCAGGCAGGAGGGAGGCAGTGGGGACCCCAACGTGTGACAGTGGCTATGGGGACCCCTGGGCAAGAGGGTGGCCATGGGGACCCCCAAGTGGGAAGACAGCTGTGGGAAGCCCCAGCAAGCAGGGAGGAGGTGTCTCCTCTCAGACTTAAAAAAAAAAAAAAGAAAAAAAAAATGCAACCTCCTCCAAGAAAACCTGGATCCAACCAGCAGCTCAGTTTGTCACTCAGAGTCACCCTGTAGCACAGGCACACAGGGCCTCAAGGCAATGTGGAGCTGAGTCCTGGGTATTAGGGGACCCTCTTTCCCACCTGCCCTCCCATCTCTGTGGATGTGCTCCCCCTAAAGTGGCATCCCTGCACAGGGCAGGCAGGGGGAGTCAGTCTGTGGGGCTGTGCCTGGTGCGTTGGAGCAGCATGGATCACACAGAAGGGGTTGGGGGGTGCAGAGTGGGGAGCTACTCCATAACCACGGCAGCCAGATCTAGAGAAGGCAAGGAGACAAGGAGAACGGAGAAGGTGAGGGCGGCTACCTACATAGCAGGGATGCCATCTGCCAAGGTCAAGGGCAGTGGAGCCAAGTGTGGGGCCGGGAGAGCAGCCAGCAGCCTGTCCCTGGGAATGCCACTGGCTCCTGTTTATCCTCAGGGATGGCACCAGCTCCTCCTGCCCCCCAGACCCTGTGGTTCAGGATGTAGGGGTGGCCCTGCCAACCCAGCACACAGTGCTAGAGACCCCCCAGCCCTGGGAAGGAGCACAGAAGCACCCAGCAATGGGGCACAGCCTCATATGGCCCCTTGGTGGGACACAGCCATGGAGCCTGTTCCCCCACAGCACTCATCCTCAATCCCATCCTTGCCCCACAGAGTCCAGCCCCACCTCCACAGTGCTTATCCTCAACCGCACAGATCCATCCCTGCCTCATGGAGTCTCCCCCCAACCCCACAGTGCTTATCCTCAATCTCAGAGACCCATCTGTGCTCCACAGAGCCCATCCCCAGCTCCTCCATTCACCCAAAAACTTGTCTGGGAGCACTCACCCCTGCAGGGCAGTTTTGTGGAAAGCCTGCCTGGATGACTTGCTTAAAGAACCCCTGCTCCCACCTGCACCCAGGCCAGCCCAGCACCGTGCTCAGGTGAATTATTCCCAGAGCAGCAAGGCTGGTCAAGCCAGTAGTGCAGGACCTGCCCTGCAAGGTGACTCACATCCTGGGGGGTGCCAGGGGGGTCGCAGCAGGAGAGGGGATGGTGCCACCTGGGAAGCACCTGGAAACGCACACCCCAACCCTGAGTCAATATTGACTAATGGGGTGAGGAGGAGGAGCAAGAGGAGGTGGAGGAGGAAAAGATGAATTCCTCAGGGCTGGGGTTATGCTGTGCCCAAGGGAACACAGAATGGGTGCCAGATTGTGGGACGAGGAGCAAATCCAAAGGGGAAACCCACCACCACCGCTGCCTGGGGGAGTGGTAACAGCTGCAGCCACCAAGGAGGTCCCCAAGCTCACCCTCACTGGTGGTTTCACCAACACCCCAGATCCTCCTGCTGAATCCTACAGGATGGCTCCTGGCCATCCTTTGAGAACAGCCCATTCAGAGGGGAAACCATCATCCCTGGGAGATCTCAGATGCCCAGGCACCAACTCACTGCCCCACCGGAGAGGATGGGTTCCCCCAAACCACAGCCAGTCCCAAGGCCAGCAAATGTCCCACTGAGAAATCAGCCATGGCACCAACTTGTTCCCAGACTCCAGAAAACAGGTTAGACGGGAGCTGCATCCCTAATGGAGGGGGGCGGGGAGGAGGGGGCGGCAGCCTCAAAGCAGGGCGAGACCTTCAGGTTCCACTTAATTTGCCAAGGAATCCAGGATGAATTCAGGGAGAAACCAGCTCCTGGCAAGCTGCAGAGAATCCCCAGTACCCATATCGAGACCCTCAGCATGAGGGGCAAACCCCCTGGGCTGCACCTTGCCATGCCAGGTCAGCAATGCCACATGTGTCCATCCCTTTGAAGTCCTGCAGGAGCATCTCATCCTGGGTGGGATGGTGGGCCTGGGTGCTGCTAGGGGCCGTGGTGTGGGGACAAGGACTGTTAACCCACAGATCTCCAATACCCAGTGGCACACACATGGAATCAACACAAGAACACCTAGAAGGACCTTTCCAAGCAGGATCTGTCCAGGAGGGCATGGAAAGGGGCAGGACCTGACTCAGGGACCCTCCGCAAACAAAAGACAGCTCCAGGTGCTGTGGCGGGAGCAGCCGTGCCAGGACATCCTGGAGTGGGCTGGGTCCCTGCCATGCCAACGTGGCACACTGGGATTGTGGGACAGGCAGGGGACACACCCAAGTCCTACCTCAATCTGGGGGATGTTTCAGGATGCAACCCCCAAGAGCAAGCAGCAGGGCTGGGGGACAAGAGGAGCTTGGGGGGCGGGTCAGGATGCACTGTCCCACAAAGCCATGCCCATGCCATCCTGCCTGGATGCCACATTGATGGACGCTCCACATCCCACCCACCACAGGTCCCCACCTCTGTGAGGATGGGGTAGGGTGCAAGTGGCACCAGTGACTCCCTTCACCCCAGAGACCACCATCCCCTCTCCCAGGGTTCACTGCTGCCACCAGGGAACAACGGGGACCTGTTCCTGAGCCATGGCAGCCCAAACTCCTCCAACATGCTACGGTGAAAGCAACCCAGTGGTTCCACGACAGGAACCGAGCACAGCCAGTGCCAGTGCCCTAGGGACAGGTTTCCCTGGCAGTGCCGGTGCCAACTGCTCACATGGCTGCTGCAGAGCACTGTGTGAGCAGGCCGCGTCGTCACTGCTGCCACTGTCACCACCACCGTCACCACCCGGGCTCGACACCAAAGCAAGGGCAATGCCACCCACTACACCCGGACAGCTTCGTGGAGCTGCCACCAGGGACTGGGACACCAGCCAGAGACTCCAGTGTAACCCCATCTGGACACAGCTCCTGTCTCAATTTGTCCCTTGGAATCCCGGTGTCTCCACTTTGCTGGGGGAAGAGCCAGGATGAGCGTGCACCTGCCTGTGCCAGCACACTGGCACCAAGAGAGAAGGGACCCACGGGGAAATGCAGTGGGGACATAGGGAGCTCTGGGCAAGGGGGACAACCCCAGCGACAGCAGGCCAGTGACTGCAGGCTCCAAGGAGTCCCCCAGCCCAGCCCTGGTGTACAGCAAGCATGGGAGGTGCATTCCCAAAGGGTGAAGTGGGAAGATGCAGCACCCAGGACCCATGGCCCCACACCCTGAGGGTTCCTGTTTGTCCCTGGCTGAGTCCCCAGTTCCCCCTGCACAGCCCTCAGGGTTGCCTAACTGTCCCTGGCTCGGCCCTGGAGTTGTGTTTGACCAGGCATCCCCACTCCCCTCTGACTGCTCATTTGTCCTGATGTGCCAGTTAACCCCACCTGTGCTGGGGTCCCTCTTGGCCAGCTCGGCCAAGTCCCCACTCGCCACAAGGTGCTGCATCACCTGAGGGACCCCACTATTCCCTGGGATTCCCGCTCGCCCCTGGGTGGTGGTTCAACCCCCGAGTTCCCACTCACTATGGGATCCCCAGTCCCCGTTCACTGTGGGGTCTCCGCTCCCTCTCTCCAAGCCCAAGGTGCAGCATCACCCCAGGGTCCCTCCTGTCTCCATGTCCCTCGCGAGGTCCCCGCGCCACCCCTTTGCCGCTGGATACCCCAGTCCCGGGGGGATGCCGGGGCGGGGGAGGTCTCACCGTGGACCGGGGATGCCGAGGGCGGGCGGGGATGTCTCACCGTGTACCAGGGTGTGCCGGGCGGGAGGTCTCACCTTGATCTTGTGGAGGGCGCGCTCGGGCTCCAGCAGCTGCACCCAGACCCCCACCCCGCCCTTGCTGTAGGTGAGGCTCCAGCCGCGCTCCGACTCGCACTGCGCCCGGAACGCCCCGAAGTCCCGGTCGTCGGGGATCTGCACGCTGTCGCGACCCGACATGCCGCCGTCGTGACCCGACATGGCCCCGGAACGCCCTCACCCCGCCGGTGCCGGTGCCGCGGGAGGCGCCAGCCCCTACGGCGGCATTGCGGGGC